>JAJMBR010000006.1:593894-740108 GCA_030565365.1 Zygoascus flipseniorum
CCCCGGCGATTTCAGCAGGGGCAGCCAGGCACAGGTATGCAGAACGCCTGTAATTCCAATGGAACTTAACTGGTAAATGAATGTTGGACCCTGGTCGATGGGGTATGTTGAAAGGGTTGGTTTGGAAGTTCGATCGGTTTGGTTTGGTTTGGTTTGGTGGTTTGGTGGTACCATGGCGACCAACGCTATCAAGGGGGTACCGTCGCTCTCTCATCCTCCCCCCTTTAACACGGCAAATGCGCTTTGGCCAGGAGTCGCACCACCACGCGTACGCGCAATATGAATGGAAGAGATAAATAGACTATCCAGTGGGAAAAAACCCAATATTAGTTTAATTGATTGATTTAGGAAATTCTCATGCCAAATGGCTGGGTGGTTCACCTGTTTCTAGCTAGATATCTGGTGCGTGCTGTTGGTTTCACATCCTTTCTAATTCATTATGCAAACCTTTCTTTTTTGCAATGGCCGCACGTTCACGTCAATTATATAACTATGTTTGTGCCTCTGCCTAAATATTTGCCCCTGCGAGAAAGTGGTTTGAATCTTTTTCTTTATATATACTAGGTGTTTCATTGACGGGGGTGGACAAAACCCATCTTTTGGCTTTACCTACCATCGTCTGCTTCTTGTATATCCGACCTTTACAGAACCAGTAAATCCTGTTTCGAAAATCCGGCAGCCCCTCTTTTCGACTGGGTGTTTGTACCGATTTTTTTCTTTCCTTATATACCCCGTAAAATCAGCCTGGCCTGGCGTTCTGCAAGCAGCCACACCGACGCCGATCTTCACGGCTTGCCCCCCTGGCTTTGTAGCGTGAAGAACTTAAGCTCGTTTTTAAATTCTTACCTTCTCACCCATCCCGACCGACCGATTCCATTCATTCGTTATTTATTTGGTTCATTTAATAGTTGTCTAATGGTAAGTTGGCAAAAAATCAATCCGTTTCGCATTGGACTGTTAAAAACTGACGTTTGTAGATCCCTTCAACTGCGCTTCTGGCAGGCATCGCGCTGCTGTTTCGCACCGTTTCAGCAACGCCAACCTTAGCATATCCGTTCAATTCTCAGAATCCTCCAGTGGCGCGATATGGCCAGCAATATTCCTACCAGGTACCGAGCGATACCTTCACATCGAGCTCTACAATGCAGTATACTGCCGAGGGACTTCCATCCTGGCTGTCGTACGACAATTCCACAAGATCTCTGACCGGAATTCCTTCACAAAACCAAAGCTCAAATGGAGACCAGACAATATCGTTTAATATCACTGCTGTCGATAGTTCGGGCTCATCTTCCGACTCGTGTTCTTTGATTCTTACCGCTAATGCTGGCCCGATAGTCAACTCGGATACTAATATAACCACCGTTTTGCTGACTGCAGGAGCTGTAGCCGGCGACGAATCTCTTGTTCTCAGTCCCGGTGAAAAGTTCAACTTTTCCTTCCCCAGCACCTTTTTTGAGGCAGACTCTTCGCGGCCCATACTTTACTATGCAGGCATATCCGCGGCCCATACTCCTCTGCCAATCTGGCTCAACTTCGATAGCTCTACTAAGACATTCAGCGGTACTGCACCGTCAGTTAACTCTGAAATTGCTCCTGCCGAATCTTTCAATGTGCTTTACCTTGTGTCTGATTATTCGGGTTTCACTTCATCTTCAGTTGCGTTTAATATTTATGTTGGAGCCCATCAATTCTCCACCAGCATCACAAGCGACGAGATTTATGTCAATTCTGGCAGCGAGTTCGAATATGCAATACCTATTCAAAGCCTTTCCCTTGACGGTATAACTGCCGTGCTGTCTAATATCTCCTCCATTGCCATTAATGGTTCTGTGGACTGGCTCACTGTCAATCAGAACAATGCTTCCATTTCGGGAAACGCACCTTCCACTATGGAAAACTCAACTCAGTACGTAAGCATCACTATTAATGATTCTTATGGCGATGAGGTATCGTACATTCTGGATTTGGTGGTATCAGGAAGCAACGATACTATCTTCAGCAGCACCTCGTTGAACCCTGTCAATGCTACAAGCGGCAAGTTCTTTGAGTATTCTATATCCAGCTTTATCAATAACAAGGACGTCGATATCACTGTGTCTTACGATCCTACTGTGAATTGGCTTACCTACACCGCGGATAATTATACCTTTACGGGCACTCCTCCTTCGGATTTCTCAGGAACCACCGTTACTCTGGAAGCTACCACTACAAGCGATAGCAGCAGTGCAAAGCGTGCTGTGGAGCTTGTCAAGCGAGCCACCGAAACGGCTGTTTTCCAGATTGAAAATTACAAGAGAGTTACCACTAGTTCCAGTAGTAGTTCTGTATCGAGCACCCAGACTTCTTCTGCATCAAAGACGTCTGCTACCGCCAGTACCACTGCTACTTCTTCTGCAGCATCTGCCAGTGCTACTGCAGCAGACACTACTACTAGCACTGTTCATGGCATTTCGTCCAAGAAAGCAGCTATTCTTCTTGGTGTTCTCATTCCCTGTCTGATACTTTTGGCGGCATTTTTCCTGTATTGCTGCTTCTGTGGAAACCGCAAGAAGAGATCGAAAAAAAATGAAGAGGCTGAAGATGAAAGGCCCAAGATTTCCCGTCCTATCCTCCCCGTTGGCACCACTGATCCGGAAAAAAGCATTGGTCTAGTCGACGGGGGAATTGCGCCCCGGCCTCCTGGATCGCCTGGTTCGTCCTCAACCGATCTGGGAGAATTTGCCACTGGTGAAAAGGGTGATCAATGGGAATCTTCGCCAAAACGTGTATCCCATTATAATTACATGAAGATGGACGACGATGGAACTGAGGAAGGTGATGATAGCTTTCATTCCAGTGAGATGACCCATGCATACAATAGCTCGGTAGATAGCACAGACGCAAAGGAACCATCTTCTGCAGTTGCTAGAGGAGCAGCCTTGGCAGCTGTTACTGCTGGTGCAGGCACTTTTGCTCACCAGCACAGTAGCGCCAACAGGGCCCAGGCTACGGAGTACACGAGCAATATCAAATCTGCCCCTGGCAGCCATGTGGGACAGGCGATTACAAGTGATGCACCAGCTGGCATGTCGGCTACAACAACTACCGCTATAATTGGAGGTAGAAAGGCTATACCGGCATATCTCACAACTCCATACAAGGCAAGTGAAGACAAGAAAGTCAAGCCTCGAAACAGCTGGAGGCAAACGGACGGGTCGGACAAGCGATGGCAGGAACATGAAAGTTTGGGGTCAATTGGCACTATCTCGACCGATGAGTTACTGACTTTACGATTGGTTGATCGAGACAGTTATGGAGACAGTAAGACAGCCAGAAACCCCAATGATAGAGGAACTTTTATGCAGCCTACTCAGAGCACTATTCTGACTCCTCATCATAGTATGCAGCCTAGCGATGCTTCGTCTGGCATCATTCAGCAGCTTGGTGACCACAGTCGAGAGAGTTCTGTAGCGGGACATTCGCACTCCACCAGCATTGGTTCTTACAGCTCGTCGGGTGAAAGCCAGCGACTAGCAGTCACGAACAATTTGCAGAGTGGCAAGAATTTGCAAAGTGTGAGTGAAGAGCGTCAGCGGGAAGCTTCTAGCGATGAAGCCTACCCCAGAGATCCGGATTCTACGTACCAATATGCCAATTCCTTTGCGGAGCCAAGCGAGGATGATACTTCAGCGTATCGAACCGCAGAATCTGGCGAGGAATTTGATGGAGAACAAGGAGAAGAAACCTCTGACGACGACAATATTCGAGCCTACCGTAACTCACGGGGCCAGTTGACATGGTCTCAAGTTGAAGGAGAAGAGCCTCAACGGGGCCATGCCTATTCGTCATCAGACGAGGCACCACCCCAGGAACTGAAACGAAAAGTTTCGTCGGCTTCTACCCATGACAGCAAACGCGATACGGTTCGGTTGGTGGATTTCACAAAGGCTCGTCGGGGTTCTGGCCCTACCGCCCCCAGCACTCCTGTGGCAGAACGTGTAGTGGTTCCTGTGCCTCGCATGCTTACCGAGAACAGTGTTAGTGCAGAGCTGGCGTTCATTTAAGGTTTCGGACGGAGTTGCGGGTGAAACAAAGTAATCTGCCGTCTTAGGTGAAACCTGGAGCGGAACTGTCGATCCGATCGGCGATAATAATTCTATATAATAATGCTGCTGACTAACAAGTAGAAGCAGCGCCTTTTAACGATTTATGTATTTTGTAGTGTAATTTTATGTACTAATATGCCAAATGATTGTTGTAGGCTTGGGCTTACTAAGTCGGTGCAGTGTTGTGTGTGCGCGTGTGAGTGTGTGTGTGTGTGCGTGTGTGATTTTCTGTCTTCAATCACTGCGTTGTACACACCTGACGTGGTTCTTCATGACCGCATCCCGCTAAGGCGGATATTCCAGTGTTGTATCAGTTTTATTATCTAGTGTTGAGACTTTTTATGTTGCGAAATCTTCTTGTGATCTTTGGAAACATTTGACATTTGTATCTTTGGAAGCACTTTCGTTGTTATTCTGGCAATATAAAACCGGTCAAGTTTGGCAGTTGTGGCTGATTTCAGTAGTTATCGCGAATCACCATGAGGCCGATATCGGGCCTGTTGTTATATGCAGCTGCGAACTTTGCCGGGAGTTGGGCCGAAGAACCAGCTGCAGCGTCTTTTTTTGTGTCGGATCTGCCGGGGTTCGACAAGAAAGAACAGTTCCCGGTGATGCATGCTGGACATTTGCCGATTGATGATGGTGTCCATGCTGGCAAACTGTTTTTCTGGCATGTCGAGGCCCGCCAAGAACAAAGTCCAGGGAAAACTGTGATTTGGCTCAATGGTGGGCCAGGATGTTCTTCTATGGATGGAATGATGATGGAGATTGGTCCTTTACGGATGAACTCTGACCAGACTGTTGGGTTGAACCCTGGGAGCTGGCATCAAAATGCCAATCTCTTGTTTATAGATCAACCTCTTGGAGTGGGATATTCAATGGTGGATCACGGATATCTTAAGGAATTGGATGATGTAGCTACTGATATGCTGCAGTTTATGGATAGGTACTTTGAAACCTTCCCTCACGAACGAATGAATGATATTTATCTTACTGGTGAGAGCTATGCTGGTCAGTATATACCCTATTTTGGTAAGGCGATTCTTGACAGAAACAGTAAGATTGACCGTGACGATCCCAAATATATCAAACTCCAAGGATTGGCTCTAGGCAATCCCTGGATCGATCCAATCCGACAATATCTAGCATATCGGCCTTTTGCCCAAGCCCACGGGCTCATAACAGATGGTACTCCCTTGGCTGCAGATATGGCCCTAGCCCACGGCAACTGCGCCAGAACTCTGAGTGATTTGGATAATAACGTAACTATTCATGTACCAGAGTGCGAAATTGTGGTTTCTGATCTGCTGGCCAAGTATGATGGCGGACAGCACAAATCGTGCATCAATATCTACGATGTCAGACTTACTGATTCGTTCCCTGCATGTGGAATGAACTGGCCGCCAGATCTCGTAAGGGTCACATCTTATCTAGGTCGTGCAGACGTTATGGATGCTCTTCATGTTTCTCTGACGGCTCCCTGGATCGAGTGCTCTCCTCAGGTGACAAGGTTTTTCCGAGCCGTCAATTCCAAGCCTTCAGTGGATTTGCTGCCGAGTATTTTGGCTGAGGTGCCCATGATGATATTTTCTGGAGACCAGGACTTCATTTGTAATAGTCTTGGGACGGAAAGTATGATAGAATCATTGCATTGGAATGGGGCACTTGGCTGGACTCCAGGGGCCACTATGGAGAATTTTACAATGCCTGGCTCTGGACAGCTTGTGGGTCAAGTTACTTCACATAGAAACCTCACATACGTCAAGGTATTTGGTGCATCCCATATGATTGCTGTGGATGATCCACTGATGGCCCAGGCCCTGTTCAATAACTTTGCCGATAAAAGAGACTGGGACCCACAATCTGCAAATGACACGATTCCAGATTCTCCAGCCAAGGATAAATTGGTCAATGATGCCATGTGGAGAGCCTATTACCAAGCTGGAGCAGTCGCACTGGTTGTAATAGTTATATTACTTGCTGGCCTGCTGTTCTTCATCTGTCGAGGGAATCGCAGCTCCGGTGTGCGTTTCAGCGAGGATGATAGTCCAACAGTAGGGGCCGTTCTTAAAAGCTTCTTCTCAGGGCTCAGCAGATGGAAGCCTAAGGCACTCAGAAGCCGTACAAGCTACCGGGGCTTGGATGATCTTGCAGAGGAAGAGGAGCTGGCGGAGTTTGAGGTGCCAGACTCCTACGATGATGAAGACACATCAGAAGAAGGAACCCCAGTAGCATAACCTGCTCAGTTTTGCTGGTAATGCGATGCTTGAATTATCAACTAATGAACAAAGACAGATGTAGGCTTGTAATAGACTAAAATGATTATTATTACTACAGGAATGAATAATTAATTGGGTTAAATGCAATGCTAGCAGAATTACTCGGATACGATGCTACTCTTGCCCAAATGTCGTTCCTTGTAAAACTCAGCTGTATTCAGAGCCTTTCGCCGACCGTCAAGATATTCCATCATTTCTTGGTAAGTTTGGGGAAGAAGTTCACGCTCGTCGGCAGGATTCTCGTTAGAAATGAAGTAACTATAAGTGAACTGGCCGGTATCGGTGGTAGTGCCATGATCCAGGTTTCTGACGGTAGAATCAACTCGAACTTGGACCAGAGTACCAGGAACGGGAGTTGGAGCACCATTGACCATCACATCACGCGTCGTATGCTGAGTATGAGCAACAACAGCTGTCAAATACAGTACGCTACCGACAGGAACAGGGTTCCTGAAAGTTGTGGAGTCAAGAGAGACAAATCTGGGGGCAGAGTGCGAGAATGCTGCACAGCAAGCGTAGGCCAGCTCGAAGGTCTGCCTCATGAGATAACCACCGAATATCATATAGCTATGCCTGTTGCGGTACTGGGGCTGCATGATCATGGTAGAGAATATCTTGGTATCGCACATGTTAATGACGTGGGCAGGCTTGTCAGTGGGGAAGTCTTCATAATGTTTTTGCTTGATCCACATATCATGAATAAGTTTGGATTCTTCTTCAGATGGAGGAGAGAGCTGCAGACCAATATCAGAAGCTTGTTGTTTCTTTTGAGCATTGAACTTCTCTGCTCGAATGAAATCGATCTTCTGGTCTACATTCTCGGGTTTCAGATGGTTAATAGGGAAGGCCTTGTGGGTAGCAGGGTCCCGTGCAACAAAAGTGAAATTGGCAGTCAGAAATACCTCGTCGTCCCGGATGTCAGCTTCCGTCCATTCCTTATCCCGATCGAGCTGCTCATCATGAGTTGCAGCCTTGATGGTGATTTCCATCGAAGATCGTCCAGTCCATGTGACCGATCCTGAAAGAGTCACATTGTAGACCGACAAATCGTCGAGCCGCTTAAGCATGAAAATTCTATCCACAGCAGCAGTGACAATGACGGGCTCAGCAGGAGAGCAATGCTTATACGAAATAACTCCGGCCAGAGCGTCCAGATCCTGAAAGATCTGCCCGATTCTCAGTCGCCCAGACGCATTAATGTAGGCATCCAGAAACCAGGGATCGTCTTTAAATGGCAACAGCACGCAGGTAAAAGAGTCCTGACGAGACTTGTTCACCACTTCATGTGTCTTCACATCGGTGTACGAGAACGACGTTTCCTCAGGTGCCACATCTTGAGAGCCCTTGTGGGCTAATTTCCATTCCTGATCCTTCTTTTGCTTAGCACGAAGAGCAGTGATCCAGGGAGTAGTCCTTCGCATAGGAGATACCGTGCTTTTAGAAGCGACCGGCTCAAACAGATGCTGCTGGTTGGCCTGAGGAGCAAACGTGCCGCTTTTGAAAGCACGATTTACAGCTTTGGGAGCATTTTGGACTACCTTTTTCAGATTCCCAAGCATTTTGCTTACCAGCAGTTGCAAGTTGTTTGAATAGTAGAAAGTATATCGGGGGGGTTTTTTTTTTTTTGCAAGATAAGCTAGTTGATCCGGGGAGCGTCCAAAGCCGAGTAAGCCGCATTACCCGGGGGGAAGGAGAAAGGGCTCAGCACGTGACCGCGACCGAGAAATATACGGTTATATGCCGGTGTTCCGGGGCAAATTGTAAATGCAAATTCAAAACAATGCAACGAACTCATGCGAAACCCGACGGAAACACGTGGGTGGGATCTACTATCATTTAGAAAGAGAGAGTAGCCCGGGTCTGTGGTTGCGTGCTGATCTACATTCGACGTCATATAATATCTAATCAAATACTATGATATGGACCGGCATGCGCTGGTTGGGTGGGGATCGTCAACAGACCCATGTTCATATAATTTTTTTAATTAACTAAAATGAATGAATTGGGCTTTGAAGAAAGTATCTTGGAACCAGCAGTTGGTGATAAGAATGAAAGTGTGTTGAGGGAGAACACATCTAAAATACGGTTAGTAGTGCATTGAGTAATTCGAGGTCCATGGGGGTCTATAAATGGAAGACTATAATTGCCGTACTGGAGAGAATGGCAAACATCAGTCTGTCTGCGGTCCAGCTATTGTGAACGATTTTGCTACTGGTTGTAGACGAAGTAGCCATTTTACCCAGTCCAATTGCTTCCGCAGGTTAATGCAACCCTGCCAGGTATTTTGAGTTTCAGCTGATCCCTACATAACTGCCTTATTCGATACAGATTAACCGTGATGTACTATACATAATTAAATATCAAACTAAAACCAAATCCAAATCCAAATCCAAATCGAGCAACGGACATATCAGAACCAATTGGGATACAGCAAACCGGACTGTAAACTGCAAAGCTGCGAAGCTGACTACAATAGTACTGGTAATAGCAACTAGCAGCGAACGACCGACTGACCGACTGTTCGGACCGTCTGTTTGACCAACCGTTTGACTCGCCGCTTGTAAGTATTTTCTCCTACTCCAATCCGCCCCCACATTCGCTCTACCACGCCGATGCGGAGGGAGTCGTGTTAAAATATTTTCTCTTCCCCCCCCCCGGATTTCACCATTCTGCAACAATTGCGCAAAGTTGCACTTCGTCAGTGGTGGGGGCGTCACGTGCCGGTTCGCAATTTGCAAATTTGCTAGAGCGGGATCGTTTTAGTCATCAACTGTTAATAAACAGCTCAAATCCACACAACCACCCTTGTTGAATTTCTCCTATTGCCCATTTCGCACAATGAGCTCCAATCACCGTGACATCAACGTCTCTCAGTTCATTGCCAACTTGAACTCTCTTGACCCCATGGACTCCGTCGGAGGTAATGGGGTCGGCATGGCTCACAATGACGAGGAGCTGTCTATCTTTTCTAATACCAACTTTTTTGACTTTGATGTTGGCCGGTCCACCAACATTGCCGCTACCGTCGACGATCTGCTCATGCAGCAGGAACGACAGCTGCAGGATCCTAAGGGAAAGTTTGCCCAGCAGCATGCTGAGTCTTCGTCGGCAGCATCCGGCTCTTCGTCTTCTCCGGTTGGGGTTTCTGGCTCGGAGGTGCAGATGATCCCGCTGGATTTTTCATCCCTACAGCAATTCTCGCTTGCTTCCGATCTTTCGTTGGCCCACAGCAGTGGAGCAGCAGGTCACCACGACGGCTCTCCTGGTGGACTACACAATGGACACAACAGTCACAAGCCTATTTTCAACACGGACAAACAGGAACCTCCAAAGCGGTCGGTTCAGCTTGAGGACCTGAGCATCACCAGCTCAAACAAGAGATCACGAAAAAATACCGTGACATCGGTAGCCAGCAGCAGTGCTGCCAGTTCACCGTCGGTTGGTCCTCTGGGTGACGGTGACAATGACCTGGACCCTAACTCCAAACTAAGTGCTGAGGAAGACAAGAGGCGACGAAACACTGCCGCTTCGGCTCGATTCCGCATCAAGAAGAAGATTCGAGAGCAGGAGATGGAGCGCACCTCCAAGGAACTGCAAACCAAGATTCAGAATCTGGAGAATCAGGTGATGCAGCTGGAAATGGAGAACCGGTGGCTAAAAAACTTGGTAGTCGAGAAGAACGAGGCGAGAGACTTGTCTGAATTGCTGGATATGAAGAAGAAGATCATTGGTGGTGAAAACATCAAGTCGGAGTAATCTTTTTTCGCGGATACCCCTTCTCTTCAAATAGCATTAGCAAGAACATTGCCTACGACGTTACGATTATCACACACCACAACAACACAACACTCAATACCATTCCCAGCCTAGTGAAATACTGTAGTAAAAAAATACTAAATTTATTTCAAGATTATTCAACTGTATGGATCATGTCGTAGATGGCAGAATCCCAGCTTCTTGTAAATGGCGTAGTTGCTGTAGACCTCTTTATGGTCTAGGAACCTAACAATTGAGTTACATTAGACCTAACACTTGTGTTAACACTAGATTGAATGCATGTTTATGCTATTGGCTATTGGTCATGAGCGACGGCTGTTTTTGATCATTCTATGTCATACTATCCAATGGGGGCTATAGAAAGAGCAATAAATGCATATATCATCTTATCTACAGTATCATGTCATATCCAGAATAACAGTCTATGAACCTATACATTTACA
Organism: Zygoascus flipseniorum; assembly: GCA_030565365.1. Lineage (NCBI taxonomy): Eukaryota > Fungi > Ascomycota > Dipodascomycetes > Dipodascales > Trichomonascaceae > Zygoascus > Zygoascus flipseniorum. The sequence goes on from JAJMBR010000006.1 coordinate 604,482, forward strand.
AGTTTTTTTTCCATATTTTTGCAAGTTTAATTTCAATTCTTACTCTGGTCCTCACTCTGACTGTGGTTCTGGCTGGTGAGATCATAAGCCTTATAGCCCGTCAAGCCCAGAACAACCACTGCTATAACTTTAACAAAAGAGCTGTAAATTTGGCCCGGGTTTTCTAGCTTGATATCCCTCGGACCCCATGGTCCGTAGTAAATATACCAGACTAAAAGAATTAGTGACTCTGCTATACAGCTATATAATCAAAACGGTACTTACCAGCCTTTCTCTCGTCTTTCGTCAACTGCTGCCAGTCTCCACGCATTCGATCTTCAAGGTACGCAATTATATCCTCCTGAGCCGCCATATCCAGTTTGTTCCATTGTTTCTGGAGACCAACCAGGTTGGGTTTTCTGGGGTTTTTGGGCTTGTAGCCGGCGTCGTCGTCCTCTTCATCATTGGAAAACGCATAGCCCAAAGGAGACGAGCTGCCTCCTCGTGCAGACAGTTTGTTACTACAGGAAAACAGCCTAACTAAAGGTCTATTTATTCTAATGGGGGCGAAAGGTCGCAGCATGGTGGTGCTGGTGCTGGTGCTGGTGCTGGTGCAGTTGAAAGAGTCGATCTGTGAAATTTCATGTTGGGATCTGGCCAACCACTTTCATCTAACCTAAACAGTTTTATTCATTACAACCATGAACACGCGGGTTCCTCCAGGACGAGTGGTTTTTCTGGGAGATATTCCATATGATATGACCAAGGAGCAAATCCAGGATATGGCTGCAAGAATTGGTCCGGTCGTCAACTTCAGATTAGTTTATAATAATGAAACCAAACGTTCCCGCGGGTACGGGTTCATTGAGTATCAGAATATAGATTCTGCCGTAAAAGCTGTCAAAACGTTTCATAACATGCCTCTCAAAGGCCGCAATCTCCGGGCCGATTTTAGCCACGAGAAAAGTGGCGGTTCGTTCTTTTCGACTCGAGATGGCATGCCGGTCCCTGCTGGGCAACAACAATCGCATGCATTTCAGGGCCAATCTCAGAGTTACAGCGGCTCGCAGAATCAATCCTACAATAATAACCACAGTAATCGCTCTTCCTCGCAAGCCCCTCCGCCGCCGCCTGTATCAGGTAGTGCCGATGACATTCCTCAGAATCTCATTGTCAATGACAATATCTCACGAACCCTCTCACACCTTCCTCCTCCCCGTCTCCTAGAGCTCATCAGTACACTTCGCATGTTGGTATCGCAAGATGCGTCCACTGCTCATGATTATTTCCAGAAAAACATGGAAGTAACCTACGCCGTTGTCCAGGCAATGCTGCTCATGGGCCTTGTCGATGCTAAAGTCGTCACAGAAGCTGCATCTGCAGGCACTACTGTTCCCATACAACAAAACCTTGCTGCTCCTCAAATGGCTTCAATGGCTCCTGTTGCTGCTGCTGCTCCTCCTCCTCCTCCTCCTCCGCCTTCTTCAGATCCGCTAGCCAATATGGACCCCCAACAGGCAGCATTGATCCGCCAGGTTGTAGAACTCACAGATGAGCAGATTAGCTATCTTCCGCCGGATAAAAAGGTCACTATCATGCAACTCCGAGATCGTTACAGAAGAGGCATTTTCAGTTGATTTAGCGGGTTTGATCTTAAACAGCCGCAAACTTGGACCAACCAAATCAGCACCTGTTTGATCCACGTCCGCCTGAGCAATTTTGCAGCAAAAAATAGGTCGACATGATTTTTGGAACAAAATGTATTGTATTTATATTATTATCTGATATTACTAGCTAAGCTCTTGTTGTGAATGTCCATTGTCGTTTCTTACCCTTCCGATCCGTGGACCGGAAATTTCACCCTTTTACTCATCGTCCAACATAGAAGTGTCTTGATCTCAACACACCTGAGTCGTAGAAATTAACAATGCTCAGACAGACCTTTTTTCGAACATCCAGAGTAAAACTTCCGGCTGCTTTCTCATTCAGACGTTCTTTTTCTGCTGATGTTCCCCCCGGATTCTCTCCCGAACAGGCTCAGCAGTTTGCTCAGGCTCCTTTGGTACAAAAAATCGCAAAATCCCCAGCTGCTTTGGCTGAAATGAATAAAACTATGAGTCTTTTTGTCGAACGAGGCTACGTAAAACCTGGAGAATCGCCTTCTCTCATGACTCACTTCAAGATTCTCACCGACAGCAAGATCAGAGAGCAACTTAGTGCCAGTAAGTGTTAATTCAAAGCTGCTGGTCGATTGATTGATAACTAACATGCGCTAGTGAAAAAGGTTTTTAATGAAGAGAAGATTGAAATCACGAAAGAAGAGTAAGTCTGCTTGTTTATATATTGGTGATTATGCCGCTAATTGTTTAGTGCTGAACAGCTCATGTCTATTATGGTCTTCAAACAAGACGAAGCAAAACAAAACCAGTAGTTATGTACTTATTGTAAATAATCCTAGGGGTAGGGGGAAAAGAAGCGTATCATAAAAAAGTCTAAAAGATTTTAAGAACACTCTATTGACTTTATTATCTACATTTGAGCACTCGCTAGTGTTGAAAAGCGTAGTACATACATGCCGAGCAACGTTGAGAGCTCGGCTTAAATATTATAATGGGTTTTATGCATAAATTCGTCGCCAAAAATTACTCCAGACCGGTATGATGGGCCAAATACGACAGCAAATCCACCTTGGTGACAACATGAACAGCCTTGACACCATCGGCAGTTCGCTCCGTCACCACCGCGGCGGAATTGTGTTCAAAGAACCGATTCAACGCAGACAAAGGAGTATCTACCGTGATTTCAGCAAACTTTCGCTTCGAAGGCTTTACAGAAGGAGTACCCACGGTAGTAGGCTCGGCAGAACCAGTGAAAGAAGGTAGCTTCTGGAAGTCCAGCATAACGTCCTTGACCGGCGATTTGACAGTTGCTCGGCCTCGAGAAACAAAGGCAAGAACGTTACCCAGTGTAACCAGACCAACCAACTTACCCGACTCGTTGGCAACAGGCAGCTGATCAAAGCCCTTTTCGTGGAAAGTGTCAATGGCGCTGGAAACCAATGCTGTGTCCTTGACGGTAACTACAGGCTTCAGTTCAAGATCTGCAATGGTAGCACCTTTGTATTGTTTCTTCTTATGGTCAGCTTCCGCCAAAGTAGCATCGTCAACAAAATGGTTATAGCTCATCCAGTCATCGTCGGCAAACTTGGTGAGATACGATCGAATAGAGTCGGGCATAATGGCAACAACTACGTCACCCTTCTTTAAGCCCTTTGCGACCTTCAAGGCAGCAGCGAGAGCAGATCCAGACGATCCACCTACTAGAAGGCCCTCTTCTCGAATCAATCGTCGAGCAAGTAGGAAAGATTCTCGGTCTTCGGTCTTGATCCACTCGTCGACAATGTCCCGGTCTAAAACATCGGGAACAAAGTCGTAGCCAATACCTTCGACCTTGTACTGTTCACTGGAGTCATTGAGGGACTCTGGGATTGCCAGAACCGATCCTTTGGGGTCGGCTCCTACTATTTTGATCTTAGGATTGTGCTTCTTCAGGCCCCTGGCAGTACCAGTGATAGTACCACCGGTACCAGCGCCAGCTACAAGTACGTCGATCTTGCCGCCAGTTTGTTGCCAGATTTCTTCTCCGGTGCCAAACTCGTGAGCTAGCGGATTATTGGGGTTTCCATACTGGTCAAGAATGATGGAATTGGGGATTTCCTTCTGTAATCTTTTGGCAACACCAATATGTGATTCAGGAGAGTCCCAGGCAGCCTCGGTAGGGGTTCGGACAATCTCTGCTCCAAGAGCCTTGAGAACGCTGACCTTCTCGTTACTCATCTTCTCAGGAAGAGTGATGATAGTTCTGTAGCCTCGAACAGCACCCATTAAAGCCAATCCAATGCCGGTATTTCCCGAAGTGGGCTCGATCAGAGTGTATCCGGGTTTAAGCTTGCCTTCTTTTTCGGCTTCCAGAACCATTCGCTTGGCAATTCGGTCCTTGACAGATCCGCCAGCATTGAAATATTCCAGTTTAGCTAGAATTGTAGCCTCGATTCCTAAACTTTGGGGAATTCGGTTCAGTTTGACCAGCGGCGTGTTTCCGATCTGGTCGAGAACGTCGTCGAGAATCGCAGAAGTCATGTTTGGTTTGAGGAGGTGGTTAAGATGGGGTGAGTGAAGACCTCAAGTATATATATTTATGGGAAAAGTTCAGTGATGGTAATAGACGGGTAAATTGCGTCACAGGCCGAGCCGAGCCAAGCCAGTCTAGCGGAGTAAAAACATCCACCAAACCGGGTAGTACGAAGCAAAGGGGAAAGTAGATCAGAACATGCCGTATTCAATCGATAAGTCCGAGGTATTTTAGGGTATGAAATGTACGGCATTTTGCGTTTTTCAGTCACAATATCGCCAAAACAAGCTTTTTTCCAATCAGATCAAGTTCTACTGGCTGCATGGGCATATTTTGCATGGGGATGCCAGCCGCGCCAACCGATAGGAGCGGCGGCTCGACGGGAAAGATTTAAAGATTTATTCTGGAAACCAGTATATAGCGGCAAACAGGTAGACGCTATTGAGGCTTGGGAGTGGATATTTGCGGCACAGCATATTTCAGCTTCATTTCCGTTTTGAGATTTTACGGAGAAGCTGATTTCGGGCATATCACGCTGGATCTGGTAGGCCGTAGGCGAAATATCAGATAGCCGTAGCGATTTTTGAGCACTGAGATCTCCGGCTTGTTTCATTTCCGGCAGTAATAGTAGAGAGAAAACAAAAGTAGCAGATCAAGCGTAGTTAATTGCATGAACATTGAGCTGACCTGAGCACCATGTTCAAGCAGTCGCATGAGAGCCCGACTTCCGTGTCTCCGAAGTCGCTCAAACACGAGTACAAAGAACGACCGTGTGATTACTGTCGAAAGCAGAAACAAAAGTGCGTTTTCGCCGACAATGACCGGGCTTGTACCAGGTGTAAAACCAAAAGCCTCGCTTGTACCTTCTTCGAGGAGCCTACGAGGCGGAAGAAACGGGCCAGATTGTCGAATGAAAATGAACCCGAACCAGCTGTGATCAAATCAATGGTAGTTTCGCCTGGAAATTCCACAAGGAACACATCTAGCGTGATGACTTCTGCGAATTCCGCGGCCGTCACCAAGCTATCTGAAGCAGCTCCGTCTATAATAGACCAAACGGTTGGTGACTACAGCTCGTTGCCAGGGCCATCACTACTTAAGAAAACTCTGGGATTACAGAATTCACGATGTTCCATGCTTATTGGATCCACAGATATTCTGGATCACTGCCTACTTGATCGGGCCGAGTTCAGTATCAAGGAGGAAGCTGAAAAAGAACTTCCTCGAGGATCCAGGCTTCGCCGGGCTGACAGACAAAACTACTTTCTTATGCAGGATGATCAGGTCATTTATGGCTATGAAAACATATCTCGCTATGTGGAGGCCATTGAGCGACAAGTTGCTCCTCACGGGCCAGCTCTGATAGATATCTATTTTCGGGTGATCCACCCGTCCTATCCTGTTCTACACAAAAAAGTCGTCATCGAGAAGTACAAGCGTTCCTATAGGGAGTTCTCCCCTCCTCTTCTCGGTGCTATTTATGCATTGGCCCTTGGTTGGTGGGCCTATATACCAACTCCTGCCGGCGAAGAATCCTTGAACAAGCCCGACGCCGATGCGGTTTATCAGATCGCGCTGGAGAGTTTCTCTCACATGACCAACCGGCCAAAACTGAGTACGGTTCAGGCTGGACTTCTGTTGCTTCAAAAGCAGAAATTCACTAATAATGGCAGCTGGCCATTGCTTGGCCAGGTGGTATCACTAGCGGAGGATCTTGGACTTCATCTCGATTGCCGTGAGTGGAAAATCCCCCGATGGGAACGGAAGCTCAGGCGTAGACTGGCGTGGTCTGTTTGGATTCAAGATAAGTGGAATGCGCTGACTCTTGGTCGTCCGAGCCATTTGAACTACCGAGACGACTGGCTTGTCACTCCGCTAACCGACGACGACTTTCCCGACAAGCCTCCTGCAGAGGGAACAGATATAGAGGGTTCATCAGATATTCAAAATGGGAAGCTGATTTTTCAGTATATGGTGTATCTTACTGACGTGGCTGATCATCTACTGCGCTCTCTCTATTCAGCGGTGAGTCTAAGGGATCTGCATGATACCATGGAAATACTGCAAGTTGCCCGACCACTGCAACAGAAATTAAAAGATTGGGCCAAAAGTTTGCCTGATGACATCCGCATGTCGTCGCTTAAGAATCGAAACTTCAGCTCGAATGGCTATCTGTATCTCGCGTACCTTTCGGCTGAAATCACTCTTCACAGAAGAATCATTCATTCCTTGGACCCAACCACGACTCCTCCTGATCTGCTCAAAGTTTGTCGCAGTGCTGCTAAAGAACGTCTTCTGGCTGCTCTTGACTTTGTGCGAGATCTACGCCCTGAGCATGTTCAAGCATTCTGGCACAGCTGTGCTAGTGCAAACTTTGCGCTTATTGGTAGCTTTGCCATGCTGTTATTCACAACTGCTGTCGATGATGAAGAGGTTAAATTCATCCAGAATGCTCTGAAAAATTACCGATGGATGGTCAGAGTATCATCTGTTGGATCCGAACAGATGAGTGTGGCTCTGCACAAGCTCGACATGTGCTTCAGCTTTTTGCCGGGGATGATCACTGGTGAAGCTGTAGAAAATGATTATGGGAATGATCAGCAGGATAGCGAGATTTCTGAGGAAGAAGATATGGAAGCTGATATAGAAGAGAGCACCATTGCTGCACTAGAAGATGGAATAATGGGATTGCCGGAAGATTTTTTCCAGTACTAAACTGTGTTATTTATTTACCGCTGGATATAAAGGTAATAGTAACATACACACGAGTAATAATATTGCAGCTGAGATATGAGCGTGATAGTAAGAAAGCAAAGCAAAGCAGATCTGAGAAAAAAATAAAATCTTTGTATTTTCTATAAAGCAGCCTCCGGATCTCAGGGACAAAGTCAAACAATATTTTATAAATAATTTATAAAGCAAAACCACGTCTGTCTAAAAATCAAAAGTCAAACAAACTAAGACTCATTAAAACATCATTATATTCTCTTCTGTGATGACCTACTCCTTCTTCTCAAAATTCACCTGCTCCACCTCTCCTGAACCCTCCGACATACTTCTTCGCTCCAACATGTCTGGTACGTCGTGTATCATTGCAGGGCGTCTCTTGGCCTTGGCTTTTCCCATTGCAAGTTTCACCAGATAGATCAGAACGTCTCGAGATTCGTACAGAGGATAAAACGTGATATAGCAAGCTGCTATAATACACCATATCATAATGATAATGACCCATCCCCGGAAAAACCCCTTGGAAAAGATGTAGTTGGTTCCGTACATAGGCAAGGGCCATAGCAGCATTAGGGCAATGAAAATGACGACCGAGACATATGCAGCAATTTTCAGACATCTGTCCAGCTCGGCTCTATCTTCGGTATTAATTTGCATTTCCTGAGCTTCTTTGACAGTGGCATCATCTCCAACCTTGAATTGACTATCCATGCTGTCAAAGTCGTAGTTATCTGGCCAAATGTAAGAGATAATAACAATGTAAAATAGTGCGGAAAATAGTCCAACAAAGTTTCCCACTGCATCAGCTTCCGCGGTATTCAAAGTGGTCTTGTTAACCACTCCACCGTTGAATTTATAACAACTGGCAACCCAGCACACGATACCACTGACTGATCCTAGAGGACAGCCAATTATCATAGCCCATTTGGACATTTTGGGCCAGAATAGCGTCAAGAAGATTCCAAAAACTCCAGGGCCCAGCGCAACACCCATAAAAGTCAAAATCCACGAAATGGTGATACCAATGTAGTTGAAAAGCACTGCCAGGGCACCCATCGCAACGGCAAAAACACTAACAAACACATGTGTGACGGTCATGAGCTGCTTTCCAGAAGACTTGGGTTGAATATACGTTCGATAAACATCGTAGGTTATCACAGAAGAGAAGGCAATGAGTTCTGCAGAAGTGGCAGATGTGCAAGCCATGAATAGGATCAGCACACCTGCAGATGCTCCACTTTTACCCATCAACGCAGTCATGCCGTACAGCAGTGGCATACCTTCGGAGACTTCCTTGGAAGAAACTACGTTTGGGTAAGTTACCGAGACAGGGTTGTCAATCAAGGCGAGGCACGATAATGAAGCTGCTGTTCCCATAGCCCAGGGGACAATCAACCAAGCCAGCCCACCAGCAAAGTATCCCTTCATCGCAGAAGCCGGTTTCGCTGCAATAGCCTTCTGGCCATATGATGGGTCGCAGAAAACTGTTGCAAAGCCTCCAATGGCAATGTTCCATCCCGAAAACAGAGCGTCCCGATTGGCCAGAGTCAGATAGGAACCTTCATGGCCGGTAGACGGGTGTGTCTTGGCCACTTCTATCAGCAGATCATACATCTTATCAATACTTCCAATATGTTCGCTGCTAGTATATGCAACGAACAAGGTGATGAGAATGACAATGTACACAATGACTGTATGAGTCCAATCGGAAAGGAAGGTACTCTTCAGGCCACCAGAAACAGTATACAGCCAAACTCCAAGAGGAAGCAGGAAGCCCGCGGCAACTACATGCATTCCAGTGATGGACGAAATCGCCTGAGCTCCTCCAAGCAGCAGCATGGCCGAAACAATGATGTTGGTTCCCAAGGCGTAGAATAGAAACACCAAATGAGCAGTGACTCCGAACCGGGCACGAACAATTTCAACTATAGTATGTGCACCGGGGGCTATTCTTTTAACCTGGATAGCTATGACTGCAAAAAAAGTCACCTGAATAGTAAAACCCACTGCGTACCAAAAACATCCGGCAACTCCGTACTCGTAAGCCATACCGGAAGAAGTCAACAAAGTGCCAGGCCATGTCCATGAAGATACAACTGCAGCAGATATCAGTCCAGTTTTGACACTTCGAGACGCCGTACTGAAATGTTCCGAGTCTTGAATTTCTCCGACATATTTGCTCAAGATATAGGTCACAGCTATCATGAGAATTGCGAAAGCAAACCCTAATCCAAGGACGATACCATATCCAAATCCCTGGGAAAGGACCGTCTCAGTCATTTGATTCTGACTTTAATTTTCAGTGATTTTCGGGATAATAAAAAGATAGATGGATCATGAGATCAACCGTCTGAGCAATACATTATATATTTCTCAAAGCAAATTCCATCTTTCCTTGTCCACACCGTAATGTAGGATTGATTGACAATTACATCTGAGTCATTACAAAGTTGCCGCATCAAGAGCTTGTTTTCTTTCAGATAAGCTTTATTTCTGGTGGATCATCCGGCATGTTCATGCCGTGTGCATTGAAAGAGGGGGATGCGCTACCGATAAGATAAGATAAGCCCCACGATTAGAACGGCGGCCATTCAGCAGAAAGAAAATGCCGATTGTCGGCACGCCGCAATAACTAATTGGTCGTTGAAATTTACCCTTTGGTGAAAATTGTAATTGTATTTACTGATCGGGCTATTGTGATTTGGTCAATTTTCATTGGAAGACTCGCATCCGTTTTGGGCAGCGGCAACTTTTGAAAAACCTGCCGCTGCGGCAGGCCGACTTGCCGCGCTGCCACCGATCGGTCTCCCCATCTTATCAACCAGGCACTAGTGTGAAAAAAAATTTGATTGATTGCGGCTGGGGTTGCAGATATTGCTTAAATAGGACAAGTCCGCTGGGGATGGATTAGTCCTAATCTATTCTTCTGTTAAAGTCGTTTCTACCATGGCCATAGGACCCATTAGAACCGCAATTAAGGTTGAACTTAACAAACCAGCCTGGGAGCAGCCCGGACTACATAACCGATGGCATCCAGACATTCCAGCTGCTTGCTCGGTCGAGCTGGGGGAGGTGGTCAAGTTGGAGTGTCTCGATTGGACGGGAGGGCAGATTCAAAACAATGATTCTGCTGATGATATTAAAAATGTTGATCTGTCCAAAATTCATTACCTCAGCGGACCGTTGGATATCAAGGGTACAGAGCCTGGCGATTGTTTGGTTGTGGAAATCCAGGATGTGCAGCCGTTTGACGAGCAGCCCTGGGGATATTGTGGGATTTTCGCAAAGGAAAACGGTGGTAGTTTTCTGGACGAGCATTATCCTAAGGCAGCCAAGGCCATTTTTGACTTTGAGGGCATTTATTGCTCGTCTCGGCATATTCCAGGCGTGCGGTTTGCCGGTATTATCCACCCTGGGATCATCGGAACAGCTCCATCTCACGAGATTTTGGCAGAATGGAACAAACGAGAAGGGGAATTGGTTGCTGAGCACGCACATACGCATGCGCTGACTGGGAAGGTTGTGGCAAACTTGCCTGAGTCTAAGAATTCGTTTGCCGGCACTCTGGCTAGCAAAGAGATCCAAGATGTTGTAGCTAAAGAAGGTGCTCGAACTATCCCCGGTCGGCCAGAACACGGTGGCAACTGCGATATCAAAAACTTATCTCGAGGTTCGAAAGTCTACTTGCCGGTTCATGTTGCTGGAGCTAAGCTTTCGCTTGGAGATCTACATTTCTCGCAGGGTGACGGAGAAGTTTCCTTCTGTGGGGCAATTGAAATGGCAGGAGTTATCACCATCAAGTGCAATGTGCTGAAAAATGGCGTTCATGATCTGGACATGGTTTCACCGCTGTATCTACCGGGGCCTGTTGAACCGCATTATGGCCCCAACCGATACCTTACATTTGAAGGATTCTCGGTAGACGAGAAAGGGAAGCAGCATTTTCTTTGCACCACAACGGCTTATAGGCAGACGTGCCTCAGGGTGATTGAGTATTTCCGGCGATTCGGCTATAGCGACTACCAGCTATTCCTGTTACTGAGTACTGCGCCTATTCAGGGCCATGTTGCGGGAATAGTAGATGTCCCCAACAGTTGTACAACCATTGGAATCCCCATGGACATATTTGAGTTTGATGTTTCGCCTGGCAAAGCGGAGAAGAGAGATTTGGGCAGTTGCGCCTATGCTACGGGCGATGCACCATGAAGCGCATTACTGGTATAATGATATTATTGCAACTATATATAGACACAAAATATCTATATGTAAAAGGTGCCGAGTGTTTGATATAGTCCAGTTTGAAGTAATCTGCCGTCGTTATAGTTTCTTGGGATTCTTCATCTCACGTGTATAGCGACATCGTCATAGGTCATGCTTGTTCTTTCTCCTATGCGTAGAGCAATTGTGATAATCCAATGCTTCCGGTTGTTCTGTACCATGTTGCACTCTCATGTATGCTGTTACTGAGATTTGCACATCCTAATCTCATATATTTCACCAAACCCGGGATCCTGGTCATTAAAGCATAAGCTATATTTCTGCTATTGCACATTCCAGATGATTGTTGTATTATCAAATCCTATATATGCCTCATATCCGTCCATTAATACTACTTCTGTGTTGTTCTGCTATTACCATTGCCAATTAAGCGTCCACGCCTTTACCGTTTCCCATGTCGGTGGGTTAGGGTGCAATCCGGCTCTGTTCCTACCTTCACTATACCCGGTTATCATCAGAAAACCACCACGTTTCCTGGTTAACCGGCTCGTTTACATTCAGCATGTTTACACACCATTCCCATAGTGGCCAGTTCTGCCAGCATGCTGAAGGCCAACTGGAAGACATGATTTTGCAGGCAATCAGTCTGGGATTCTCGACAATGTGCTTAACCGAGCATATTCCCCGTTTGGAAAAAGAGTCTCTTTACCCAGAAGAATTAGCCAGTAACACTACCTTGGAGGATCTCAGCATCACATTTGATGGATATATTGAGCAAGCTGTAGCAATGAGGCAAAAGTACGCTGATAAAATCGATTTGTTGATCGGATTCGAGTCCGAGAGCATCTCTGAACATTACTTCCCGTATATAAACAAGACTCTGCAGTCTAAACATCCTTTTGATCTCTGGTTGGGCTCTGTTCACCATCTTTTGGGAATTCCAATTGATTTTGACCAGAATGCTTGGATTTCCATCCTGGAGAAGCTAGATAACAATGTGTCCAAGGTGCTTTCGCTCTATTTTGATATGCAATACAAGAATCTTTTGGCTCTGAGACCGCAAGTTGTTGCACATTTCGATCTAATTCGACTTTTTGCTCCTAAGGGCCTTGTTCCGCAAGACCTTACAACCTTGCCCGAGGTGTGGTCAAAAGTTGAGAGAAACATCAACTATATCAAGGAAATAGATGCAATGGTTGAGATTAATACAGCTGCTATTCGAAAGGGCTGGGATACCCCTTACCCGCAGAGAGACATCACTCAGCATCTGGCTGATAACGGAGTCAAACTATGCATGAGCGACGATAGTCATAATAAATCCCAGATTGGTCTCAATTACAGGCCCAGTATAGAATATGTGGAAAGCTTTGGAGTTGAAAACCTTTACTATCTTACCAAGACTGGAAAGAAGAGCATCTCAATTGAAGACCTAAAGCAAATGCCGTTCTGGAATCTCACCTCCATCACCTAGCTCACAATTACATCATGTATCCATTATTAATTACAATCATCTACTTCATTCACTTTCTCTAATCCGTCTTCTCGAACAACTCATGATTAATAAGATCGGCCAAACATAGTGTAAAACTCGGCCTTGTTGCCGCAGCCAATGCACTTGGCACCCTCCTTCAACTCTGGTCGCTCAAACGGAATGCACAGAGACTTAGCGCCCATTGAGGGAGCCCGCTCATCCACCTCCTCGTCATCGTCTCGTCGAGCAGTTCGGTCTTTGATATCGTCTTCGCACTCTTCTTCTCCACAGAAAGGTGCAAGACACACACATTTCTTGTTGATTGCGGTAATCATTTCCTCAATAGAGTGGACTGTAACTCGGTGGTCATCAAATGACTTCTTAGCCTTGGTGTACAAATCATTGTGGATGGTTTCCAGCAGTTGGGGTACTACAGTAGCCAAATCCTTGAGAGGAATGGCAACCTTGTCACCATTGTCACGTCGAATAGCAACTGCCTGCTCCTTCTTGAGATCAGCAGGGCCCACTTCGATTCGAAGGGGAATACCCTTGAGCTCTGCGTCAGCAAACTTCCAGCCCACTCGATAATTATCTCGATAATCACCAGAAACCCGGATTCCGGCCTTCTTGAGCGTCTCTTCAACACCTTCGGCACCTTTATAAATGGAATTTCGCTCTTCCTCAGAGCTCTGAGCAGTGATACCGCAGGGAATAACAATAGCTTGAGTAGTTGCAACTCGCGGGGGGAGAACCAAGCCTTTGTTATCAGAGTGAACCATAACCATGACACCAATAACTCGAGTAGAAAGACCCCACGAATTCTGCCACACAAAAATCTTGGGTTTACTAGGTCCCTCCGGGTTTTCTACAGTAATGTTGAACATTTTGGAGAAGTTCTGGCCCAAGCAGTGAGAAGTACCTCCTTGAATACCTCGGCCAGTAGTAGGGATGTAACCTTCGACAGTGGTGGTGAATAAAGAACCAGCAAACTTCTCCTTCACCGTCTTCTTACCAGGAATTACAGGAACAGCCAATAGATCGGTGTAAATCTTCTTGTACCACTCTAGAATCTGCAAAACTTCGGCATTGGCACCCTCAAACGTCAAATGAGCAGTGTGGCCCTCCTGCCACAGGAATTCTCGAGTTCGAAGAAAGGGCTGCGGATGCTTGAATTCCCATCGAACAACTGAATTCCACTGGTTAAGTCGCAACGGCAAGTCTCGGTGAGATCTAATCCACTTGGCATAGTAAGGATACATCACAGTCTCCGAAGTGGGTCGAATAGCAACGGGCTCCTCGAGATCAGAAGAACCGGCCTTGGTAACCCAGGCGACTTCGGGGGCAAATCCCTCAATGTGGTCCTTTTCCTTCTCAAGAACACGCTTGGAGACAAACAAAGGGAAGTAGGCATTCTGGACGCCAATGCTCTTGATTTTCTTATCAAAAAACTTCTGGACCGCCTCCCAGACATTATATGAGTTGGGTCTCATAATGTAGCAGCCTGAAACATCATAATATTCCAGCATTTCGGACTTGGTCAGAACCTGCTGATACCAACCGGGGAAATCAAGGTCCTTATCAACGGTAATACCGATAAGGGCATTTCCAGTGGACGCATCAGCGGCCTCTTTTTTCGAGGCAACCGCAGCTTCCTTCTTGGGTTTGACCTTATCGGCGGTGGCAGAAGTAGCTTCAGCTGCGAAATCTACCACGGTAACTGAGGCTCCCAGAGACTCATAGTACTTTACCAGCTCGGGGCCTTCAACAAAAACAGTCACCGAGGCAGAACTAGGATGAACAGCGATCTTCTTCGGGCATTTGATAAGGTTTTGATCTACGAGAATCTTCAGTTTATCAGCATTTGCCTGGGAAATGGCCAGAGCTCCAACATCCTTGGGGGCAATTCCGCCGAAAAACTCGCCAATGAGGTCGGCCGAAGCCAATCGCGGGTCTTTGACCCCGGCAGCCTTGGCTACAGCACCGGAAGGCGTCTGTGTAGTTGCTAGAGCTACAACTACCACCGGCACGGCGATCTGCGATTTTGGGGTTTTGGGCTTGAACACCAGAACTTTACTGACTTCAAAGTCGAAACCAGGATCATTCCGGTCTTTCAGCAAGGCTGTCCAGTGAGCATTATCAGTAGGCTCGTCGTGGTTAATCGACAGCTTGCCGAAGTCCAGCTCGTTGATGCTCATGTTACAAGTGGTAAGTATGTGGAGAAATGAAATTTTGCAAAACGTAGCCTAAATAAACTGATTTGAGCAGCCGGGGGGGAAGGAGGAGGAGGAAATGGGCCAGCAACAAACGATCAAAAAAACCAGTGGAAAATCCCCTCGCCGGGCTCCTGCGATTTTTCATACTGCCGTATATTTGCTGGAATTATCGGTCACTTTGGGTGATTTGTCATGATTATTGTATCTCGCTTTTCAGTACTATGTTATTTACAGGGAGTTAGACAGCACGGCTGTGCAATGACTGACTGACTCTAAATGGAGATTCAGATAAATGCTCGACAAACAAAACAAAATCGTTCCGTCATGTTCTGATATGCATAATTCATGTTTTGTTCTCGGCGTCTTTATCCTTGTCAATACGTTTACTACTTTTGGCCCCAATTGTTTTGGCATTTCTAGCACTTTCTCCATCCTTAATACTCTCCTGAACCGCCCTTTTTGCCGCCTCTCTAATCTTCCTTGCATCCTCCTTCATGATATTACCTGCCATTTTGATCTGCCATGCAGGTCCCAGCTGTCGTCTCAATTCCGTCTTCTTCTTGGACACTTCACTATTCTGGATTCGAATCACATCATCGTACGTCAACCCTCTCTCGGCCAGTTCCACCGGTTCCTTGCCAAAAATAACATCGTACACTCGCCCGTCTCCCCAGAACCAGCCGTTTCGGTCGACTATCCAGGGGATCCTGTGGCCCTTTTCAAACAGAAAGAAGAAGTATGAGCTCTTATTTGCAGTGCCATAGAACCCACCCCCAGTCCACACCTTGGCTCTCTTTCCAATTCGCAAATTCTCAAGAGGAATAGTGTAAACAGGCGATAATCTGCCAGGAATCCACGGATGGGTCACTAGGCGAATGTGCTCCTTGGGTCCAGGAAGAAACTCGATTCTTCGAACCAGACGAGTAGGCATGGCTGCAAAAAGAAACCCAGTGACAGCATAAACTCCGCAGAACAAAAGTGCCAGGCCTCCTCGTTTGGCTACTTTGATGGTGTTCTGGGCTTGTGGAAGATCCTCTTCATTCTCATCGTACATCTCCTTGAGACCACGAATGCTACGGTCAGCCAGATCAAACAGATTATAACATGCCACAAATGTCAATGCAATCGATGTGATGAAGTACAGTCGATGAGACTCTGCCATATATAACAGCTCCGGCTCTCGGGTGCTTTTCAAGGTCTCCATGAGCTGTGCAAACGAGAAGTTTTTGCCGATTCTTGGGCTATTCGCCTTGGGAATAATAGTCGGAGCAATATCTTTGCCAAAAGGGAAGCTTGGAATCCGAGATTTAAGTGAATTAGACGTCAATTTCTTATCGGTTCGATCGGGCAGAGAACTATTCCATCGTTTACTCCTGATCCCAAACCCATTTTTCGCCTCCACGCCTCTGATCCTCATTTGTCGTGTCCATATCGACACGCTTGAAAGCCCTATCCAGTTTTTACCCCAGTTCATGGCCCTTTTACTGTAGAAATGGCTCGATGAAAGGGTTTCTTTCATATCGGACCGGTTTCTAGTGAAGTTGTTACCCGGCCTGATATTTTCACATTTTCCTTTGTTTCCACAGCAACCGTCCTTTTTGTTCTACCAACATCGTGTTAAATCCCGCCCGCCGCCTCTGTCTTCTACCATCCAAAACCCGGGCGAAATGAAATCCAGAAGCAAATCTACAGGAGAAGCGATGGTATCAGCCGCTGTTCGGGTTACCAAGTCTCGGAGGACGTCTATGGGGGGGAAAGTGGTGAAAAAGCAGGCTGAACGGCAGGAGCGAGCCGAGGAGGAGCGTAAGCGTTTGGATTTGAACCAGAATCCCGACTATGTGGCGCTAACGTCTGCTCTTTCTTTGCTAAATGCACAAAAGAAAACGGCGCAGGACGACGTGGTGGC
The DNA here is from genome assembly GCA_030565365.1 of Zygoascus flipseniorum. Lineage (NCBI taxonomy): Eukaryota > Fungi > Ascomycota > Dipodascomycetes > Dipodascales > Trichomonascaceae > Zygoascus > Zygoascus flipseniorum. Next base: position 621,127 of record JAJMBR010000006.1, read on the forward strand.
TCTGAACAATTTAAAAAACGACGCTGTGGCGAATCCCGAGCAGACATTGGCGGTGCTCAGGGCCAAGGGGACTCTGGAGGGGCTTCCTAAGCCGCAAAAAATCGTAAAAATACCGGTCATTCCATGGGGAAAATATGGAATTACTAATCCTGGACTGATGAAGCGTCTTAATCAAGGTGCTGTTGACACTGTAGCAGGATTTGGAGCAGTTCGTTTGTTTGAGGAGAGTTATGGAGAACGAGAAAGGAGACGATTGGCAATGTAACACAGTCAGATTGTTGAGAATTTCCATGCAATTCTGCGATTATGCAATTCTTCGAATGTAAAACTCTGGGAATGGAAGTTTGTATCTAGGCTTTTGCAATTGCCGACTTGTTGGGTATTCGGGAGAGAATACGCAAGGAGGCCCCATGTTGGTGGGTTAGGGACGGCCCGTCACAAATATGTATATACATAAGTTACTATTTAATGAAATTTTTCTGACGACAGAAGTGTATTATTTTGGCCATAAAAAGTATTGAATTTAGCCGGTTAAGCCATAGTCGTATGATAGCTGCAGCTTTGAAGCTGCTGTTCTATATGGGTCATAAATGTATGCAAAATAGATAGATAGGTTTACTAATAAACAATGGAAAACGGAAAACAGACAACACAAACTTTTAGACTGGAATACCGAACCGATAGTCTCATCTGACCCCTCGTTCTCCTCCACTCAACTGCTTTCCGTCCCGCCTTTGCTTCAGTCTTGGTCCGCTTCATCCTCTTGCTGAGTATTGCCTTTGAGTTGCCGATAACCGGCAATAATCCTCTCTCTTTCTTGTTCCAAAATCTGCCTTCTAGCCATAGATCCTGCTGATTTAGGCACATTTTTCAGCAATTTCTTCGGCACACGGAGCTCTGGAGGAGCGTCATTGAATTCACCGAATTTGGTCTTCTCCTTCTTGGACTCTAGAGCTGCCCATGGATCAGGAGAAACCTCTCTTTTGCCAGTTTTGCCAGTGGTAGTTTTGCCTCTTCCTCTGCTGCCTTGTTCGTCACCTTCCTCGTCATCGTCCAGTTCACCCCGCTTCTTTCTCTCCTCTTCCTTTCTCTTGGCTGCCATTTCTCGCGCCCTCATTTTCTTCTTATCTCCTCTTTTAATATCGCCTCCCTTGGCGCGGATCATCGGTAATGCTTCGTCAACTCGGCGATTGAAGTCTCGGAGACTCTCACCTTGCTGAATTTTGAGCGAGCTGGCAGCATTTTTGTACGTTTCGACCTTATCCGTCTTCTGCACGTCTTTGGTTACTTTGAAATTCGCCGTTTTTTCCTTCATTTTTTGCTCCCTATATTTCATCATGCGAAGAAATGCCTTGGGGGTGTCGTCCGCTTCCATATCGGCCGGAGCTCCATCCATGATATCTTCGATTCCAGCTCTGCTTTTCACCTTTCCGCCTTTACGCCTTCTAGGGACTTCCACCTGGGTAGTTGGGTTGAGAAAGTATTCCTTTTCATGTTTTGACGTTTTAGCCCGGCCCATTTTGTAGATAATAATAAGGCTGTTAAATAAACAAGTTTTTTTTTTTTTGGAAAAATATATTTTTCAGATCACCAAATTTCTTTCGAGATCAAACCAAACCAAACCACGAAATAAAAAAAACCCTCGACATGCCAAAACGGCCACGAGGCAAGCAGGCGAGCAGACTCAATAAACGTGCTAAGGAATTAAATCACGTAGATAGCTCTTTGGGTCGTAATGCATGGAGCGCTCTGGAAAACGCTCAGGATGCTGAGTACGGCTATGAGAGTCGGCCCCGATCGTTCGCCGACGGCCATGAAGACGATGTCGAGCGATTACCGGTGAAAACAAAAGAAGGTGTACTGCAGAGAGTAGTTGGTAAGAGAAATAAGAAGGCTGCTGTGGAGGAAAGTGAAGATGAGGATGATGATGAGGAGGAGCAGGAAGACGAGCAAGATGAAAAGGAGTTTACCGGTTTATCTGATAGAGAAGAAAATGATGATGAGGAGGAAGAAGAAGAAGAAAAATCGTTTGATCTCCATTCTGCTACTCTCAATTTGAAAGAAACTATTGCTTCTGCTGCCGAAAGTCTCAACGAAGATGCAGAAGAAAATATCTCCAAACTCAGAGAGCTTAGAGAACTTCTGTCAACCACCAAGCATTTTAAACTGAAACGACTTCTCCTTTTGTCTATGGTAGCCATATTCAAGTCGCTTATTCCTGGGTACCGAATCAGACCGCTTACAGATACCGAGAAAAAGGAAAAGGTCTCCAAAGATGTGAAGAAGCTGCGAAACTTTGAAGAAACTCTAACCGCTAATTATCGAGGGTATATTGAAATTTTGACGGAACTGTCCAAAAAGGGCCAAAGATCTGAGCCTGGTACTGTTAAATACATTCTCGCCAGCGCTAGTACATCTTGTGCTTGTGAAATGCTGCTGGCAGTGCCGTATTTCAACTTTCGAAACGATCTAATCACTATTATTGTGAGGGAACTGTCGGTTAAGCAGGCTGATGCTTCTTTTTCGAAATGTATAACTACTGTTGAAACAGTATTTCAGAATGATTATGAGGGTCACGTGTCTTTTGATATTGTTCGAATGATTGCCAAAATGACAAAAGTAAGGCAGTACAAGGTCCAGCCCGAGGTTCTCAACGCCTTGCTGCATCTTCGTCTTCTTACTGAGCTAGACGGTCAGGCTGACCTTGAACGAGTCCAGCTTGCCCGAGTAGATGAAGCTCGTGAACAAGCCAAATTGATCAAGAAAAAGGACCGGGTACATTTGTCCAAAAAGGAGCGAAAGAGGAGAAAGGAGCAGAAACAGATAGAAAAAGAGCATCAAGAAGCAGAAACAGGTGTATCCACTGAGGAAAGAGAACGAATACAGGGCGAAACTCTGAAGTTGGTGTTCATTCTGTATTTCAATATCTTGAGAGAGAGAAGTACAGATCTTATGGGTGTTACACTAGAGGGCCTTGCGAAATTTGCGCATCTAATTAATGCTGATTTCTTTGGAGATTTATTGGAGGTTTTGCGGGAACTGATTGTTGAAAGGCAGCAGCTCACCGGTGAAAATGGAGAGGTTTCATTCCGACAGAGCACGACTAGAGAAGCTCTTCTTTGTACAGTCACAGCATTTGCCCTTCTTCAGGGCCAGTATAAAAAACGTCAGTTTGAAACCATGAATATTGATTTGACATTTTTTGTGTCGCATTTCTATTCTGCGCTGTATGCTCTTGCTCTGAATGCTGATATTGAACTGAGCAGTAAGTCGTTACGATTGGAGGATCCCTTGCTCAGCGACAAGCAGAAAAAGCCACGAATCAATGTCAGTACCGAAATGGAAATGGTGGTCAAATGTTTTGACGGGATATTTTTTGCCCAGAAAAGTGCCAGTCGGCTGCGAATCCAGGCTTTTGCCAAGAAACTCGCAATCATGTCTCTGCATCTGCCAGAAAAAAGTTCTATCGCTTCTCTCAGCCTGTTGGATAGATTGAACAAAAAGTACCAGTCAGTTCTCGGTGGCTTATATAGTAGTGACGATCGAGTCGCCAATGGTGTGTTTCACATGGAGGTTGACGAACCAGATCATACCAATCCCGAAGCTGCAACCATCTGGGAAACGGTACTTTTGGATAAGCATTACAGCCCGGTCGTATCCAAGGCGTCACGAGACATTCCCAAAGTGTTCAAGGACTTATAGCCGGCCAATTGATTATAAAGGTATAGATTGAGTCGTGCCAAGCAGATTCACTTTCGAATTATTAGCCAGTCTATTTAAAAAATCAAGCATTAATATATATGAATCTATGAAATACGACAGAATGCCTTGACCACTCCTGTCTTTTTTTTTCTGGTATCGCCACTACTGTTGAAGAAGAGCCAGAGCTATCCTGCCAGATTGGCGATTCGCGTTACTGAGTAATATCGTAAACTAAGACCTCATCCACTAGATAAACAATTTTCTCTTTGAAGGTTAGATGAATGGGATCTTTATTTAGGTAGTGATCAAGCTGATCGTCCTCGATTGTAAGAACAAACCCCCATTCATAGCCTTTACCATGTCCCTCTGGCGAGCTATTCTTTCCCATTGTAAAACTGTGGACTCCTTTGCAGTTTGCCAGAGATTGAGCCCATTCAGATACTTTATCCTTCTCGGCCGGGCGAACCTTCAATTTCCATTTGAATAGAACTGTATGTGTAATCATTCCGTGTAGGTTGCTGAATCTCGCGTTCCTTGCTGAGGTTATACGAGGCTGAGTTAAGGCGAACGCATGTTAGCTCACCAAAGCCCGATCCAACATGAAATTGGAGCATTTTTTTGAAGTTGACTTTTTTGTCTTCGCAAGGTAATATTGATACATACTTCGACTCAAAATCACCTGGATATAGCTAGGTTTTGATGGGTCTAATATCGGCCATGTTATATCTTGTTGATCTCATTATCGGGAACCGATCATCTTCACGCAACTTTATTCCAACCACTGCGGTTAACATATTCAGCGAGCGCCGTCCAAAAAGATCGGCTATTGTGTAATACGGAAAAAATACGACGACACTAGCGATTTCCACTTCCAGACAGTTTATTCGAATTGGGCTATTAAAATAATTTAACATATATAAACCCCACTATTTTCCATCCTGTTTGATTATTGGACTCCATCAATAGATTACTGACCGGTTATGTTATTCTTATTAACTTAGTCGTTGAATCGTTACTCTATATCATGTTTCCCCACAATCTCATCACTTGCGCCGCAAGTTTCATCATTGAAATCCAATGTCTCGTCTACCACTCCGTTGGCTCTGGTAAAAGTAGTAGCTTGATTTCTGTACTGCCTTGAGATAGCTATCGGGAATTTCGCCTCTGAATGGCCAGAGATCCACTATATGCGAGGAAGCAAGAAAAACTCTTTTCCATCGGAATGGATCGAGGGCTCGTTATGTAGCATCATTCTGATATCGAAGCTCCAGCACAGTTGAAAATCGTTCTTTCTAGGCATATTCTCATTCTATTCTGCTACAGTTCGAGGAGGCTATGGCTGATTTTGCAACCGGATGCTTAGATGCGCTGCAATGAAAAGTAGCTTGTCTGAATGGACAGTGAAATTCCGTCAACCATGTTGATCACCATAAACAACAGAATGATAGCATCTTTGACCTTCCACTTGTGGTCTTGCGTAGGTTCAATTTTGTGTCGCTCGAGGTGGTCTAGACGTATACTTTAACGCTGGTAAGGAGAACTGGAGCTTCTGTCGAATTAAAGCTTTTGTTGAAGTCAATTTTTCTCTCCTGCTCTTTTTCACTGACGGCATCAACTATAGCTAGCCTAAATGGAAACTTTTTACTGGCAGCCTCGGCCTTCTTCTTCGGAATTTTGATTGATTGGTGAAACTCTGGCAGCATTTCGGGCTCCTATTTGCTAACAGGAAACATTGCCGAAGACTGCAAATTTATGGCCCCTATCTGTGGCTTGCTCAATACGGAAAACTCAACATGTACTCTTTTCTTTGTGATCTCCATGTCTCACAAAAGAGCCAGACCATTTGACAACGAAAACCCACAAAATTTGTAGCACGAGACAAGAAGTTACTTCACGAGGATCAAGATTGTGGTTAAAACTAAATACTTCAATGTCCTATCTCATTATATAGCACTGAGTGTGTTACTCTACATATGCAGAGCATTGAATAATGGTCTGATGTTTGCGAAATACTAATTGTTTAGTTCGATATTTTTTGCAAACATTCCAATACTCCAGCTCATGATGCAACTAACCGAATAAGTGCCTCCAACTAACGGAATGCTCTGGCAGCCAATGTCCATCTTTGGCTTGGCCGTAGTGGGCCCGAAATCAACAAATGATATTCCCTCTTTCAATGCTATTTGGATGGTTTCTTGCATCATTACAAAATATGCTTTGTATTGACGTGCAAGATCGTGATCGAGACCCTGGAGATCCGAAGTAATCGTGTCACCCAGGCGAAACAGAACACATGATGCAATGTTAACACCGTCGACTTTAAGAAATAGCAGACTTCGATAGCCTGCCTGGTTCATATGTTCACTACCAAGTGTCTCAAACAGCTCCAGTGTAGGGTTCACCAGGACCGAAGTGTTGCCATCGCCTGTTCGTTTCTCTGCAATATTTCTCCACAGATCCATCACCTCCTGGCAGTTCTTCTCGGAAAAATCAACAGTTTCTACCACCGTACCATTTGCGCGGCTGAATGCAGCAGATTGGCTCCTGTATTTGATTGCTTTCAGGTATTCGTTCAATGACTTACCCTTGTAAGGTCGGAGATCTATGATATGAGAAGGTGGAAGAGGTACTTTATTCCATCCAGATGGCTCAATTGCTTGTTCACTGATGTCATTCGCGTAACGAGGATCAAGAATAATCGAGCATTTTTCTCTTCTGGGAAGCTTTTTATTCCATTCGGCAACGGCTCGAAGAATAGCAGCAGATCTTGCTACTGGCCTTTTTGTAGGACTGCAATAGAAAGTAGCCTGTCTGAAGGGCCAGTGGAAACCAATAAGCCCCATTCTGACCACCAAGGGTCGGCAGCACCGAGGAAGAAAAGATCCACCTCCAAGAGTCTTTTTCAGGAGCCCGTTGAGCTTAGAATCGCTCGATGTGGTCAGGTCATATTCTTCCACACAGGTAAGAAGAATGAGAGCCTCTGTCGCCATAAGTTTCTCGTTGAATTCAACTTCTTTCTTGATTTCTTCGCCTGTAACAGGATTTTCGAGAGGGAATGGAATGCTTTCTCTCTTTTTACCTACGGCAGCTTTCTTCTTCAGTCGTTTAAGCTGGTTCTTGGATAGTGCTTTGGTGCCACCATCCTCATTCAAGCTTGCAACTCCAACAAGAGTCTTTAAAGACTGTGTTTCTAGCTCTAGTTCCTGGTCAGAGGGCAAAACATACCGCTTGTCTAGGTTCTGAAACTCCTTTTCGGTATAGTAATCTGTTGCGCTCTGGAAAGCCATATTTACTGCACGGTTTCGGATATTTTGACGTGATACAGTCTTGGTAGGTTTATAAACTCGCAGCACCTTGCACGATAGACCAGGCATTTGTACTGCTGCATATAATTGGAGCATGCTCATTGCAGTATCACCAGAAGGTTCACCTGGATTACTTTTGCCAAATTTGTCTATGAGAGTTGCGAAGGCCTTGGTTTGGACTATTGTCAGTTGGTTCACATCATATACCTCGACAGCCAAGTGAGACTCCGGTCTGCTTTGCAAAAAAGCTGTCGCTGTCAGTGCAGTAAAATGCAGAATAAAACTTGTCCATGAAAGGATTATGTTGGCATAGACGGCGGAATCACGTATCGAAGGATAATTCTTGTTGAGGAGGACCAGAGCCAATGCACAATAAACAATATCTAGAACAATGGAGAATATAGATAACAGAACGAAATAAGTCACACACCTGGTGAGCAGTGATGTTAGTCGATTTGAAGAGTTCATGGTTGAACAAAGTCCTAGAGTAACAATAGCAATGGCCACTTCGAATGAACCGACGTGAATGAAGTATGAAAGCTCAGAGTATACGGTGCTTGCATGAGCAGTTTCAGTACTCAATCGATTTCTTGTTCCTTCCCTGAAATTTATCTCCAATATTATGGTTCCGACAATGAATTGAAGTATTCCAATTATGGCCAGGCAGCGACGAGCAACTTTGACCACGGGCCACCACATCATTAGGCAGGAGGTAATCCCAAATACCGAATGCATGACGATAGATATAACGTCAGCAGTCATGAGACTGACTTTGGAGATTTTTCCTGTATTTGCGAAACTACTTTCGTACGCAGATGTGGAAGAAAGTTCCATAATAGAAATCACCAAAGAACAAAAGTTGATAAAAAGAAGCACCGCCTGAAAAATCTCAGAGCGGGTGGTTTTTTTGAGATAAGACGGAACGAATTTGGGCAACTTCATTGGCTTCTCAGGAATTTGCTCTGCCCTTTTTTGCTCATTTTTTCTGAGTGGTCTGTTTGTCTTATCAAGTAGCTCTTCTCGTCGTTCAGCTTCCCGCTCTCGCTTAACTTGAAACAGCACGATGACGAACAACCCAACAACGGTTAACCCAACAAAAATAACCTGTTGTATACCAATAACATATGCAGCATAGGTTCCTATGTGATTAGTAGGACTGTCCGTGTGTTTGATGTGCAGAACACCACTAGCCATCCCCGCAATCATAGCCATGATGCCAGTAGCCACCATGGCGAGCATGAATGGTTTCTGGAATAAGCGGGTTACCAAAAGATCGCTTTTTAATCTCTTTTTAAATGAAGTTGATTTGTCAGAAGTTGGTTCACGATCCAGTGAGTCCGTAGCAGGAGAATGGCTGGAGCTCATCGCTCCAGGGATCCTGGAATTATCTCTATTGGCACTACTCATCGGACTAAGGGCGATAAACTCTAATCCGTTATACAAATGATTATTAGATATTTTGAGACTGCAACCCCGAGAGAACTAGGCGCGAGATTTCTCAGGTGGTAGGAACCGTTAGATCCGAGGAATCTAATGGAGTTGTTGATGGTCAACAAGGTTTCAGTAAAGTGGAGCGATTAGCTCTGAGTGGCCAGAGCAGTGAATCGACAGCACCGGAATCCGCGAAAGAAGAGGATAGACACAGATATGGGATTTTCAGGGGGGGTTGTTGGTGCTTTATGTACAGCAATAGACTGACTGTGCGGCATTAAGCCACTGTCTGTCGATTAAAGTGACTGAAATGTTGATTGACGAGAAAGTATGGGCACTACACTACTTACACTGCCTGCTTTGTAATTATGACCCATACGGATTCACATTGTGTGGGGAAATAAATCTTATATAGCCCTTAGAGGTCATGGTGTAATTAATGCTTGCCCCGTCGGTCGCATCGCGGCTGAGCATCAACGTGTTGGTCAGGGTCCAATTTACCGCGACGCTAGTCCATCGCCGATCTGGTCGCCTGAAGTCGTCCTGGACGTTCCGAGACCGCAAAATTGCACGGAAGTCATACGCTACAATGCGGGTTATGTTACTCAGATATTCCATTCTCGAATTTATTGTATGAGCCATTTCATTTCACTTCCCTCATGCTAATTAACGCAGGGGTTTCTTTTCTTCGACAACCTATGCGCCGCACTAACCGAAGCACTAATCTGAGATGCGGATTTCCTTTTCGGGGCTGCTGTTCACAACGAAAGTAAACCTATGCATAGCCTTGTTTTATGGGCTCCCCGACGTTAAATAATCGGTGATTCAGCAGTGACTGGGGTCAGCACTAGCTTATTGGGCCGTGGCTTCGGTGTTACCTTAAATGGTGTTAGCACAGTCATACTGCGTTGTCTAGCTGGAAACTAAAAGTTACCGGTGGGTGCTATATTTAACTTCACCGGAACAACCACCAGCTGTGCAAGGGTCACAATTACGGTCTCGTAAAGGACTACAAACATCAAATCCGTCAGTTACAGTCAATGCTGTGCCTTTTAGTACGTGTTTTGGGGCAGGGACGGAGTATAGCAATGCGAGACTATGCGGGATTTGAGCCCCGGATATTTTCTTCGCTCGTATTGTTCTCAGCTTAAATGGCGTGGCTCATTCATAACGAGCCATGCCATTGCTTGAGATTTGATGAGAAATGGCCATAGACGCCTAAGCGCTGCCTGAATGATTTCTTGTGCCATGACTGTGAGCTTTATTTGGAATCCATGCCGTTCTATTTATTGAACCGAAATTTTGACCTATTACGACGTTTATCCTCAGATGGTTGGGGTCCGCTGGGCTAGTCTCTTCTCACCCTTCAGCATGAATAGAAAAATAGGTGAAATCCCGCCATAGCAATGATTTCAATACTGTAATTGAGCCGTGCAGATTGTGTGCTATGTATAGTACTGATTTGACAAATTGTATCTCCTAATTTGAAGAGAGCTTGTGAAAATTTTCAATAATACCGGATAATTTCAAGTTCTTTTTTATTCTGGACTACTGTCTTGGTAAAAGTAGTATCAGGGGTATCATCAGTGGAAGTAGTAAGGCAGGCTGAAAAATCAACTGTGGTACTAATGCTGGCTGCAACATATTGGGTAATTGACCCAGTTGATTTCCTTGAGCTCGGCGCAACTGCACTATGAAAATCAGCAGAAATATCAGTAGCAGTACTAGCATACCGAGGAACTATCATGCTCAGCTTATTTCCATCACAGCAGTTGACAATAAATGACTCTATGTTTTAAAAGAGACGTTCTCGGTCTGCCAGATAGACGGTTGAAGTGTAGGGGCCTCAAGATCAAGTTTGTCGATTGAAATGCGTAAACACGAGATTGGGCTAAAACTCACAATATGCATAATAAACATCTTCAATGGTTTTTTTGATTCTTATTATCTTTTTCTCTAGCTGAAGGTAGTGAACCGGTAGAGACGCCTTTGCTTGAGTCACTGTTGACATCATAAGAGGCGAAGCCAACATTGAGATAGAATTATTCCCCTTCTCTACTAAAAGAATATTTAGCGATGTTATCTGCGAAATTACGAAATAGTCTTTAATCGCACATCAGACTCATAACTGCGGGCAGCTTTTGAAGACAGAGGAATATTTCGGAGCCTGAAAGCCACCCTCCTATTGTCCACAACTTCTCGGTTTCCAGTAACTACATGTGCTAACATTACTGCATAAACTGCAACAAAAGCTGTCTTCTCCACGGCACTCACTCGTATAGTTACACTTATTTGGCATCGATGTCCCGCAAAAAGCCTCTGACTAGCTCTGCGATAAGCCGCTATTCACACAAAACTAAGGCTGAAACTTTTTTAATACTACTAGATGCGACTACCGGAAATGCCCTTGCAAGGGAGTTTTTATTCGCGTAAAATTCACCAAACAATACTCTAACAAGTGGTCTTCTCACGAAAGCCTTCTTATAAGCTTGTATTTTAATATCATCATAAGTTCCGTATATTGCTACCCGTTCAACACGTGGTTGATGTATTTTGCTATCTGCCTGAGCATTCGGAGGCTTTTTGAGTTCTGCCTAAGCTTAATAATAAATATTATTAACTAGCAGCAGCTACGACAGTAATTAAGTATTAGCCGACGGCAATAAACATTGATACAAAATAAATAGGCTATAAATTAAGCGTCTAAAGAGAGCTCGTCGCCAGGTGTTAAACACCAGAAAAGAAACAATGAAGGGTATGAAACAGAAATATTATCTGACTTCAGAAAGAAAAGAATCAGCAGAAACCGATGTCAAATTACAAAAAGAAAGCGGCAGCACCAATGGCAAGTGCACCGGCAGCTCCGTTGACAATAACGCCAGCAGCTCCGTTAACAACGGCAGGAACACTTGTCTTAGAAGCAGCAGGAACGGGGGTAGCAGGAGAAGTGCTCTTAGCAGGGGCAGAACTCTTGGCGGCGGGAGAAGAAGCGGCGGGAGAAGAACTCTTGGCTGCAGGAGTGGTCTTACCAGGAGCGGCACTGGTAGGAGGAACAGAAGCCTTAGTCTCAGTGCATCCGCAGTCTTCAATGGTGGACACAATGGTCTTCACGACAGTAGAAACAGTCTGGTAGGGAGGAACAACACTGCCACCAGAGGTAGTGCAGTCAACGGTGACAGTTTCGGTAGTGAAAATAGTAGTGACAACAGGAGGTCCAGTAGGCTTGGCAGTGCTGTTAGAGAAACCTGAGCTGGCAATGGAAGAGTTTCCAGCAGCAGAGCTGACCTTAGCAGAGCTGGCAGGTGCAGAGCTGGCCTTAGCAGAGCTAGCAGGTGCAGAGCTGGCAGGTGCAGAGCTAACAAATGCAGAACCGGTAGCACCAACAGTCTGTGGAACACAAGAATCAGCAGGAGCAGCCTGGTTGGCGTTGTTGTATGCCGTGTTGGCAGTTTGATAGGCACTACTGATCGAGTCAGCAGCAGTTTTAACTGAATCGGCATCGTTGCCACAAGCAATAATGCCATAAATGGCCGACAAAAGAGAGTTACTCTTGCCCTGAAGTGTAGTCAAATCGGAGGACACGATAGACGCAGCACCGACGGTACTAAAGTCAGACTGCTTAGAGGCCAAGTCTTTAAGAAGCTGAGCGACAGGATCACCGAGAGCGACATAAGCAGCGGCAATTTCAGCAGAAGAAGCAGAAGTGACGCCGGAAGCAGCAGAGATGGCATTGTCCAAGTCAGTACCCAAAGTGGTGGAGGCACTCTGGATAGAAACAGCACCAGAGATACCCTGGGAAGATGAGAAACTTTTGACAGCCGCATCTGTGGTTCCTGCCTGGGTGGCAATTGCGTCGAGAGCAGATTTAAGTTGGGCAGCATCAGCAGAGACCACGCTGGTGAGCACAGAGGCAAGGAGCACAAAGCTTGCAGAAGTCTTGAATTGCATTTTGGTTGATAATTAGATGACCTTTTGGATGATAAATTAGAGTCTAAGCGAGAGAATAGAGAAGTTGGTTACAGCCCTAGATGATACTAATAAAAAAAGAAGTAGCAGAGGCAGACTATCGTAGCCTTTTATAGAGCGCCGTTCTAGTCCCCGCATATGATGACATCTGCTCCCGATTTAGAAACGACGCGCTGCACGTTGACAAACTAAGCAATGAAAAGAGGGGGGCTCGATGACATGATCGACCCTGTTTAGCCCTTTAAATATATCTCTATTGGTTCTCGGGGTTCGAAAGGTGACGGAAAAACTCGCTAGAACAATTCCCATGTAGCTCGACCACCAGTTGCTGAATACCGCACTGTATTTATTAATTGTTCATGTCTTTTCATGAACTATTCGCATTTGTCCTGGGGTTTTTTCTTACCGAATGTTTTGTTGCTAATCGGTTGGTCGGAACTTAAGCTCATTCCTGCAAATCTGCAATCCCTCGAGAAAAAGAAACGCGAATGGCTCCCTTAGCCGCCTAGGTACCCAAAGAAGTAAGTTCCCGATTCGCTTTCCCGTGCTGGCTGTTACCTTTCATAACGATACCTAAAGTTTGTCTGCCTAGAACCCCAATTAGGCACTTCCGGGTGGGTTTCAGGATCGCCAGTTTCTCTCGGCTCGCAGGAGGTGGTCGGTGGGGTTTTACTTTGTATTATGCGAAGTCCATGCTGCAGTTCGCAATTGCCAGTAAGGGATAGTTATGTGCTCACAGCAATCTTCCAGCCTAATGGCATGTAAATTTTTAACCCTTCTAAATAAGCTTAGAATGATGTTCTAAATATAAGTTACGATTGGCATGATATGTGTCAATCATGGCGCATTATGCGCTTACAAAGTTTTTCGCACACTGGCCCACGAGAAGATTCGGATCGACGCTAGTGAGGGGGAGAGTTTTTTTTTCTCCACACATCGGAATGTTCAATAATCAGATTGTAGTATGGGTGGATTAGCAGTAATCCTGCAAAAACGTCGAGGAAAAAGCGGCCAAAGTAAGTTGTGAATCCTGTCACGACCAAGAAACTAATTTTCGATACTAATTTTGAGCTTCTGATGATGTTACCGGGGCAATTCGTGTCAAAAAGGTTGTCACCCACTATTGCGATGGGTGGTGCTCGGCACGCCAGTTTTGTTTTGAATGTGGGGGGCGTAAACTTTAAATCAAAGTTAAATACCGTCACATGAAAACTGCTCGTCCATACCGGAAGGATAGTAAGGAACAAAGGAGTTCTACCATAGGTGCCGCACTAACAAGCCTAATTGAGCAGAACAATGAGGACCAGGGTGTTACCTAGACTCAATTGTGCCCCGTCATGCAAAAAAAACTACTCGAAAAAACGCGGATAAAAATAATTTGCTCATGACAATTCTAAAGATAGATCTGGGATGAAATTGGTTACATTGAGAAACAAACTAATAAAACTGAACTATATTCATAGTATGAAAAACTACCGAGAAAATTCACAGATTGAAATAATTTGCTCATGACAGTTCTATACATAGATCTGGGATGAAAATGGTTACATTGGAAAACAACAAACAAAAACTGATCTCATAACTAGCTACTAACTGAGACAGGTGGGTTTTGTAACACCGAACCTAATATAAAGAAGAAGAGGAATCAAAAACACTTGCGGTATTCGGCAACAGACCCATGCAGCATTCCCTTATTGGACGCTGGCAATTTTCTCGACATGTTGAGGCTCATCCTTTTCCGGTTCATCGTTGCTGCTGTGCTGTAGCAGGGCTTCATCAATCTGGCCGATTTGTGCATTCTTTCGCGGCATGTCAGGGATATAGAAGCGTAGATCGATTCTACCGATTAAATAAACAACATTAACAAGAACTTCCACTGCACAATAGAAAATATAGAAAATGTAGTTGTGGTTAATAAATGGCATTGACTTGCCTGGTCCTCCACCTCGTAGGTCGTTTGAAAAAATGACTCCACAGCGGAATCCTCCGCCAAGAGCAAGGGCAAATGATGTAGTCAAAACAATGGCTACACCTGCGGAAATCTTGGGGCCATTATGGATTTTGGGGTTCCGCGAATAAACCAGTCCAGAAGCAGGCTCTTGATCAGAAGCGATCACGCGAATGGCCTTGTCTAGCCCGTCAGGATCACCCTTGTAGACTATATGCTGAGATCCCTTTGGAGGGAAATACCAAAAATTGGTAGATTCAACCCAAGAAGGCTGGAATGTATGAGGAAGCTGCTCTCGCAAAATCTTCTTGGGCATTCTGAAAACCCGATGATCAATAGTGCCCGGAGCAAAGGCATACGCAATTCCAATCATGATAAAGCTGGCAACCGCATAAAACGTCTGCATAACTGCTGCAGCTTCAGTCACCTGCTTGCACATTTTGGCATGTTTGGGAGTCATAAAGTGATATATAGGGATGATCTGGCCGCAGAGACCCATGGTGATGACCCCAATTACAAAAATATAGCATTGGTTAATCTGCAAGTTGAACACCTTGGATGCACCAGTCTCTGGATGCCTCCAGGTGAATATTCGGTGAGCCAAAATCATGTTCAAAACATTGAGGTAAATAGTCGGTACCTGGGTCAGAGCACTGGTGACTACTGTCAGGTCAACGTACATTGCATTCTTGGCAGCAGGGATTCGAATAACCAATCCGATAAACTTAATTAGAGCATAGCTTCCCAGGCCGAAACTGATCCAAAATTTCTGACCCCGGGCATAATTCTTAAAGAAGATATAAAAATGCGCAATAGTTAGAATTGCGAATATAGCGACAAACAGCGCGGCTGGTGCAATATCGGTGCTGTTAGGATAATCTCCAAATTGAGGCGGTAGAGTAGCAATGAATTCTTCTTGCGCTTCGGCAGTTACTGGTAGGCCGGATGCTTCAATGCTGGCAATCACGTGAACCAAACCTGTACCGGGCTGAGCCCACGACGGGGTCAAAAGTGACAAGATCGACATTGTGTTATTCGATCAATGGAGCCAATATCGGAAATCTCTTCTGTACAATCTGAAGTATTTAAGACTTTTGAAATGGGTTACCATCTTTCAAGTCGCGGGGACGCCGATATTTATATGCCTTCAAAGCAGGTGCACGTACGCATGATTCTCACACGAGATTACCCCAGTTTTGGCCCTCATTACCCCAGAGGAGCAGTGGTGGTGAAATGTGGGGCGTCGGAGTACCGATTCGGAAGCAAACTGGCATGAAATGAAACCTTAACTTGTGGATAACCTCAGATAGCATACCGTCGAGTCTACTAGTTAATCTAATTGTTTCAGCATTGCTGCAGCCTCGACGGGCTCGAGGAAACTGAGCACCTTCTACATCGTCACAGTCCATCCTTCCATAGTTCGTTTCTTGTAAAATGCGCGCCCCGCAACTAAACAAGCCGAAAACCCCGCCAAGAAGTATGTTAGTGGATGCTTTATTGTTGTGCGCCACTGCGTAATGGATTTCCAGCCGCTTGGTGTACCAGCGGTGTTTAGCAGCCTCAGCCTGTTATCTCCCTTGTCACTTCTCAGCATCAACCGGTCTAGAGGTGCCAGACAAAATCACACGGGTTTTCAGATCGATTATCAACAAGCATTACTGCAGTCCGCAGTAGTAATCTGGTATGCTTCCTGCCGTGAATCCAAGTTCGCCTTGCAACGTTTTCATCTTTGCTCTGTATGAAAGTACTTGGCTTGATCTAGCCATAAATCCCACTAGTCGACTTCCCCGCATCACGAGTTTAACCCGGAGCTGCGCAGCACTACATTGATGAAATTGCGGGCAGTAGTTTGCCAAGTTATTGCAGAATGAAGATGAGCTCAATCTTTGTTCAAGCCAAACTATGAACTGCGAGTAATCTTAACGTAATTTTTTTGGTTTTGGAGTCTAATGGTCTTGTTTGCTGATTTTATTTGCCAAATCTAGTCGAGATCCTTTCAACGTCCCCACAGCTTCCCCTATTCATCGCTCCTCCGTCTCCGATGCTCTAATGACCCCTAATACCGATGGAGCCCGTGCAAGGCCGCAGGATCGCTTCAGATGCTCTTTGTTTGCGAGCTGGTGGTTTTGATTGCATTGCTTCCGGGGCGAGCAATTGTATGACCATTGAATGATAATTTGTTTTCCTTTTCCATAACTGCACTTGATGCGTGCAGTTGGGTAGGGGGGATATATATGACCTGTACATAGTTTGACAGCCCACCGGGATGGAAAGTTCAATATTGTAGTACCATTATGACTGTTGTTGGCTTCTCTATTTTGATGATTCGAAGCGATTTAAAATTGAACTGCATGGGCTGGAAAGAAATAAAAATGAAACAAGAAGAAAGGATTAGATGATATAGGGGGAAATGAAGCTACCGTTAGAATATACTGATGTTATCCGGGCATCATCTTGCTCAACTGTGAAGTTTGACGACAACAGGGGATGGAACAATCACAGCCAAAATCAAATACCCCACAAACGAGACAAGATAGGCAAATATGATCCAAGATTTACTCAAACACTTGATTTACTCAAACACTTGATTTACTCAAACACTTGATTTGCGAGACCTTCTTTTCACGCAATATTAAATGATCATTTGTACCTATCGATGCTATCGAGAATATTATTAGTCTAGCCTACTTCTTCAATAAGGCAGGAAGAGCAATCAAATGCTGTATGTTTTACCGGATATTTCACATTGTGAAAACCGGGGCTCTCGGTGTGTTTGATGTGCAGAACACCACTAGTTTCAGAGCCTCGCATTTACGGCGTCATTACTGGATTAGAAAGATCAGATCTGGCTGCTAAAGTCGATGCTATTTGGCAACTACGTGTTCCAAGGGTGTAAGGGGTATAGAAGTGCGAGGCACGCGAGATTTGAGCCGCGAAATTCTTCGCTTTGTTATTAACTCAGATTATACGGTGCGGCTCATTCACAACAAACTATGCCTTATTTGAGATGTGATGAAGAAATGGCCATAGACACCTAAGCACCGCCTGAGTGGTTCCTTGTGCCATAATTATAAGCTTTATTAGGATCGCATGCCATTCATATACTAGGTGGATTTTTAATCTACCACGACGTTTATCCTCAGGTGGTTGTGTCCGGGTGGGCTAGTCTTTCTTACCTTACAGCTGAAGCTGAACTGGCAGTGAACTGGTAGAAACCATTTTGCTTGGTCAATTGTTGATAGAATAAGAGCAGAGCGATCATTTAATACAAAGCTCTTTCCACTCCTAAAGAGAATGTTTAGCGGAGTTGTTTGCAGAATTACAAATTACTCACATATATATCACAGTCACAGTTAGTTGCCGTCAGGTTTCTAAGATGGAGAGAGATATCTATGAGCAAGGAAGCCACCCTCATTTTATGATCAATTTTTTGGCTTTTCCTATTATTATATATCATAGTGATACTGCGCCTACAATATTGTGCTTTCAACAGTACTTAAATTGTTTAAGTTCTTATGTGATACCGGTGGCCAGCTGAAGTCTCGTATTAGCTATTTGAGGACCTCACTAAACCTAAAAACTAAGCCTAAAATTCTTGTTAGACTACTAAATTCTGCCACTAATAACGGAGCGTCTAGGCGAATTTTATATTTGCGTAAAAAATACCGACCAATATTGGAAATAGTGCAGCCCCCCTATAAACTCATCTGCCGAGCTTATCGTAAATTTCCCGTATTTCGATCTATACACCATATGGCAATGTATTTTGAAGTTCGTCGCCTCAATACTTTGATGCTTTTCGGCTCTGCCTAGCTTCTAATAATATCAAACAAAAGTTACAACGTTATTCACTATTAGCCAACAAAAATAAACAAAGATACAAAATAAATAGGCTAAATTAAGTGTTTGAAAGTGCTTAGCATAAGTGCTAAGCAACAGAAAAGAAGTAATAGGCGGGGGCATGAAACAGAAAAAGACCTTCATCTGGCTTAAGAGAGAAAGGCATCAGCAGAAACTGATATCGAATTACAAAAACAGAGCGGCAGCACCAATTGCCAGTACACCGGCAGCTCCGTTAACAACAACGCCAACAGCTCCATTAACAACAGGAACAACTGAAGTAGGGGAAGCGACGGGAGCAGGGGAAACGGGAGCAGTGGTCTTGGCGGCGGGAGTTGTCACGACAGGAGCAACGGTTGAAGGAGCAACAGTAGCTTTAGAGTCAGTGCATCCGCAATCTTCGATGGTGGACACAATGGTCTTCACGACAGTAGAAATAGTCTGGTAAGGGGGAACGACACTGCCACCAGAGGTAGTGCAGTCAACGGTGACGGTTTCGGTAGTAAGAATAGTTGTGACGACAGGAGGTCCAGTAGGCTTGGCAGTGCTGTTAGAGAAACCTGAGCTAGCAGGTGCGGAACTAGCAGGTGCAGTAGTGGCAGGCACAGAGCTTGCAGGCACAGAGCTGGCAGGTGCAGAGCTTGCTGGTGCAGAAGTTGCAGGTGCAGAGCTGGCAGGGGCAGAACTGGCAGGGGCAGAACTGGCAGCTGTAGTGCTAGCAGCTGTAGAGCTAGCAGCTGTAGAACTGGCTACCGAAGAACTTGCAGCAGTAGTAGACACTGCAACACAGGAAGCAGCAGGAGGATCCTGGTTGTCGTTGCTGTATAGCGCATTAGTATCTACATAGGCAGTATTGATGGAGTTAGCAGCAGAATCAACTGAATCGGCATCTGCACCACAGTTGACAATGGCATAAATGGCTGCCAAAAGTGTGTTACTCTGGCCCTGCAGGGTAGTCAAATCACTGGCCACAATGGATGCAGCACCGACGGTGTTGAAATCGGCCTCTTTCGAACCCAAATCGTTAAGAAGCTGAGCAACGGGAGCACCGAGAGCGGCATAAGCAGCGGCAATTTCAGCAGAAGAAGCAGAAGTGACGCCGGAAGCAGCGGTGATCGCAGTTTGCAAATCGTTAGAGAAATCAGTGGAGTCCGTCTGGATAGCAATGGCACCGGTAAGTCCCGCCGAAGCCGTGAAACCAGTGACAGCCGTGTCAGTGGTTCCTGCCTGAGTGACAAGTGCCTGGAGAGCAGCCACAAGGTCTGCAGCATCAGCAGAGACCATGCTGGTGAGCACAGAGGCAAGGAGCACAAAGCCTGTAGAAGTCTTGATTTGCATTTCGGATGATCTTTTAGATGATAATTGAAGGTCTAAGCGAGAGAATAGAGAAGTTGGTGCCAGTTGCAGGAGAATACCAAATGTATTTACTGAGACTATTGGAGTCTTTTATAGGGCGCCGTTTATACCCCCGCATAGGGAAAATCGGAACTAGAATTAGGAATCACTGCTGCACCTCGACTAATTCAGCAACGAAAAGAGGGGCTCAGTGACATGATCACCCTTCTCTTGGGCCATCAGATATCTCGACAATTATCGGGGTTCGACGGTGATGAGAAAACTCGTCAGAACATCCATTCCACTTAGCCACCAGCAGCTAGATACCACATCGCGCTCGGCCCATGTATTCTCATGAGTTATCGTTATTTTCCTATGTTTTCTTACTAGATCTTTTGTTTGTTGATCGGCTGGGTCTTTGAGCTATACTTGCAAATCTGCAACTCCTCGAGAAAAAGAAACGTGCAACGCTCGCCTACGCACCCGAAGGAGTAAATTTCCGATCGCTCTAATGCTAGTACTATCCAAAACGAGACCCAGGTTCGTTCTGCAACCGGTTAGACACTCCCCTTCCGCAATTTCCGGTGGGGTATCGAGGATCGCCAATTTCTCTCGGCTCGCAAAAGGTGGTTAGTGGGGTTTTACCTTGTTCAATGCGAAGATCACTCCGTACTTGCAATAACTTCCACTAGTCAGTTGTGTGTTCAGACATAATCTGCCAATCCGATGGTATGTAGATTCTAGCCGTTCCAAATAAGCTTATAATTATGCTCCAGATATAATTTTGATTGGCATGTTTGGTGTTGTCATGGATTTGACAATTTTTGGCGCGATGGCGCAGGTGAGGAACTAAGGCCGCGCTAGTGAGGGGGAGGTTTTCCCCACACTTCGGAACGACCAAAAATAGGATTGTAGTATTGGGATTACAAGCAATGCTTCAAAAAAATAGGACGAGTGTGGAATGGCTAGGTTGTCAAAGACTGCCGCTGCTAATAAACCAGTTTCGATATAACGTTGAGTTTCTGACGGAGTAAACGGCGCAACTGGTGTCCAAGGCTGGTTCCAACTGTTGTTGTGGTGCTCGGCACGTAAATCTTGTCATAAATGGGGTAAACTCTAAACCGAAGCTAAACACCGTCACATGAAAACTGCAATGAGCCGCTTTACAATGTCGCAAAGCTGCAAGAGAACAAACAAACAAAAACGCCCGCTATAGCTTTACACAGACAGGCCAACTGGAGCACTTCGCGATCGGAGCCAGCGATACCTCTTGACTGTACTACATCTATTTCATGGAGAATTGACGAAAATACGAGGATAAATATACATTGTTCGGATGGTTTTATGAATAGCTCTGTGAAAAAAATGATTGAATTGAAAACACACAACAGCACAGAACATAGAACCAGCTGACTAAGACCGGTAGGTAAAGCGGACCTAACATAAGCTAGAAAAATAAAAAAAACGTTGCGGTATTTAGCAGATGACTGCTGTATGCAGTACTCGTATTGGGTGCTGGAAATCTCTCGATATGTTCAGATTTCTGATTACCTCCTGATCCGTCGTTGCTGCTATGCTCCTCAGAGCTTCATTGACCTGGTCGCTGCGAGAACCTCGAGGAATGGAAACGCAAATCAATTGGCCCAATTAAATAAAAGACAATAGCAAGCACTTCATTCCACAGTAATATTATAACAAGAATTTCAACTGCGGAGTAAGAAATATGAAAGAATGTTGTGGTTGATGAAGGGCATTGATGCCTGGTTCTCAACCTTGTAGGTCCTTTCAAAAAATCTCCCCAAGTAGAATCCGCTGCTAAGAGCAAAGGCAGGCAATGTCTTCAAAACAATGGCTACACCTACAGAAATATACTTTATGGCTTGTTTGAGAATCGGCTTAGGGCGAACTATTTCTGGATCAGGTTCTGAAGTCAGGCGGAAATTTATCTTCTCCATTACGGGATGTCTGCCAACCACGGGACCCGTGTGTGTTTCCGGGTACCGTAATTCATCTTCGACTGGTGATAAGCCATTCCGATAATTAAGTTCTAATTTATCTTGCCACCCAAACCTGTTTTGTTGTTTTCCGATTGGTCTCTGTTGGCAGCAGGCTTCCTTTTGGTCTTCTACCAAGCGCTTCCTGCTTGTATATTTACCTTTGTCAGCTACTTTTGTCCTACTATTCATAAGTACTGGTAAATTTTCTCTCTCCCAGTCAATTGTCCATGTGCTCTGAGTTTCGAGCCTGGGTGATCTTAGCTTTATGCTGTAGTTCCAGCTTTGCCTTGTTGATTTCTGTTGCTTGGGGCAAGCTCTGGTTGACAAACTTTTTACGATTATCAGATTTAGATCACTAGAACATGTCGTCCGCAGCGGCAGTAGGCTATGCTTGTGGTCTTATATTACCGTCGGAGGCGAGGTTTTTTCTTCTTGCCCGAGACACTTTCTCGGTAGAACAGCGGTATACATATACAGCTGTAGTTAAAAGTGCCAATAAGCCAACAGTCTGAATTACGCATAATTTATTGTATTTAGTATTTATTCTTTATTTGCCCGCCATGGGGATAATGTGGATTCTGGGCTAGGATTCCGCGAATAAACTAGTCTAGAAGCAGCTTCTTGACCAGGAACGATTGCATGAATGGCCTAATCTAGTCCGTCAGGATCACCTTTCTAGATTAAACACAAGCAGCAGCAGGGGGGCTCTGGTTAGCATTGCCGTATGCCGAATTGGTGGACACATAGGCAGAGTTGATAGCATCAGCGGCAGTCTTAACTGTAGCGGCATCGGAGCCGCATTTAACAATTTTGTAAAGGGCTGACAAAAGAGAGTTACTCTTGCCCTGAAGTTCAGTCAAATCGGAGGACACAATAGATGCAGCGCCGACGGTAGTAAAATCAGACTTCTTAGAGGCCAAGTCGCCGAGAAGCTGGGCGACAGGAGCACCGAGAGCACCAAAAGCAGAGGCAACCTGAGATGAAGAAGAAGAATCGACGCCGGAAGCAGCGGAAATAGCATTGTCCAAGTCTTTGGAGAAAGTAGTAGAGTCACTCTGGACAGAAATGGCACCACCAATTCCCTGTGAAGATGAGAAACTTTTGACAGCCGTATCTGTGGTTCCTGCCTGAGTAACAAGTGACTGGAGAGCAGACACAAGGCCCGCAGCATCAGCAGATACCATGCTGGTGAGCACAGAGGCGAGGAGCACAAAGGTTGCAGAAGTCTTGAATTGCATCTTGAATAATAGCTAGAGGATCTTTTGAGTGATAATTTTTAGAGGTCTAATCGAGAGAGTAGAGCAGTCTATGATAGTTCAGAACTGAGCTGGACTATCGGGGCCTTTTATAGATTGATTGACAGTGCCGTTCATAACCCCGCATAGAATAAAAACGGCATTCGAGTTAGAAACCACCGCCGCGTCTCGAATAATTAAGTAAAGAGAAGAGCGGGGTCGCTGACATGATCAGCCGTTGTAGCCCTGCAAACTTTATCTCGATATTATGCAAGTTCAGCGTGAGCCAGAAAGTGACGAGAAAACTTGCGAGGAGAACAACAACCCTTCAATTCAGCTAACAGCAGCTGAATACCACACTGTATATTGCCTACATACTTTCTTAAATTATTCGCAATTTTCCTACGTTTTCTTGCTCGATATTTTGTTGCTGATCGGTCGAAACCTGAAGTTCATTCTTCGAAATCAGCAATCCCTTGGGAAAAAGAAACATGCAAGGCGCTCTTAGCTCCCTTAACCGCCCTGATACCTAAAGAAGTAAATTTCCAATCATTCTGATGCTGATATTATTCATGTATCGAGATCTAGACTTTATCTTTTGCCGGATCAGGCACTTCCGTGTGGGGTATGGAGGATCACCAGTTTTGTCGAGTCATAAAACGTGGTCAGGGGGTTTTCACCACACCCGTACTTGCAACTTACCGTCACGAGACATTGATGTGTTCAACACAGCCTGTTAATCCAGTGGCCTCGTAGATTTCAGCCTTTCCAAATCAGCTTAGAATAATGCTCTCAATATAATTTGCGATTGGCATTTATGTGCATTATACCCTTGCAAAGCCAGCAGGAGAATCCGAGGTGTAGTGTCTTCCCCACACTTCGGAAATCTTGATTTAAGGGTTTATGTGAGTGCAAAGTTTAACTAGTAAATGGAAGGTTTCCCCACCCTTCTATTTCTCATCAAGGGTCTACGTAATTACAGAGTTAAACTGGTAGATGGAAGGTTACCCCACACCTTGAGGGTTCAAAAATAAGTCTGCCGTATTGGGATATAGAAGTAATGCTGCATCAATTGTGAGAAAAGTGCGGGTCGGCTAGGCTGTCAAAGGCTGTCGCGGTCAGTAGCGTAGTTTCGATCCAATTCTGGCGGCGTAATTACTGCAAACTTAGTCCAAGGCTGGTTCAAACGGTTGAGGTGGTACTCGGCCCGCAAAATCTTGTCATGAATGTGGGGTGAACTCTAAACCGAAGTCAACCACCGTCACATGGAAACTGTAATGAGCAGCTTTACAATGTCGCAAGGGTCGCAAGGCTATAAGAGAACAAAGAGTTCTGCATAGCTGCCGCACTGACAATCCTGCATGTGCACCGATAGTCGGAACCATGGGCACTTTCTCGATTGAACTATAACCATTGTATGGGGAATTACCAAGAAGACGAGGATAAAGAAAAATTGCTCGGGACCATCTATAGATGTACGGGGGGCAATAAGATTAGATTTGAAAACAGACAAACAAACAGAACGTAAAATTAGTTACTACCTAAGACAGGTTGACTTCGTAAAACCGAACCTAATATTTGAAGGAAGGAGAATTAAAAAAATATGCGGTATTTAGTAGCAACCACATGCATCACTCCTATTGGATGCTGGTAATATTCTCGACATGTCCAGCTTCATCTTTTCAAGATGATCGTAACTGCTGGGTTTTCGCATAGCTTCATCGGCTCGGCCAATTTGAGAACGCTGTGAATTCGGGTCAGCTATATAAAAACACAGATCGATCCGCCCAATTGAATAACGAGTCGAGCAAGAATTTCAATTGCACAGTAGAAAATATAAAAAATTATGGCTGTGGTTGATAAACGGCATCGGCTTGCCTGGTCCTCCGCCTTGCAGGTCGCTTGATAAAATACTCCGCAGCGGAATCCGTCGCCAAGACCAAAGGCGAATGAATGTCAGTCTAGAACGCATCTTTGCTCTGTATGAAAGTATTTGGCTTGATCCAGCCATAAATTCCACCCGTCCGACTTCCCCGCATCACGAGTTTAACCCGGAGCTGCGTAGCACTTTTATGCGAATTGAGTTACAGGCAGTATTTTGCCAGTTATGGCTCAATGAAGATGAACTCAAACCTTGTTTAAAGTGAAACTGCGATCCGTATTATGCGGAGCTGCGATAGTCAAAACATTATTTTATTGTTATGAAAACTAATGGTCTTAATTGTTAATATTATTTGCCAATTTAGTCCAGTTCCCCTCAATAGATGGAGTTCCCACAGCTTCCTCTATTCACGGCTTTTGGTTACCATGTCCAATAAGCCTAATATTGACTGATAAACAGCCTGTGCCGTCACAAACTAGCTCAAATATTCTTAAGATGTCTCCTCTCTGCAAGCTGGTGGCTGTCGTTGCATTGCTTCCGAGAGAATTAATTGCAATGACCGTCTGACAACTTACTTTCCTTCTCAATAACTGCACTTGATGGAAAAATCTCTTGGAAGACTGAGTCTGACTACAAGAGTCTGATAGCTCATTATGGGTGGAAACTTCAATAATGTAAGAGCATAATGACTGTTGTTTGCTTCTCTTCGAAAGATTCGAAGCGATTGATTTCAGTTGCAAGGTTGGAAAGGATAAAAATTGACAAAGGCCAAATAACTGGAGCTACAAAGGTAATAAAGCCACCGACGAAATATTCTGATGGTACCGGGCCACGACGCTCGTTTGACAGTGAGGTTCACCGCAAAGAGGTATCGCACATCACAAACGAGATCAAAACACCTGCAAACGAGAAAAAATCCCCCAACATTGATTCAAGATTCATGCAAATATTCGGTTTGGAAGACTTTCTTTACCTGCAATTTTAGACGATATTTGTACTTATCAATGCTTTCGAGATTATTTTTTAATCCTGTTTATTTCTGTGGTGAAGCCAATAGGCAAACGAATGCTATATACTGTAAGAAATATTTCACTACTCTATAGAGGTAAAAGCAGCAGGTAAAAAAAAGCACTCGATGTCAGCCATGCTTGGTTTTGACAGACACATTCTGAAAATAACATTATAGCGCCAAATAGCCGCTAGTTAGTTTCGACTATTAGTTTCCTGACGGGAGGTAGATAAGGTTCCGGATAGTCCTTTCCAAACTGATAGGATATGCCTTGAAGATGTCTATAGTTAGGTCCGGGGGAAATTTTACCCACTACTACCGGATTTTGTGTCTCTTGCCGGTCCGGCACGATGAGCGGTCTTCCCAGTATCGCTTCCATTCCCTGGAATGCAAATGTGACTGCCTCCTTCGCCCCAGCATGGATTCCACTTTGATCTAGCATCACAATCTTCATATCAGGAAAAGATTGTTGAATGAAATCTACAATGTTAGGGTTAAATGCCCCTCCACCACAGAGAAAGAGCTCATCAATTGGAGCAGGGGCATACTTTTTGTAGTCGTTGACAATAGATTGCGCTGTTATTCTTGTTATTGTGGCAATTGTATCGTACCTGTCCATTCCTTTTTGTCTAGCTTCTTCAATTAGATGGAGAGCTTGAGTGTCGCCAAACATCTCTCTTCCTGTAGTTTTGGGGGGACTGCGACTAAAGTATGCTTTTGACAAGTAATTATCAACAATATCCTGGTTCACCGTGCCTTGTTTGCCCCAAGCACCATTCTTATCATACTCCATGCTATCATCGGTGAAATATCGCATGGCAGCGTCGATAAAAATGTTTCCAGGGCCAACGTCATAGTCAAACACCTTGTCAATTCCACCATGGCTCTCTGGTAAAATGAAGCACACGTTAGAGATTCCACCAATATTCTGGCAGGCACGGAATTTGGTAGGATGGACTAATAATAGACCATCGAAAAAAGCGATCATCGGTGCTCCTTGCCTTCCTACGCTCTGTTCAGAGATTCGAAAATCTGAAACGACAGTCGTTCCTAGTTTTTGAGAAATATATGCGCCTTCAGCCATAGTCAGTACTGACCTGGTTTGGTCGGGTGCTGGATCAGAAATATACCAAATGGTTTGACCATGCGATGCCACAATGTCAATGCTATCATAGCTAATACCGTACTTTTGGCAAAAGGACTCGGCTGCTTCACCAAACATCTTGCCCAGGTACACGTTGATCTGCGAGATTTCTTCGGGTGAGGATTCATTGTCTTTGATGAGTCTCAAAACTCTTTTTTTCAGCCAGGTTGGCATTGATATCTCATCGTATTGTAGAAGGGTCAGCTTCAACGGAGAGATTGGGGTGTCTTGAGTGAACCGGCATAGAGCCAGATCAACAGAGTCCATACTTGTACCAGAATTGAGTCCCAAAACCGTCAAATCAAGCGGCGTATCAGCATCTATGATAGTCATTTTTTGCAGGAGTAGATTTCAACTACAAAAGAGTGTTCTCGAGATATTTATCGGCTAGAATCCATGTTCGGAGAAAGGTCTCCGCCACACTCCCCGCTTTACCCCGTTTACGCGTGGTACTTCCATAATTCGCAGATAGGAGATATATCTCCTATCTACACAAAAGCAGTAACTGTCTGAAAACTAGAGGATTTTCACTAGCATGTCTTCCGTTGATTGGTTCGGTCAAGTATTGAATCGTATAGTGGGGGATCTTGTGCTGTGATAACGATCTCGATAAGGTAAAAAACTCTGTGATTTTTTCGGAGATCACTCTCCGTACCCCAACTGTGATAAGCACCTCCACATATATCAGATCAACAGCCTATATAATGGAATATCCCGCTCCTTCTTGCCATCAGTAAAACCCGTCTGCAGAAAACAATGAAAATAACTAGGAGCGATATTCACACATATTGGGTCCATCCCTGGACCCAGATCGTGATTGTCGGAATGGTTCTATTCTGTCAGCCCGGCATGTTTGATGCTCTATCAGGACTAGGAGCTGGTGGCCAGCGTGCAGTTTCTGTTACTTTGACTGATACGGCGAATGCTGCTTTGTACGCTTGTTTTGCCGTCGTTGGTTTGATGGGCGGGTCTATCGTTAATACTCTGGGGCCCCGATATACCTTTTTCCTTGGCACTTTAGGATACACAATATATATCGGGTCCTTGTGGAGCCTTGATCGTAACGGTAATGAAGGATTTGTCATTGCAGGAGGCGTGTTATGCGGAATTTCTGCGGGTATGTTGTGGAGTGTCCATGGCATGATAACAATGTCGTATCCTGAGGAGAAGAACAAATCCAGGGGTTTTGCTGTTACCTGGTCACTGCTATCTATTGGTGCAACACTCGGGGGACTTATTCCTCTGTTGCAGAATCTTCATCAAGCCGATACTTCTGGTGTTAATAATGGCACATATGTGGGTTTCTTGGTGGTTATGCTGGTCGGCGTGGCCCTGTCACTGCTACTAGCGAGCCCTCGCTCCGTTCGACGAAGCGATGGTTCTCCGTTAGAACATTTTAAGCAGACTGACTTCCTGACTGAAGTGAAAGGTATTGCCAAGCTGGTCAAAGATAAGAAGATTATGATGCTTGTGCCGGCCTTTTTTGCCAGTAACTTTTTTTATTCTTATCAGTTTGGCATGAATGCGTTCTACTTCTCTCTAAGAACGCGGTCGCTAAATTCATTGATGTATTGGTTGACTCAAGTGGTTGGTACTTTTTCACTGAGTTTGATTCTGGATAACGGCCGTATGACTAGGCGTAGGCGAGGGTTGATCGGCCTGACGGTGGTTTCAGTATTCGTCATGACTACATGGGCTGGTGGGGCTGCTTTTCAAACTCAATTCACTCGAGATTCAACGGCTCCAAATGTGGACTGGACGGATTCTGGCTTTGCTGGGCCCTTCGTGTTATATTTCATGTATGGTATAGCAGATGCTATGTGGCAGTCGTGGTGTTATTGGATTATGGGGTCTCTCAGCAATGAGTCGTATATCTTAGCCAGATATGCAGGCTTATACAAGGGCGTTCAATCAGCAGGATCAGCAATTTCGTTTGGTATTGACGCCAGTGCGGTGCCATTCATTAACGAGCTGGCAGCCAACTTTGCCATGATGGGCCTCAGTATTCCTTTAATGTACTATGTGGCTTCAACTGTTCGACAGACAAATTACGGTTTGGAAGAAGATGTGGTGATTCCTTCCGATATGCAAATATCGGCTAAAGTTGACGTCGAAAGTGCTACAGAAAAGGAAGCAGCACAGGTTTCCTCTGAGCCAAGTTTATGATTTGAAGCAAAAATAATTTAGTAGTCTTTTAGTAAAATGCAGCAAACTTTCATTGTTATCTAGCTAATTCTGTGGTCCGAAATCCAAATAGTCGAAGTTGAATAAGTCAAAAAAATCAGAAAATTCGGAAAAGGTGCCCATAGAATTTGCTGTCAAGAACGATGGTAATGATGTAGGTGTGACCTCCTCCTGAGGAATCTCTGCTCTAATTCCGTCACTGGCTCGCTGAGCAGATGGCCATGATTGACTAAGCTCATCAAGTAGGTCGAGACATTCTCCAAGCCGAGCATCTGGTGGCTCCCCTTTGTGTTTCATGGCAGCCAGCAATACAGTAGCGGCAGTGAAAGTAATGTACACTGCCAAGTTCGTGGTCATCGCAAAGGTGTATAATGACTCATAGCTGCGAAGATACTCGACCACCTTGCCGGTCGATGTCAAACATTCTTCTAATGGCGAAACCTTTGCAATTCGTTCCATGCGTATAAACGGCCTGAATAGGAAAATTCGTGAAGTATTATATAGCGTATAGAGCATTAAAGCGCTCGGGTGCTGCTGATCTTTAAGTCCCGTAGGTAATTGGGCCTCCCAGGTGGTCAATTTTGTTAAGAGACTGTTGACCTGGTTTTCGAAATACACCATTGGTTCAGTTTGACGTAACTTCGGAGTATACAGATGAGCAATTATTTTTTCAATAATCTCAGATAGCCTTACAATGGCTGTAAGGGTGTTGTGTGGATAATGCAGCAGAAAAGAGCCTCGACCTGTCTGCGAGTACACTGGCACCCATTTTACTGGTTTCTCATCCAGAATGTACTGCAGTTTAACTGTTGTAATGTTGGACATTTGAATGACCGATGGACGTCCCATATAGATGCTCCAGCCTTGATCGAATATGTAGCAACCCCATAAGGTCGCATTCCTCACCTTGTAATCTTCGATCGATAAAAGGCCCGAGTCCACTAACCGCTGTGAATCTAAATGTAGGCCCATGTCCAGAGCCATTCGAAAGGCCATGCCAGAGTAAACCCACCCGACACTGTCTCTACCGATTCCAGCTTCTCGGCTCGCCAGAAGTAGTAGACCCTGTATGGTTGTCAGTGACTGCTTTGCTAGCTCATCCTCCAGCATATTCATTGCCTCAGTATAAAACATCTGACCGCTGTAGTTCTCCGACTGGAGTATCTGGTCTTCACACAAATGACAAGCGTGAGCCAGAATTGCATTCAGCAAGAAGTTGGAGCAATACTTCTTCCGGCCATGGCGTAAGTCGTCCAAGAACAAATCCATGTCAAAGATATTATAATATGTGTGCTGCCAACAAAAGTACAGTTCAAGTAAGTATTCAACCAACTGCTCAGATACCATAGCAGGTCTCATCCCATCTGTTTTAGCACCAGTAGATATAAAGCTCGGCCCTGGCACCATTTCGAGATTCTGCTTGATTTCCGGCAAATTCGAAGTGCCACCAAAGAAATGAACTTTTCCATCGAGTGTGACCAGCTGAGAACCCTCTTCTTTCCAGCTATCACTCAGCAAACCCACTCGTTCGCTAGGTTTGCCTTGTTCGTCATTGTCTTGTGGTATTGAATCTTCCCTACCGAGCCGAATGAGATCCGCTGAGTACTGCGGCCGCGGAGGAAGCAGAGTACCATTATCGTGCTGGATTTCCTCTAATGCCATAATTGCCGAGTCTCCTCCAAGTTTTATCTTTGCTACCAAATCGTCGAGCACGTCGAGCCGCCGTAGAAGTATACGGTTAATAGCTCTATGGGAGGCTTTGCGGCCGTCACTAGAAGCGTCGTAATGACAGCTGGATTGTTTGTTGACTCGTAAACAATATGAACATACTGGGCGTCTACCGTCGCATTTACCTTTACGTTTACGGCACGTAGTACATGCTAAGCTGATGACAGCTCTCCTATTTGTCATTACAATTCGGGGTAATGTTAACGAAGTTAAGCCGCGTCGGTAGATAAGATCAAGTAGCAGTTATTTGCTTGGGATTCTAAGGAGAAATCATACACCTTGAGGAAAATGATTCTTACAGCTATCCAACAATGATCAAAATAAAGACTACGTTGAAGACCGCTTTTCTTGAGCTATATTGTGCTGGGCCATCTATTTTGGGCCGCACTGCGTAATTCAGCTCATTTACTCAGGTGCTGACCTATTCGGACTCAATAGGAATATTGCATGAACTTAAGCTACTATTTCCAAGTAAAAAAAATGAAGCTGTACGATGTATTTGATTGGAGTGCTGCATTCAGTGCAAATACAGGCTGGTCCAGTGTTGAGGAGGGCAAGTAGTAAATGTCAATGATGATCATGGGTTGATGTTCAGCGAAACTTAATGTTGTCGGAGTGATGATCGACCAGTGATTTAGTAGCTAAAACTGAAAACGAAAAACGAAACCAAAACGAAGTGAAAGAGAAGCGAACGGGACTACAGAAATGACAAATAGACAGAAAAATTTGATATTTTTACTAAGTTTTAAACATATTAAATAAATCCAAGGAACATAGGCACAAAGGACAAAAGACGAGAACGAGAGTACAAGATAACTAAAAAGCAGAACCAAGAAACAAAGTAAAGACTAAGGGAAATACCAGGAGTATGCTTATTTGTTTAACATACTCTTGAGGACTTTATTTTCAGCCTCAAGCATCATATTCTTGTTCACAAGCTGATTAACAATCTCTTCGAGTTGAGTGAGTCGATTGTTCTTTTTCGCCCGAGACCTTCTAGCAGCTTCAGTGTTTCGAGCACGTCTAACACTAGCGGGGTCACTGGGATCCCTAACAACAATAGGAGGCAGATCATCAGGAGATTGGCTGTCTTCATTTTTGGCCCTCTTGGAACTAGACTGGCTGCTTTCTTCGTCAAACACAATTGCACTTCGCTTTTCAGTGAAGGGAGTACTAACAAAGAGAGGAGTAGCCATGTCCCCGAGAGACAAAACAGGAGAAACAGACAACGCTGTTGCGCTGCTTCCAGAGATAGAATCGACAGAATTAGCAGAGCTCAAACTGGCGTTCTGGTGAAGCATGGGAGAAGTTTCGAGCGAACTTAACAAAGGGGTTTCATCGTGGGTGGACGAATCAGGAGAACTATTGATGTCTCCATTCAAATAACTACCGAGTTCCAGAGATTCAATTTCTCGGATATTCTCGGCAGAATACATCCCAGCCGAAGGCTGGGAGGACTGTGTTGCGTGAAAAAATGGTCGAGGAGGACATTCTTGCGGTATTTTAATCTTGTTATCAACTATTTCGGGTACGAACAGGGTGTAATCGTCCAGAAACAATTGATCCAACTTGGGTTGAGGAGAGGAAAGGGTAAAAAACTCTTCGAAACTCGACAAGCCTGGCGGTTGTAGAAGTAGGGGTTGCCAAGTAGTGCCTGTCTGCAACTAACTCGGCTTCGTCGCTAGGTTACGGGCCTAGCGGAGCGAAGAAAAAAAGCGGGTATGCGTACTACCTTGAAGTACGTCAAAAAAAAGAAGTCTAGCGGAGAAGATTCGCTAAAAAAAAACGGAGTTTAGCCGTCTAATGAATCTAACCAGGAACGAGGTTACGTCTAGGTGTTGATGAGAACTTTTTAAGTTCTTGTGTTTTGGTCTATAAATGAATGGTTTATGAAGGAAACCCCGTCCGGACCTGTCAGTCACCTTTTATCTGTTTTTCTTGGGTGCACGGCGCCGTAGCGGGGCATGGATTGGTTTACTCAAAGTGAGTAATCATTGCAGAAAGGACATCCCAATCGGGTCATAATGACCCTGCGGAGCCCAAACCTAAGGCGACCACCGCGGAGATAAGTAAAACTTAGCTGGAAAAGTGCAAATAGTGGAGGGTGTTTAGGATGAAAATATAGCTAAGTAGATAGATTTATTATACGTTTTAATATGTCTTGAAAGAATGAAATTAGTTGGTGTATTTTGCGGGTTTTGATGGCGGCCTTGGCCGAGTATTTGTAGCTTTTCAAAGCGGAAACAAAGAGTAAAGAGTAGATAAATCAATAGTATCGCCGCTTGCCCGCCAAAAGCTTCATGCCCCAAAGTAAATGAAGGATCTTAAGTGGGCACGATTATGTCATCGGCATCCCGAGCACATGTTGACCTAATCGAGATTGGCACTGACAAATATGGTATCATCATCGATTTCGATATCGGGGGTGGCATTTCCAGATCGTTCTAGCGGCTCTTCCAGTGAAGTTCGCCGGGTCTTTTCAGCGAGGGTCTCTAAGTCTGCATCGTCAAATTCGACGCCTGTCTCAATGATCTCCTCATCGGCGGAACTTGAACTTCTTTCAATTCCAATCCGCTTAACTGTCATAACCTTTCTAGCAACTGAGATTTCCAGGAATCCTTTGCTCAATTTAGATCGAATTGAGTTTTCATCAGTTTCAAATGAGGCAGGGAATTCAGCTATGATTTCAAAGCTGTCGAATCCTGTCTGATCAAGCAAAATTTTGTTGTACTCGGTGGAGCTCAGGGTAGGAGCAGTACCTGTGATGGTAATCTTCTTCGATCCCTCGGTCAAGCTGACAGTAAAATCGTCCTTCTTTGAACCGGGTACGGCAAGACGCAAGGTATAGCTTCCCGATTTGTTTTCAAATACGTCAACAGGGACTTTATAGCTCTTTTTTGCATCGTAGCTAATTCGGATAGATTCTTCAGTAGACAGTGGGATTTCAATTTCCTGGATGTTGCGCCAAAATCGGTTTCGCAACAGTTCGTGAGGTCGTCCTTGACCGTCATGATCTCGTTTGACGAAGGTCACTTGTACGCCATCGGATAATTCCACGGTTTTTGCACCACGGTGGTGACCATGGCCGTGTCTTCCGAATCCGTGGGCATGTCGTCCACCAAATCCTTGACTTTGGAAATCTCCTCCGAATCCGTGATGTCCGTGTCGTCCTCCAAATCCTTGGCCCTGGAAATCTCCTCCGAATCCGTGGTGGTGGCCGTGTCGTCCTCCGAATCCGCCTTGGCCCTGGAAATCTCCTCCGAATCCGTGGTGGCCGTGTCGTTCTCCGAATCCATGGCCGTGAAGACCTGGAACACCTTCGAATCCTTCGACGCCTGGTCGTCCAGCAAATGGGTGGAAATGTTTGCCATGGTGTCCTCCGGGACCACCGTATCCGAAGAATTCACGTCCGCCATGTCTTCCATGTCGGTGCTTTTCTCTGCCTTTGCCTTTTCCAAATTCTCGGGCTTCAGAGGCAGAAGAGTCACTGGAGGACTCTTCGGATGATCCAAAGTGATGTCGGCCGTGCTTTCCTCCACGTCCGCCAAATTTACCGCACTTTCCTTGTTTGCCGTGTTTTGATTTCTCGCCTTGTTCAGCATCCACGCCGAAATAATATCCAGGGTGGGCGCCTCGTCGGCAGTGGCCACGTCTGCTACTCTCTCCTTTGTTTTCGTCGCTGCCATCGTTGACCTTGATGTTCACAAAAGGAAAGAATTCATTGATCGCATTCAATAGGTTGGTAGGCATTGGCCCGTTGTCGTTCTGATCCTTAGAATTAGAGGGGCTCATATTCAGTCGAGTATAAAAATAATGTAGATAATAGTCACTGGAGTGAAAATTGTATACTAAGTACGTTTTTTAATGAAGATGTGAGCTGCTTCTTATAGTTTTTCAAGGTGGCGATGAGTTTATCCCCAAATCGGATTCCAGGAAGGCAAGATTACGCATGTCGGGGGCTGTCCCTGTAACGATAAGCACGCACGAGGCAGCCTCGCCATGGGCACCCAAACCACCCCCGAGAGCGCCCGGTTCGAGCATATCAAAAATTCGAGTTATACGATTGTTTGCAGTTACAAGTATGCTTCGGATGGTTCAGTACAGTTCATGGTCGTCCGTCGCCACTGTCTCCAGAAGACTTTTACTTGGCGGACTCCGAGCTCCAGATAAAGTTGTTGCCGCGTCTTATGCGGCTTCATATTATATCACTTTCGGGCTCCGCGCTGCTTGGATCCGGGGAACTTTGCTGTCATCGGAGAACGAATTACATATGGGAACGCTCCTATTGGTCAGTGGCGTGGCTTTCGGAGTTCGAAGCAGCTGCGTGATCCGAAATTAACTTGGCGTGACCTGCAATTAATGGCTATGTAGTGGCGAATTGCTACTCTAGCTGTTTGTGCGAGCCTGGTATTAGGCAAATCCACTGGCTACGGGGTCTTTCGGTATATCCTGCTTATCATAGCTCCTGACTTGAGATGTTTTCCGGGTCTTCGACCTTCTCCACTTTAGACTGGCCCCCACGGTGTTTGCTGTTAGGATTTGTATATTGTACTCTCGAAGACGTGAATCGGAGATGTCGACGTAAGCCATGGAAATTTCCTGATCAGGATATTATTGTGTACCCTTCCAAATTTTTTTACGTGGACCCGAGTCGCACGGATTCCGCACCCCGTGGGCGGTTGGCGTGGTAACCGGGGCTGGACTCCAGTCTAATTCCGGTTTGACATGGCCGAGACAAGAGCTGTAGTCTAAACGAATACAGAGTAATAGTTAGCCGAGTCAAGAGCTGTGGTCTAAACGAGTACAGAATAATAGTTAGCCTCGGATGGTGATATCTCCGTTTGCGCTTTATTTCATTGCTGTTTTTCTTGGTACCGTTTGTTCAATGGTTTTCTTGGATTATTTTTAAAAGGCCCCTTATTCACCTTCGATGAGACTCAGCACAATACGAATACAATTTAGGTAGCGTACAGATATAGATTCGAGCCAAACAGCAGAAACGACGAACAAATAGGAAAAGAAACAAACACATCTGAACCGGAAAACTCCAATAAGTCGATGTTTTTGCGTATCTTATTTTCAACGACTAGTGCGCGATCGTTGCCAGTCGCAGGACCAGCTAAAGTGCGAGGAGACGTTGTCTAGACAACACACAATGACCCGAAAAGGCAACTTAGATAGCCAACATCGTCCACGAGATGGCCGACCCAGGTTAAAAACAGAACCTCAAGCCCTTCTGCCTAAACAATCAGATATATACACTATGTCTCATGGACGAGCAGTCGAACCAATCAAATATTATATGCACTACGACGAACGGACAACCAATCAAACCATAGATCGAAGCGAGGTGGAGAGGCATGATTCTATAGATGGTAACAATCTAAGAGGCAGGTGAGTCAGAAGCTCCGTGAAGTAATACTATCTGGCTACCGTAGTTTCTTTTGCCAGCGGGAGAGAGTCTGTACTCAGCTGACACAAAACAATAATTATGCCCACTAGTTTTATCTACTTGCTGAATATACTCAGAAGGCTTCAAAGTGTATCCCCCAGGGGCATTCTTAGACCACAGCGATGGAGGCTAGCCCAAAAGTCAGTAAGACCCATCTACTGCTAGATCTAGCTCTACATAAAGACGTAGAATAACGCCTATCAATCAAGCAATCAATTGTAGGACTAGCAGTATTACACGGCAACTAATGAAAGGGAGAATATCTTGCCAATTCTCTTCGAAGCGGCCCCCGCTCTGTGCCACGACGATACCGCTAGAGGTAGATCATAAAGCAATTAAACCACACAGATATATATAAACTTAAAGATCAAAAAAAGTATTTGTACAGATATATATGAGCTTAAAATCAAAAGATCGACCAGATACCCCACCTGAATTCTTGAGGCAGATCCTACCAGTCGGTGCATCTCCAAAAACCCATTCGCTCGTCCTCAAACCATACCATTTTCTACATATAACTTGATAATAAATTTAAAACAATTCAATTCATCAATAAAGCGTTGCTGTATTTTGCTAAAACGTAACCTCAAAAAATCTAAATAACCTAGTTTTGTGCAGGATCAGGGAGAGCCAGCTTTTCATCGACTCCCTTAATCTCGGGAACCATATTAGGAGAAGTCTGGACAAAGTACTGGTGAACCTCAGGGGACAATTCATGGTCAATGGCATGGGCCTGGGAATCTTCTTCCTCAGACTCAACGGCCTTCTGTCGCTGTCGCTCGACCCAGTCACCTCGCAGTTCTTCGACCTTTTGCTTGTAGTCGAGATCAGCATTGTAATTCTTGCCAACACCTCTCAATCGCTCCCAAAGAGACAAATGTCGGGCATGGATGGCAACACCATGGTACTCATGCTCTCGGCCCTCCATAATGTACTTCCATCGTCGATCCTGCTCTCGGAGATCAAGACCAGTGGTATCGGGAAGGAACAAAAAGGTCACAAGCATACCTACAAGACCGAACCAAGGAACAAAGTAAAACTTGGTCTGGGTGGAAATGTAGTTGTAAAGAACAGTTGCAAACAACGCTCCAGCCTTACCACATGCAGCAGAGAAACCATGAGCAGAAGCTCGGATGTTGGTAGGGAAAACCTCAGCAGCAACCAAGAAGGTGACGGCATTAGGGCCAAACTGGTTGAAGAAAGAAGAGAGATAGTACATAGTCTGGAATTCGTGAATATGTGCAGGCTCTCGGTAGTGATCGTAATGGAAAGCAGGAACAACAAACAGAACAAAGCACATAAGGAAACCAACCTGCTGCATCATATTTCGACCATAAAACTTGTGGTCCATCAAGAATGCGGCAAGGTAGTAACCGGCAAGGGACACTCCGACGTTGATCAAGTTATACAACCAACCGAGCATGACACCGCTAGTATTAGGGGAGATAACCTTGATGAAATCACTCTGGAAGAGCTTGTTACCGTAGAAGAAAACATCATTGCAGAACCAGGCACCAGCAGTGGCAAGAAGACGGGGTCCAAAGTATCTGATAGTCAACTTAAGAGACTGGACATCATAACCAGTGACATGAGCCTTCTTCTTGGCAAGTTCGAGTTCCTTGGAAGGATAAGGCATCTTGAACACACGGTAATAAACCAACCAAAGAGTACCAATGGCAGGGATAGCGAATGCGACTCGGAAGGTCCACTGAGTAGCGAGCTTAGAGTAAGGGGGGTTACCACTACCGGAGTTGAAAATGATCAACAGAATAATCAACAAGGCTTGGTTGAAGAACTGACCCCAACCTTGCATAAGGAATGCAAGTTGGACCTTTCGGCCTCGATGCAAACGATCTTCCTTAGAAGAGAGGTAAGACTGAGTACCACGTTCCATACCGGAGGTGGCAGTCATAGGATACTCTCCACCCACACCGATGGAGTAGAAGAACAGAGACCATGAGTAGCAAATGATCCAGCCATTGAGGGTGGTACCCCACATAGCAGTAAGCATGATAAGACCGACAAACATAATAGCGGCGTCTTGGACAAGACCCCATTTTCGGCCCAGACCGTCACCGATGATACCGACGGTCACCTGACCAACCATGATACCGACGATTTCGAGGTAGGTAACTGCGGCAACCCAGTTTTTATTGCAGACCTTGTAAGTCTTCCAGCAGGTAGGCCATACAATCTGGAACAGAGAAGCAACGTTACCAATAGAGAAAAGTACGTAACCTTCGAGACCAAGACCAGCACCAGGAAGAACGCAATGTCGGAAATACCATCGAACGGGCTCAAGAGGGTCCTGCTTGAAAGTGGACCAGAACGAAGCGAATTCAAGAGCGGTTTCACGGTTATTAATCTCGTTTACGAAATTCCATCGCTTTCCAAGAGGAAGATCGGCCCAGTAGACACCTTCGGAGCTGTAGGAATCATCGGGCTGCAAAAGATACTGGAAAATTTCCTTTTCATTTTTATCGGTGAGTTGAAAGTTTTCGCCGTGTTCAGCCACAAGCCGACCATCAAGAGTGTCATATTCCTGGGGTCCATGAGGGACCGGGGTGATACCCACGAGGGGATCGTGATGAGTAGCTCTGCTCATTTATATGGATGAGGGAGGGAGGGAGAGAGAGGTACAGAGAGAGGATGTGCAAGATGAAAAACCTAACCTAAAAATCATTTCCAATGGCCGGGCAGATTCTCCGCTTTATATCCAAGTTTAGCGAGGTATCGTGTGAGCAGATCGTCGAGCCAACCGAGTGTGTCGAGGCTCCACATGTTGGTGAGGCTGGGCGCTGATTGGCTGCCCAGCCACTGGTGGTGCACGTTTTTTTTCGGGCAGCCTCCACCATGTGGGTTTGTGGTCGAACGAATCAGCGGCGGGTTGGGAGGAGAAGCAAATTACCACTCCAGGGGGCCGTCGGCAGCCAATCAGTCTGAGCGCGTGGGCCAACGCTCCGGCTAGGCTCCTTCGCCGTTGAACAAAAAATTGATGATTGCCGTCGTGGCGGCGATCGAGAGGGCCCTGCACCTCCAGCACGAAGTTGGCGTTGGATCGGTCGTTGCTTTTGGTCAACAACATCAAGGTCTCAGCATCTGGCAGCTTGGCGATCCCCAGCACCCGGAGGCTGGTCCACTTTTTGCCCAGAGTAATACTGGCTGCCCAACTGTGCGCCGTTCGTGCGTCAATTGTATCGACTCGAAGTGCAGCCAGTTCCAGATCCGGCAATCGTATGAGTAGCTGCTGTTTATCTGGGGCAAATTTCAGGCCGGTCAGATCAAGGCAAACCAGAGAATGGCAGCGGTGGTTGAGACCCAACACCCGTTTGTTCAGCTCCGCCAGTTGCCGACTGAGTCCAGTCAAGAACACAGTGTTGACTGGGATGCTGCCGTCGATTTTCTCCAGACGCAGACTGCGATGCTGCTGCTGCTGCTGCTGCTGCTGCTGCTTGTGTTCCTTCATGGCAACAAACGTCTTTTCTCGTCCAAATACCTTGGCGAACCGCACAAAATCTTCAAACCGATCCAGTCCATTGGTAACCAGCTCATCCCAAACCACCTGCCATGCACTCCATCCGTAGTCCACCAACCGACGCAACGTAATTGAATCTGCATGAAGAGCCAGCTGCCGAGCACTCAGCCTTTTGAGGCTGACGGGTCCTGTAGTGCTAATCGGAGAATATATTATATTTTGGGTCTGGTTGGCGCTGGTGCTTGCATTCCAGCATGGTATAGTATCGAGTAATATTAATTCCTCGGCAAACTCGTGCGCTCGGCTTTCGTATGTCGGTCTATACATTTATTTGCTACAGTTTCACGTTCACCACGTCCTCCAACGTAATGTTGTACACGCCCAAGGCACACGTTGGTGATACGTGCGTGGTCAAGATGTTGCAGTTTACAGTGGGGTTTATTCCGCACTCGTGTTTTTACCCCTAATACTTCTCTATACAGTGTCTATTCAATATCTAATCGCACACAGACAAACTCTGTCCAGTTATCCTTGACGGCTTGCGACTCTCTATGCCATTCATCAGTCAACTGTTCTATTTCCAGTCTTTTTTTTTTAGGCAGTTTTTCTCTCCCCTCCTTCCTCTTTGCCTCTCGGCTTTCGCCATTGTAATCGCTTCCAGTATTTCCCAATCTGGGACGCACATGTTCGCAGATCTGTATGTTTGTGGTTCCAAATCTCAAACCCCGATGGGTGCTTACCGGCCTCTTATTGTCGGTCTAGCTGCCTTAGTGCACTCCATGTGCTTTCTTTGGCACTGTGAGGAAAAAACAATTTCAAGCCGCCCTAGCTGTTTCTTTGTCTGACTCACACAAAATGGCCCGATGAGAATGATTTGTATTTGAATTTTTTTTTTCACTGCACGGTAATCGAAATTTTTGCTAGCTCTGCGATCTGAGATCACATCCAGTATTTTCTCACCCATCCCCTTCCTCCTCACACCCCAAAAAAAAAAATTATTTAAAGACTTGTTATTAATTCGTACTTCGGTGCGGCGCTATATACTTCTCTTCGTGACAAAAAAGGAACCGCCGCGGATTGAAGTTCTAAGTCCATTGTCTAGGCAAACTACGGTCATCGGAGCTACTAAACTATTAATGACAGAGAAACTTCATCTCCAACTAACATGACAATCTGTACCAATTGCTTATTGTAAAAAGTCGACTGAAAACCGACTCAGCTAGTCCACAAATATGCTGCACTTATATCATGCTAGGTATTTGTTCGTTCGGTTTCTCGTCTTGTCGGAACCGATCCGGTGAGTTGTGTCAAATGAGCCGCACTGTTACAAAATGAAACGGAAATTATCGTCGTTAAACCCTTCGTTCACCAAACCAAAACCAACATATATATGCCGCCTATTCTATCTCCACAAGATATATCTCTGTTGTCGGTTGCTTCTGGGCATCGGACCTGGGCGGGCACATTCTCTTGCAAGCCTCAGAGGTACCTACAGCCAACCAGCATTGAACAGGTTCAGTCTATCGTTAAGAATGCTGCTGAAAATGACCAAACAGTCAATGTCGTGGGATCTGGCCATTCTCCTTCGATTATGACTATGAATCAGAATGGATGGATCGTTAATCTGGACAAGTTCAACAAGGTACTGAGTACCGAGGCCCACGAGAATTACACCGATGTAACGGTGGATGCTGGAATTCGAATCTACCAATTGAATAATTATCTAGCTGAGAATGGCCTTGCTATCCAAAACCTTGGGTCTATTTCTGAGCAGAGCATTGCTGGAATCATCAGCACTGCGACGCATGGTTCTTCTGCCTACCACGGCTTGGTTTCAAATCAGCTGGTAAACCTAACAATCGTAGATGGAAGCGGAGAAGCCATCTTTGCCGATGAAAATACCAACCCGGACATTTTCAAGGCTGCACTGTGCTCTCTTGGTAAACTTGGTATCATTGTCAGAGTCACTGTTCGAGCCGTGCCGGCCTTCAAGTTGTCGTACAAGCAGGAAATCGTTACATTCGACGATTTCATTTCTCCCAAGTTCTGGCCATCTGTGTGGACTTCTTCCGAGTTTATTAGAGTCTGGTGGTATCCCTATACTGATCGAGTGGTTCTTTGGAGAGCTGATCGGATATCTAATGACACCCCGGAAACCAAGCCCCCATATTCTTTTTATGCCACTTCTTTTGGACGTTTTTTCTATGAATCTCTTCTGTGGGTGTCAGTTACGATTGCTCCTAGCCTGACTCCTGCCATTGAAAGATGGGTCTTTGGTCACCAATACGGTTATTTGGAGAAAGAACCTGCCACCGCAGTTCGAAACTCTGTTGAGGCTTTGAACATGGATTGTCTCTTCTCTCAGTTTGTCAATGAATGGGCTTGTCCGATGGATAGAGGACGAATTGTCCTACTTGAACTCCATGACAAGATAAAACAAGCTGCAAAGGACGGCACATTCTACGTCCACTCGCCTTTTGAGGTCCGCGTCTCCAACACTTCGTTTGAAACTGAAGAGGCTAGGGCAGATTTCACATCCGATGAAGATACAGCTCGTGCGTTTGACTACGGTAGAAAGGGGGCTATTCCTGGTAACTTTGTAAGACCATTTCTCGACTCTACTCCTGTTCTCTCTTATTCCAACCCTCCCGCAGTTTCTTCTCTCAACCTACATCTCAATGCTACTATATATCGTCCATTTCGCTGGGATGCTCCTATCGATGAGTGGTATAAGGTTTTCGAAGAAATTCTTTACGAAGCTGGAGGGAAGCCCCATTGGGCAAAGAACTTTCTTGGACCAGATCCTACAGAAAACTACAAACCTAAGCATGACGGCGAAATGAGGGGTCTTGCTCCTTGGTTACCAAAAATGTATGGTGACAGTTTGAGACGATGGAAAAATATTAGACAAAAGCTTGACCCCTACGAAGTCTTTTTGCCAAACAACAATTGGGCTCAAATCAACGGTTTGTTTTGAAATATCATCGTTAAACAGGAACAGAACTATATGGATGCATAATTTAATCAAGTATAATCATATATATTGCAATGATGCAAAAGAGTTGTCATATAGAGACATTCAAGAAGAGCCATCCAATGGTTCCCAGATCCTAATCGTTCTGTCATCTCCAGCACTGGCAAACAGTGGCCTCCCTTTCGGATCCCACTTTACACAGTTAACAGTGCCCTCATGACCCGACAAGACCTCAACAAGTTCCGTAGTATGCCGGTTCCAAACATATATGTTGGCATCTTCAGAGCCACTTAGAATAAAATTCTCCAACACCCCGCCAAAGCAGGATCTAATCATGAATTCAGTCTGCTGCTGACCCACATACTTTCTTGAAATTCTCACCGTCTGCAAGTCCCACAAGAACACTTCATCCTTGGCAACGTTTATAAGCGCATAACGTGAATCTTTGGAGATGCTCACACAGCTGAGAACTCGATCCATAGACACACAGCTCTCCAACTCTCGTGTCTCCAAATCATATAAATTGATAACGTTATCATGACACAAGACAACCATCTTCTTCCCGTCGGGAGATATAGCAAGATTCATAACTCGATTACTATCCCACTGGAAAATCTTTCTACCGGTGATATCCCACATGATCAAACGTTTATCCGGGGAACCAGTCACAAAATGCTTCGAGTCCGGTAGCCAGCCTACCGAACCAACTACATCAGTATGCTCGCCGAAAGTGCACACCAAAGTGCCTGCAGATGCGTCCCACAGCTTCACCTGGTGGTCGGTGGAAGAAGATAATAAATATTTATCGTCGGGCGACCATTCAACCGCCAATACTCCCTTATCGTGAGCTTTGATCACCTGGCAGCTCTCCTGATTAAAAGTCGTAGCATCCCATATAATAATGGTGCTATCTTTGGAGGCAGATACTAACTGCTGACCAGAGTGACTGAAAGAAACATGCCACACTTCATCAGAATGCTTAGACAGGACATGAGTGGTATGAATAGGGAACCGTTCTCGCTTATCAGTAAAATCTCGGTAGAGAGAGAAAATCGACCGATCGTTTGTGACCCAATAATTGGCATTGGAGACTTGATATTCCAAAGCCTTGTCCAACAATGTGGCTAAACGACGTGGAGCAATCATGATGGAAGGAGACAAAAACTCTTCCAGACCGCGCAAAAGAACATATCTGCTCTTGATTCCGTCCCAATTGATTGCACTTCGCAATTCGGCCGGAGAGGAGACTAAAGCCAGTTCACTCAGTGCATGCAGTTCCTTCTTATGAATGCCCAACGGTGACAGTTGGTGTTGAAGAATACCCAAAGCCTCCGCAGAATTGCCCTTCTCAAGAGACTCAAGATACTGTTGACGACGGATGAGAAACTTGCTATGCAACAGAATGCTTTCTTGAGAATTCTTACCACCGCTATCGAGCTCCAATTGGCTCAACAGCTCTTCAGCAGAGTCCCACTGGCCATTGGAAATTGCAAAACGAAACTCCTTCACCTGACCTGTTTCAATATTGTAGCCGGATTTATCGATCAGACTCTTGGAAATATCTCCATAGCCCAAATCGTCCAGAGCCTGGATTATCAAACGAGTTACTTCCTTACTATCGTGGCCAAAATATGTGTTTGGACGGCTGATAGATGGAGTAGCCGATTCAG
Source organism: Zygoascus flipseniorum (assembly GCA_030565365.1). Lineage (NCBI taxonomy): Eukaryota > Fungi > Ascomycota > Dipodascomycetes > Dipodascales > Trichomonascaceae > Zygoascus > Zygoascus flipseniorum. Next base: position 665,404 of record JAJMBR010000006.1, read on the forward strand.
CAACAACAGCCAAAGGCTTTCCGTTGCTATTCCCGTTACTTCCGTTACTATTCGGCCTCACAGACGAAGATATCGGTGCCATGTTGTCGTATCCGTGCCTTCGCTTGCGTGAAGCAGTAACCTCTTCGCGAACCCGTTTGCGCCCCTTCGTCGGTTCAGATTGAGGAGTAGTTGATTTAGCCAGTATGGAAAATGCTGGGAGGTGACTATGAAGGGACGGAGGGAACAAGCAACAGAGGAAATTATCGCGATAAGGCGGAGCGGAGACGACAGGGGACGAAATGTAAAACACAGGATACCTGAATAATGCAAGAGAGAAAATCGACTATTATACGGCAGGGGATGAGCAAATAAGCAATTTAACACTGCTTAACTGCTCGAATATGCTAGAGGTATCGCTGTCGTCGGTGGCAAGTGGTTGAATAATGCTGGATGGAGGTTTAGAGGAGGGAGAATTGGTAACCGTGGTAACCACGGTACTTAATGATAGCTTGCCTAAGGTCCGGCAGCCGAAATTGGTTAATATTTTTCAACGGTCCAAGGAGAATGGAGTGCTGATTGTGTAAGTCAGTGTAATAGAAGAACTTCGTAGACTGAACGAACGAATGGGTGATATGGAAGGGGCAGTATTTGGAGGTTCTTGACTGAACGATTGGCAGATGGACGCCCCCCCGACTCAGCGGGCCGACCCAAATCCACGGAACTGACCTAGGCAGATAGTTAAAAATAGAGCAAAAATAGCAGAGGAGATAGAAAACAGAATAAAATTGAGAAAACATCGTAATGGATAAGTTAAAGCAGCGCGTGGATGATCGAGCAAAGGGCGAGTTTAGCATCAATTTAAGCTTTCTGCCCCATCTCGTCTTTAATGAAGCAATTGAGCCTAGACCGAGCATTTAAACGTCTCCATCTTAACGCATAGTAATCAAAGAAGTTAAATGGAGTACTGGAGGTCACTATTAGCAGAATTACACATTATAGAGGGGAACTGACGTGGTAAAACATGGCTGTCGTAAGAAACAGAGGACCAAAAGATGCTACGGAATTGAGAGAAAGGCCAATTTTCGATATCTTCTGTGCAAATACGGAAAGAGAGATTTCACACTGTACACTTTTGCAATGTATTTACTTGGTTTCTGTGTTAAAATTTGGCAAAATATTGTCACAAGATACGGTTCTTACATCGCCTAGCCAAACCCATCCCAAAATAACATATGCTCGTCACAATATTCCACATTTACAACCTACGGGTTGGATTATAGGGACACCCTCATGAATATGGAGTATGGCCATTTGAGGGCGCAATTCGTGACGTATCAATTTACTGTCTGCCACCAAAATTCAGCAGTTTTCACAGCCATATAGTAGCCACCGGTCCTCAAAAGCACTCCCATTGCAAAAAAAACGAAAAGTGTAACGTTCAAGCGAACTTCAGATGGGCTGTATATCAATGATCCCCCGGCTGGATCGGCAGATCGACTGAATAAATTCCCAGAATTTCATTTAATTTCATTTGAGCCCCAGCCTCCAGTCCAAACAGAATTGAGCTCAGCTGTATATTTTCAAATATCACCACAGTATTTGCCATTTGCTGGCTTCCCTTTTGCTCGCTGGTTTCCCCCCCCCTGTATTTCACCACTCCACACCTCATATGACACCCACCTCCATCTTGTTCATGTTCCTCCTCTCCCCAACTCTCCCAGCACCACACTACACGCCTGACCGATGGAAGACTCCACAGCGTACAAACAACGCCACGAGGAGTTTGTTTCGGGCCTTACGGGCGGCTCTATTTCCGAGATATATCTGGTGTCGCTGACTGCTCCTCTAGGCATTATCACATGGGCAATTGTGCAACGCTACTACGGAGCAGCGGCGCTGGGCACCGTACCGAGCCTTTTGGTTGATTTTGTGTTCAACTGGCTTGCTTTACTGCTTGCTACCACTATATATGCATCTAATTTGGTTTCTCTGCATGTGTTACTGATTGTACCTGGTGTGACTATGATGTTGGCTGCGCTGATCGGCTTGGTTTCAAAACCGCCAACCGTCATCGCCAAGCCCAAAACGGGCGACAAGTCCACTGTTGCTGTTTCCAATGGGGTGCCTAGACGCCCGTTTCTCACTGGATATCGTGGAAACATGATGGTTATCACGTGCATTGCTATTTTAGCCGTGGATTTTCGCATTTTCCCTCGGCGATTTGCCAAGGTGGAGGACTGGGGGACATCGCTCATGGACATGGGAGTGGGCTCTTTTGTGTTCTCAATGGGCCTGGTGTCATCTCGAGCCGTACTTCTGGACAGCATGGCTTCGCATACTCCAAATTTCAAGCGTTCCCTGATCACATCTCTGAAGCACAGTGGGCCTGTGCTCGCTCTGGGATTCATTCGGCTATTTTTTGTCAAGTTCTTTGATTACCAAGAGCATGTCACAGAATACGGGGTCCACTGGAACTTTTTCATGACACTGGGATTTCTGCCTCCTTTTGTTGCATTACTGGGAGCCCTCGAGCGAATTGTCCCTACGGGGGTGCTGGCATTGCTCATTGGCGGAGCTTACGAGTTGGCTCTCACCAACGACAATTTCCGTGCATATCTTTTAACGGCGCCACGAATAGACATTGTCTCCCAGAACAGAGAAGGAATGGCTTCGTTTATTGGATACCTCAGTATCTTCCTCATTGGCAGATCTACCGGCTATTATACTCTGCCTACGAAGGTCTACTTCCGCAACATGTTTTACCCACCCAAAAGGACAGATCCAAAAGACCCTAAGCAACAGGATAGCAGACCGAAGAGCTTGGTTATGTTAGGACTGTCAACGTTGTTTTTCACAGCTTTTTTGCAATTTTTACTACAGTCGACCACTCCGTCAAGACGGCTGGCAAATCTACCTTACGTCTTGTTTGTGGTATCATTCAACACCTGCTTTCTAGCACTCTTTGTGCTTTGTGACTGGATCTTCTTTCCAAGTCCGACTTCTCCCCACTTCCGATACCTTAGCAGTGTACCCTATTCATTGGAAGCGATCAATTTTAATGGCTTGCTTATTTTCCTTTTAGCTAATGTCACCACTGGTCTAATCAACCTGAACTTGCGTACATTGGATGTGTCTGCTGTGGCAGCAGTTATTATTTTGGCGTCTTATTTATTTGGGCTGTTTGGAGTCAGCATATGGTTGTACAAAGCTGGAATCAGGATAAAAATTTGACCGGGGTTCTGCTCTTCCTGCCACTGAAGATTAGGCATTAGATCAGGGCGAGAAGCAAAGGAAAAAAAATCAAATGAATAGGAACATCTCTACAGTGGGATCAAGGCCAGATGAAGAATTCCCGTGAAACGATATTATGTTTTTATCGCCATAAATCACTCAAAATGAACCAATGTAGTATAGAAAACTATAGTCACCGATCGTGAAGTATTTCATTGATATGTACAGAAGTATGGGATTCTCAGTTTTAGTGCTCTGGATCGTCTAGAAAGCTTCTGCCATTCTCTATACCCGAGTTCTTCTCTACTATGCCCCAGATCCTGTCCATTTTTATACCTCCAATATTATCCGTAACGAACATTGGTATCTCCTCCTTACTTTCGGGGTCAGTATATTTCCAGTTCACCCAGCCCATTTTTTCTCTGACGATCTTAACGTCCTTCAATTTGATTTCAATCGCCTTTGTACCTCGTCCGAAAATTCCAATTTGTTCTACTACAAGGGTCTCATCTTCAGTCATGCTTTGGTAATTATGGGGTTCATCTCTCTTATATAACCTGAATATGCGAGTCACATGGGGGCCCGTGAAGTACTGGAGAGCAAGCATTGGGATAGTAAGAGCGGTGAAGCCCGCAGCGAACCAAAGAGGATTGGCAGCAGTAACGTCGAGAACCAGATAGCCCATGTAGCTACAGACACCAAGGACACCAAACGACCATCGCTTGGTTAAGCCTATGTATTCTCCAAAAGGAGATTTGTAGAGAGGATTTAATCCAAGACGATACTCGGGATGTATGGGGGCAGAAAATGCCATGCCCGGTTTTCTGATACGGAACAGATGGTCATCATTAGGAATGACTGGGTTCATTTGGCTGAACCGAATGGTAGAAGTTGAAATGAGGCGAGAATTCACGGAATTCAACCATATCGATATTGGCGGTGGTTTTGCCCTGATCACCATTTTTCCAATCATTTTGTAGATATGTTGAAGAGTTCCATGTTGCTCGGATTTCTTCTTTTGTACGTCTTGGTAAGCACGTTCCTGTTTCCTTTCTCCACCGCCAACTCTGCCTGCCAAACTGCTTGCCGATTCTTGCAAAAAAAAACATTCCGTACACCTAATTTTATAGGAACGAGACCAATCTATATCCGATTCGATTTGATTCGCTACTAGTTCTTTTTATCGATCTTCTTTGCAAGATCTTCTTCTTTTTGCTTACAGCCGTTTATGCAGTCATCGATCCACCAAAGCCCAGAATTCCCTTCAACTGAAAACAGCATAGCGTACCGTGAAACTGAGCCTGAAACCCAAGATGAACCAGTGATATACGATCTTCCGGATGAAGTCTGGCTGGAGGTTTTTGGAAATCTCGAGTTGGAAGACGCAGATAACATTCTGGTGGTGAATCATCGATTCCACAGAATTGCCAACGATGCAGCTTATCGTGAGATTTTCAAGCGCCAATATGGACAAGTGCGTTTCAACCGCATTACTACCAGCCTGGGATGGCGCGCGGAGCTCATTGCTCGCACAGAAGTACTGAGAAAGTGGCGCCGAGGAGCAGGCGGGACCCATGCCAAACCGAACATCAGCTGCAACCCTGGAATCCGGCAAATCTCGGTAGTCGAGCCTGATTTTGATACGCAGCGCACTATTGTGTTTTCTACTGATGATGGTATTGGTATGGTTGCTGATCATACCAGAGGCAAGATAGCTAAGCCCAGGCTTGGTACCGATCAGTCTTTGCAACCTCACAACTCCACGCTTTGTGTTTCTGCTTCAAGATTCGGCATTATATTTGGTACCATAACTGGTAATGTTTCTGCTATGATATTTAGCCATGATATGAGATCCAGGACTTACGTGAAGCTAGATAAGTTCCATACTGGTCCCGTTCGAGATGTGTGGATCAACAAAGACAGTGCGCCAACTAAGGATATTGTGTCGGCTTTATCAGCTGGAGCCGATGGTATTGTTTATTCTTGGGATTTGGAATCCGGAATGGTTCTGGATGAATTTGATTTCGGTGTTTCATCACTCAAGATTGGGGTCACTGAAAAGAAGTACATCATTGTGTTGGATACACAAGGTATAATTCGTGCTTTGAATGTGGACTCAAAACTTTGTAAAACTATCGGGAAGTTTCCTTTGAAACCTGAAAATCAGGTCTTTTTTGAAGTTACCGGCGAATCTGTGTTTGTTGCTCAAAAGCAGAAACTCATGAGATTTGACACAGATGGCTCTTGTTACGATTTCGCAATCCACTTCGTAGGAAGTGCTGTAGATATAACAGCTATGGCAGTCGACCTAACGGCGTTCCCGTCTTGGATAACGTCCAGAGGGGCGCCAGGTGATAACTGGAGCTACATTGCTGTTGCAGACAACCATTGGAACATTCACGTTTTTGCTGGCGTCACGCGTGGAGCGGGTGCGTCCAATGCTCAAGGAAATGCAGTGAATACGGAGCCTCTTGTTGTTATTGAGCATGATAGTCCCATTGAAAGTCTCAGTATGAATTCTGTTGTGATTCTCATTTCTACCAAACTGGGCTCTACCTCCATGCGAGATATTCTTACAGGCAGATATCTGGGAATTGCCTGTGGAGAAGCCCATTATAAACCACGAAGGGGCCCCCTGGTACGAGGACCATCTCAGACATTCATTGATCCGAATCCTCAAAATGCTCAAGGAATAACTGTGGTTGGTGGAGTCCTCATGTATTTTGATCTTGGTGCGAAGGCCAACTCCCTCATCAAGAAAAAGGGTGTACAGCAAGATCCTAGGCGTCTGGCATTGTCCAGACGGCGTCAGTCTTCGGGAGGGCATGAGTCCAATGGCGGTGCGGCGATGAAAGCAGCTATACAGCAAGAGCTAGAGCTTATGGCCGACGATGACGAGCATCGCGAGCATATTGCCCAGTTCACTAATGAGGGAATGAGTGAAGATGAGGAGATGGAATATGCTATAATGCTTTCAAGAGGAGATTCAAAAGCGACAGGTACTGAAGACCAGGATGTAGATGACGAACTGCTACAGGCTCTTCGCGCATCTAGAGAAGAGTCAAGCATTAATTCTATTAGAGATTCTAATAGGGATGAGGAAGCAGATGGTGATCTATTGCGTGCAATAGAAGCTTCTATGAGCGATGTCAATATTAGTGATTCAGCAACACCTTCACCAGCAATGCGTGCTTCATCGTCTGTTGTTCCATCAACCAATACTCTTGCTACGGGAGACCCCGATCTTGATTTCGCTCTGGCTTTAAGCTTGAGTGATCAGTGACCATAAATGTAAACATTATTCATATTACTCATTATCTAGAGTTTAGATACATTAAAGCCGCGACTTTTTTCTAAAATTCAACTTCAGTCGATTGATTTTCAAAACCGTCAGAGCTAATAGTCGATAAAGAACTACACAGGCCATTAGGGCAGCACAGAAATGAGGGACGGAGTTTTTTATATGATAACTCTGCAGAACGCTTTCTCCACTGTTAAATGCACAGGAGCCATCAGGAAGAATTGCTTGGCCCTCGCATGACACTTCAAGTCCGTCAAAAGCCAAATTGACCAAAATTGCCAAAGCATATTTCAGAGGTGATAGCCAGTTCAGAGCCTTGAGAAATACATTCATATTGAGCGAAAGTAAACCACCCATAACAGATCCTAGGGAAAGAATAGTGGAAATAATGTTCAAAGCGAAGCCTTCATGCTCGAAAAGAGTGTTGAAGACAATTCCTAATGACTCTCCGCAGTTGACTACTACAAAGCAGCAGTATACAGAGGCAAAGTACATATTGGCAGTTCGAGGGAGACCTGGTACTAAGACAAGGAATATGGAGAAAACGAACGAGCTAATTATCTCAAAGGGCAATTCTAAAGCAAGATAAGATAGGCCGAAAGAAAGAACTCCATAAGCACCATCGTCATGTTCTCGGTAGAACACGGCACGATCCTGTGGATACACCGCCATGTTATTCAACATTCCGACAAAGTATAATGCTGTAGCTTCCTGAATAAGACCAATTCGATTAGTCACACCAATATAACCATGGCGGAGAGGAGTGAAATAAAGAGCGAGAATGATTCCAATCCCAACAACTTGCATAATTCTGGCAGCAAGCAGGTCTGGCGAGCGAAGGAGGTTGAGAGTTCCTCTTCGTACTAAAGCCGAAAAGGCAACATAAAAAGATGGTTGGCTCCTCTTATATTTGGCCAATGCATCAAGATTTATAGATGGAGCTTCCACGATAATTCCCCAATCTTTCTGCTTATGCGGTTGCCAATGACCCAGTAGCTCATCAACTCTCTGCCTAGATAGTTCTTCTTTTTCGGCAGATTGTAAATTAACACTAACCAGATCCAGAGCGAAGTCCGCCACGTTTGTAGTACTCGGACAATGGTAATTCAAAGAGCCGAAGTACTCAACCATTTTGTCAGCTTTTCCGTTGTAAGCAATTTTTCCTCCTTTAGCCAGGAGAAGGACATTCCCAAAATCACGAAATAGATCTGAACGAGGTTGATGTATAGTAGAAATGATTGTTCGCCCTTCCTCGGCCAGGCTCTTGAGAACCTCAAGGATGGAAGAGGCTGTAAAACTATCCAGACCAGACGTAGGCTCATCTAACAGCAAAATACGAGGACCACTCAAGAGCTGTACAGCAATGCTGACTCTCCTTTTCTCACCACCTGAGATGCCCTTTTTTGTCTCGCTGCCAAACAGAGTGTCGGCACAGTCTTTCAGACCCATTTTCAAAATTATATCGTTGGCCCGTTTCCTCTTCTGGTTGATCGAAAAAGAAGAAGGCAGACGAAGACAGGCAGCAAAAAAGAGGGTTTCTCGCACCGTCAGCGAGGGAAGAAGACCATCATCTTCTTGAGTCACATAAGAACATAGAGAAGATATCTCTTTGCTAGACGGCTCTATTCCATTGAATAGGAACCTGCCACTGTCTTCGCTATACTGCTGAGAAACGTTTGAATGTAGCCGTCGAGCCATGTAATTAAGAAGTGTAGATTTACCAGACCCACTCGGCCCAAGTATCGCATTCACAGATCCAGGCTCAAATGTAGCAGTTATCTGATTTAGAATGACTTTTGGAGGCTTTTTGGACGATCGCCTTGCTACGGACAGAGTCAGGTCATCAAGAGTGACTGTAATACCGACATCTTCCTCCACAAGCTGATTTGTTTGAACTCGAGATTGCTCCGTCTCAATATCTTCTGTGTCTTCTTTTGAAGTCTTTCTAGCGCTCATGCTAACAGAAACTCGCAAAAAGGTTAGAAAGAACCACGCAACGCTATAAAAGAAGATGCTCCAACACACGAGAACGATGATCGGCTCCCATATCCAATTTTCAGGAAAGCCTATCGTGTCAAGCACGTACGTACCAGAATATGTGTAACACTGCTCTGAAGTATAGCCTTCCGGGCAATTTCCTTCATATCCAGTGAACTGATTGGACATCGCAGCCCCGAGGGCGTACCAAAGGAACGTAATGTATTTGGTCCATTTGACATAAGGTTTCATGTGTGCAGCATTGATGAAGAAGCCACAGGCCATGGACTGCAGAGTATAACCTAGGTTGGCAATCAAAGATGCAACAGAGAAATCTCTCGATATAGATGCGGCAAAGGCCGAGTACGTGACCGAGTTATAATGCTGAAGCAGGACCACAGCGAAATAAATAAAAAAATGCTCGGCTGAATCAACCCTAAGGCCAGCCATGAAGTACATGATGACAGAGAAAATCAGAGGAACAAATAGATCTTCAGTGAACACTTTTGCAAATCGACGAGATAAAAGAAACCCAAGCGGAGTTGAACACCCTTCATTATGTTCTCGATCAAATACTTTAAGATCGGGCCCACAAAGCCGATAAGTCTCATAGAGAATAAGCAGATATCCCTGCATTGCGCATGACACGTATATAGCACCAGTGGTTGAGCGAATTCCAGCAAGAGAGCCCCCTGGCTTGTAAAAGATCCACCCGCAGACTATTCCCATAATAATTGCCTCGATCAGAAGTCCAGCATAACCCATGGGATCTCGAAGGGAGACAAGGCAGGAGCGTCGAGTAAGTGTGGAAATCTCATTGAGAAGGCTTTGTTTGGCTAGGCGAGATGTAGGGTTCATAGCAGAAGTATCCTGTGATATCCGTACACCTTCTATTAGCTTGTCGGATGTAGACTTCTCATGAGATGGCGGCAAACCCGGGCCATGGGAGGAGATGAAAGATGAGCCGTTTTTATTTCGAGTCCAATTATCTATCAGACCAGAGACTCTGACACTACTCTCGCGCTCTTTTTCGGTTGATCTACTATCAACAGCCGACAAATCTATGATGAAATCAGCTGGATTGGTAAACTCAGCAAGATGGTAACCGAGCCCGTCAAAGTAAGGAATAGCGTCTCTAGTCGGACCACAATACACGGTCTGGCCCCGAGTTAGTAGAATGATACTATCAAACAAGAAGAAGATATCCGAGCGAGGCTGATGAAGGGACATGACCAGAGTCCTACCATGTCTGGCCAATTGCTGACATGTTTGGACAACTAAGAAAGCAGAGTTTGCATCTAGGCCGGTGGTAGGCTCGTCTAGAAACAGCAGCGAAGGGTTTGAAAGTAACTGTATACCAATAGAGAGTCGTCTTTTCTCACCACCTGACAGGCCCCTATGAGAAGAGTCGCCTACTCTGGTATCTGCACACTCTTTGAGCCCCAGTTCAAGTATAATTTGCTCTACAAATGCTCGTCGTTGTGGCTTGGTAGAGTTGGCCAGGCGCAGATCAGTGGCATATAGAAGAGTTTCACGGGCAGTCAAATGGGGCTCCAGAATGTCTGTTTGCAAAACGTAAGCATTGCTAATGGCAGAGATATCTGAGGAACCATTGTATTTAATGGATCCCGTCTGTTTGAGGCCCCTAGTGGAAATTCTTTGTGCCAGAGCATTGAGTAAAGACGTTTTACCGGAGCCTGAACCACCAATAATAGCCACCAGCTGGCCACTAGGAACTGACAAATCGATATCATTCAAGATAAACTTGCGTTCCTGGGAAACATCGGCAGCTGCATGTTCAACATCACTATCTTCAGCAGTTTTCGGCACGGACCTGGATTTAAACAGCCCCTTTCGCAAGGAAGATGGATTGGCCCTGACGCACAGACTGTCTACAGACAGATTTACTGGCTGGAAATTATGGATTTCCATCAATCAGGTAGCTAGCGTACAAAAAAACCGGTATTTTACAATTCGTATGGTTGGCAAGTTCTATACAATGATCATAATACTGTCACACGCTGTGTTGATTGCTGGGTGCCTAACGGTCTGGCCAGAAATACGACAGAAATACGACAGAAATACGAGCTGGGCAATCGCCAAATTACAATCGTGTTTTAGCGCAACCACCACTTTTGTATATCGTAGTAACCAATTATGGCAAATAAAGAAGACATTTTGAAAAATGTGTAGTCCATTTAGTTCTAGAGTTAGAACTAACAGAATATGGGATATGGACATGAGATGGAGAATCAGGAAGCACTTAGTCCTGCTAAGAAAATTGAGCCTGGAAAAGGCACCTAATTCAAAACAAACTAAAGCAGGAGATTCAATAAACCCCTAACAGTACTGACTTCTAGTATCATCGTGGTTCGCTTGCGAAGCGTGAGTGAGAAATGGCGGGCCAAATACTGCTGCTTACCTAAGCACCAATTTTCACCGCTCAAAACCCAGTGAGATTTCAAGGTGGTATCATTATTAGCATCACAACACACTACAATATGTCGTACGGAAGACCTTGGTACGTTCAGGCAACAGACGCTGTTCATAGATTGACAGTATTGGGAATAGTCGGTGGATCAGGTACGTATAGTTGAAACATGTGTTCGAGGTGGATAGCGGGATCATACTAATAAAGTAGTGTATTTTACAGGCGGGCTGATCATGACTCTATGGGTCAATAGAAACTACAAGCCTCCTGTTGAAGCGCCTCAGACAACTTCTGCGGTCGAGGTAAGTACCACTAGATACAGCTGTGATTTTGCCTAGATTTTCTAACTTTGTAGGGAGCTCCGAATGAGCAGAGAAGCGAATAAGTGCCGACAAGACAACTAAACATTAGTATTATACATAAACTCAGCTTGAATTGTAAATAAAGGAGTAATAAATAAGTGTATATAAGACTTTCGCGACAATACAGGACTGGACTTAGGATGTTTTGATCTTCTTTGGAATGGTCCTGGCAGAATCTACATCTCGAGATCTCTTGGGCGTGCCATTCTCTTTGGTAGCAGCTTGCAGATCTGACTTATCCGCATTCTTCTGATCTTCGACATGCTTACTGAGGATGAGGGAACCAGTCTTATTATGGTTTTTAGAACCCTTGGACTTTACGCCCTTGGCCCGCTTTAGAGAGTGAGACAGCCCTTGTTCTTTTAACACCTCCATTCTGTCGATCAACTTTTCGAGGTCCGCAGCAGACCCATTAACCACAATAACATCCCTTTTGGAATTATATGGGCTATTGCATTCGCTGCAAAGAGGCTCGCCGAGCTCAGCCAGAGCTCCCTCAGCAAAAACGTGCCCACAGGGAACAATATAGACAAAATTAGACGAAAGACTCTCTTTGACCACGTCTTTCATACTGAGAGGGCATATCCACGTACCAGAGGCATCATAATATGGCTTTATATCGACAATGTCCCGGATCGACGAGATATGGTCTACTAGCGAACGCTGCGCTTTGCTAAGCGCTTTTTGGTCGACAAGACCTTGTAGAACAGCATCTTTGTTATACAGTCGGCCCAGATAGTCACTAACTATGGGATCTTGCAGCGGTTCTCCGCTCAGACTGCACAACTTCCAGTGGTCTGCGTGAGCCAGCTGCCTATTTTGGAATAACTGTGCCGTAGAAGCTTCGCGTGCAGCATCTTTAACTAGATCTCTACGTTTGGGAATAGATCCACCGTCGTTCTATGCATTAATAAGGGTTTGGAAAGGACCCTGCGTCGATTTACTTACGCCCATGTTGACAGATCAGATTGCAAAATCGGGATAAGACAAGACGGAGTTAGGAGGAATAAAAACATCCCCTACCAGCTGAGCACGACAATGGGCTGAGGAAAACCCCTCCACCCCTTCAAATTGCTTACCTGTTAGCAAAAACTACAGTAGCTTTTTCAGTAGAAACTCCCAACAAACGCGCTGGATCCGCATGCTGCAGAATAAACTGTTGTTCTGGGGGCTTCCATGTTGCTGAATAATTTGATTTGGATCATTTTCAAACTATTCCGATCATCACCCACCGACTCACTCACCCATAGATATATTATATAAAGCTTAGGTCCTGGGCTTGGCTTGTAAAACCCCCCCCCCCCCCAAAAAAAAAAAAGACATGACCACACACCTGGCTAATACATACGGAACTGAGCAAGATAAGGTGAACTGCTCATTCTACTTCAAAATCGGAGCTTGTCGCCACGGTGATAAATGTTCTCGAAAGCATGTCAAGCCGAACTACAGCCAGACGATCCTGTGTAGTAATCTGTGGCTTCCGCACTTGGACAAGGAACTGGAGAGCCTGAGTCCTCGAGAACAAGATCGAAGGTTTAACGAGTTCTATGAGGATTTCTACATTGAGGCGTGCAAGTTTGGAGAGGTGGAGGAGATGATTGTGTGCGAAAACAGCAACGACCATCTAATGGGAAATGTGTATGCCAGATATCGCTACGAGGAAGATGCCGTCAAGGCGGTGGAGAACTTGAATGGTCGATGGTATGACAATCGTCCAGTATACTGTGAGCTTTCCCCGGTAACGAATTTCCGAGAAGCTTGTTGCCGACAACATGATACAAATGAATGTAATCGTGGAGGCTTGTGTAATTTCATTCATCAGAAAAAACCTGCTTATGGACTGCTAAAGGATCTGGACAATGCTCAGAGACGGTACCAGAGTCGCCGATAATGTAAGATAGTATATATTTATTTATGTATGGATGATCAAATCAAATCAACCGAAATCAAAAACCAAAGCAATGCCATACCAGCAGACCCAAATAGAGATTGCCGGTATAATATATATATTTCATTTCGCATATATACAGCATCGAGGAACAGTACTTTGTGATACTTTAATCCCCGTGTTATTGGCTGCCCTGCTTCTTCTGTCTGCTTAGACTACCTTCTTCCATCTACTCTTCGGTCCCACCAACCCATGTTACCCAGTGTTTCCCACTTCCCTTCTACCAACCGCTGGATCCAATTCAAACCAACCACAACATCGGACTCAAACACACCCATTATGGCGGACAGATACTCCTTTTCACTAACCACATTCTCGCCAAGGTGAGTTCAGAATGAGACAATTGCTGACTGATTTTTACGTTTTGCATTGTGTCCTCACAAACTGAACACCGGCTAACCCCACCAGTGGCAAGCTGGTCCAAATCGAATATGCCATGCAGGTGGTCAACCAGGGCGTCACATCGCTCGGGATTAAAGGTGCGTATAATGAATTAAAACGGAATGGCGTGTGACTCAATGCTAACCTTTGAATATTTCCAGCCGCCAATGGCATTGTTCTGGCCACTGAAAAGAAATCCAACTCGCACCTCATCAATAACGATTCTCTGAGCAAAATCGAACTTATCACCCCAGATATTGGCATGGTATACTCAGGAATGGGCCCTGACTTCCGAGTCCTGGTGGATAAAGCTCGGAAAAGTGCCCATAGCTCGTACAAGCGAATATATAATGAGTACCCTCCGACTCGAATTCTGGTTCAGGAAGTGGCCAAGACTGTTCAAGAGGCCACTCAGAGCGGTGGTATTCGTCCCTACGGTGTTTCTCTACTGATTGCTGGCTACGACGAAAGCCATGGATATGGTCTATATCAGGTTGATCCCAGTGGAACCTATTATCCCTGGAAGGCCACCGCTATTGGTAAAGGTAGCACTTCTGCCAAAACTTTCTTGGAAAAGCGGTGGAATGAAGAACTGGAACTCGAAGATGCTATTCACATTGCACTTCTCACCCTGAAGGAGTCAATTGAAGGAGAGATGAATGGCGATACCGTGGAAATCAGCGTCGTAGGCAGTCCTGCCGATCATTTGCTGGGTTTTGAAGGAGTTGAAGATGTCAGGGGCCCTAGATTCAGAAAGCTGTCCGCCCAGGAAATAGAAGATAGATTGGCTGCGTTGTAGGCTGACTGATTGTTAATCTGATGATTTGTAGTTATGTATTCATAAGAGAGAAACATGAAAAAAGCATTTAAACCTAGCTAATGCCTCTAGAGATATGACGTATGATACAATACAAAAAAAAGGCAGACTATCTGCTTACTGCTCTACTCTTTATTTTTGGAGCTCTTTCAAGTATTTTGGCTTACAATACTGGTTGTCGATTTTGCAAACGTCTTTTAGCCATGCAAGTAAACTGATCGAACAGCCGTGTAACGTAAGTAAGCAAAATGCTCTTAGTCCTGTAAAATATATATTACAATAATACTATTTTCTAAATGCAATATTATCTTTCCTATGATCTCGTAATGCTTACTTGAACGGTGCCTTCAACGGATCGATAACAGTACCACTCTTAACCAACACTCTAGGCTTGGTAAGTTTCTGGAATGTGCTCTTACTACTCCACTCCTGTCCAATCGGTACTCTCAAGCTTCTCTCGTACTGCTCTCGATTTTCGTAAGGGAACGGCACGGAGCTGGAGTTGTACTTGGCGTTCTTCTTGTTGACCTTTTCGTTAATGATCACGTTCTTAAGCTTGGCATCTTTTCGGTCTTGTGCTTTGATTCCGGCAACCTTTTTGATAATACGCTTGGAAGGCGTGAGTCCATCGCCACCCCAAGATCCCCAGCCAGGAAGAGTGATGTCAACTTCTTTGTCGCCATCTTCCTCGATCCGAGCCCGCTTCTCTTCTTGAAATTCGGCCACAACATCGTCCCCAGCAAAGGCACGTTTGACGAGATCTTTCTGCTTGAAAGACAGCTTTTTGACTTTCGGTACCGAGACCATATCTTCTGCTTCCACCTCACTGTTATCTTCTCCGGACCCATAGGGGTCTACGACTTCGAGAGTTTGGTTCATGTCAATAATGACGTCGGCTTCTTCCCCTCCATTTTTCTTGCCCTTAGATCGTTGTTTCTTCGCTCGCAGGACCTGTTTTTCAGAATTAGTGTTATTGGCGTGTGCAATGACACCGGTCTTGGAGCTCCTTTTCGAGGGCTTCTCACTGACTCTCAACCACGGATTCTCTCCATCGTCTTCGTCGTCCTCTTCTACAGCTGGAAGTTCCTCAGAATGAACATCTTCGGTAAACCTGATTTCAATCTCTTCTTTGCCAGCTTCCTTTTTCTGGAAGTTTTTCTTGTTTCTGGGGGTTTGCTTGTCAAACTTGGTTCCCATTCGAGAAGAAAGAGTACTTTCTTCCTCCAATTCAGCTCTGACATCGTCCATAACTTTGCGAGCTTCGTTTTTAGAGGATACTGTACCTGGTCCAAACTTCATTCTGCCTTCGGTAATGACCTCATTTGCGTTTTTCTCGGTATCATCCAGAATCTCCCAGCCGTCTTCTTCCTCAGCTCGTCGAAGCAACTCCCTTTCTCTGTCGTTTTCTTCTCTCTTCTTCTCCTGAGCCTGTTTGATAAATGACATCCCCATGATTCCCTTTTCAAGCTTGCTCTTGACAGCGGCTGCTTCTTCAGGATCAGAAAAGCCGTCATCCGCGCTTTCCTCCTCAGAATACTCACCATCATCATCATCGCTGTTCCTTTCATTACCCATGATCTTCCTCCTCAGAGTTTCACCTCGTCTAAGCATTTCCTCCATTTCAGAACGTGTCTCCTTATCCTTGGTGAAGCCTTGATCAACCATTCGTTTGGCCCATTTACCAGTGTTCTTGTGCTTCAGTGACATTCTTTCTCGAGCACGAGCCATATCAAGACCCTCCTTATCCAGGTCTTCTTCTTCTTCGCCCTCAACTAGCGCTTTGAGCTTCTCTCGTTCCTTCTTATGAACACGGCGGTATGATTTGCTCTTGATCTTCTTGATCCTCTTAGCCTTTTGCTCTTCTCGGAAAAGTAGTTCTCTCATCATACGTAGCTCATTTCTTCTCTTCTTAACCTCCTCCATGCTTAACTTGCTAGGTGCCAGATCTTCAAAGTTCGCCAAATCCTGTTCATTCTTCAAGGAAGACTGCACGAGGAGTCCGTGAACCTTCTTTTCGAGATCAGTAGAAGGCTCCAGAGGGGTAAAGGCAGACTGTCTTGTAAAAGGTATCTCCTTATTCATGGGAAATACCAAATGCTCGGCTTGGCGATTCTGCTGAACCGTCTCACTCCATTTGTCCACCTCATCTTTGGCAACTTCAAATGCAGCACTTCGATCATATCGGTCTTGAATCCTCCTGGGGAGGGGAATATTAAGAGCTTGAGCGGATCTTTCAACGCCATCTTCGCCAATTTTAGTTTTCTTAGCCATAGACGGAAGGAGCGATAGACTGCCCTTCACCGTTCCACTCACGGAACCGGCTAGGTCAGCTAGAGAAATCTTGTTGGAGGTAGGAATAGAAAATTCGCCTTCGTTGAGATTATTAATTTCAAGTCTTCTTTTCTTGTGCAGTTCTTCCTTGTCATCGCCTTTCTCTGATAAATCGGCGATTTGGTTTCGCAGGGATTGGAGTTTATCTTCATTAATTTCTTCGTCTTCCGAGAGATCTGAGAAAACAGACTCGTCATCTTCAGAGTTGCTTTCATCTTCTTCACCTTCGTCATCTTCGTCATCTTCGTCATCTTCATCTTCATCTTCATCTTCGTTGTCGCTCTCATCTAGGGCCAATTCTGTACTACTTTTCTTGCGCTCAATTCCTTTTCCCCCGGAATCTTTATCGTCCAGATCCCAAGCCTCACTTAGGGACACAAATTCGCCCTGGTCGATACTTGCGTCAGATTCGTCGCTACCGTCATCTTCATCTCCACTACTCTCATTCAAATCGAGAGCTTTCGTTTTCTTGTCCTTTTTTCCAACTTTCTTCGTCCCTCTCATAAACTCATCATAGTCAAAGTCATCATCTGACGGGAAAGCAGCGTCAGAATCAATTTCTTCATCATCTTCGCTTTTAACCTCTCCTGATAAATAATCGTGTTCCTCGTCATTGTCGGAACCGTCTTCTGGACGATCTAGCGTAGCGCGTCCAAGTCTGCGCTGGGCGCGATTATCGGCATCGTCTTCAACATAATCAAAGGCATTTAGAGCACGGGTTTTTATCCTGCCGGCGCTGGACTTGTGGGTTCTTGACTTTTTTGCCATTCTGATTGTTGGTAAAAAAAAATATCGGCGTCAAAAATTTATTTTGGATCAGCCGCGCACGAGAATTCGAGCTGGTCATCGACGCAGACTATAATAGTTAAATTTCAAAAAATTCGCAGCTCAACAGTGACTATTGTGAAACTATACCGTGGAATATAGCTATAATTATGAGCCAATTGGCCTATCAAATGTGTACCGATTAATATATTAATCTACCATTGTACGTACCCAATAATACCGATCTAATCAGGGTGCGGGGCCCACTGATATGGGCATTTCTTATTATTATTAAAATGAAATTAAATGTGATAAATTAAAGGTAGAGCTCATCATTCATACTGAAAACTTTACCGCTTTCCAGACGGCTCTGTTCAGCAAGGAAAACAACCTTATGACTGATTAAAGCATCCTCCGCAGTGCAGCGAATGAATTTGACCTGAGCCTCTTCTACGCTCATACTGTCATTAATGACAGCTTGCAGTGCGAAAGCAAAAGCATGAGCCAGGCCCCTATCTCCACCACCGTGTCCAGATTCCGCATCTCCTGGAGGAGTGATTTTTGTGGTTTCTTGTGTAGCGTAATTGAAGACCTGAATTGTCTTAGAATCGGTGCTGATCTCACCCTTGGTACCGTACAGACAGATCTTCCTATCACATACTTCTTTGCTCAGAGCGATCATGGTCATGGTGGCCGTCTTGTTGCCGAAATCAAGAGACACCACCTGGTTATCACAAACATCGTTATCGCAATCGAACGCACACCGACCATAAGGACCTTCCTCAAGCGCCTTAATAAGATGAGGAGCATCCTCAATGTCTGTAAGTGTTTCCGTCTTCCAAGCCTTACCAGTGGCTAAGAAATCGTCGAGATAAATCTTCTTCGCCGAGAAGCCGCAGTCCTGCTCGACAGGACAAGAAAGACATCTGTCGCCAGCGCCCTCTGGCTTATTTTCCTTTTTGAAGTAGGAAAGAGATCCGAACGACGTCACTCTTTTAAGGTTTCTCCAACCGAATATCCACATGAGGACATCGATATCATGGCAGCACTTGGCCATGAGCGAAAATGTCGAGGAATCCTTCTGCCTCCAATTGCCTCGAACATAGGAATGCGCAAAATGGTACCAGCCAACCGGCTCTGTGTGATTTACATTGATAACATCACCAATGGTGTCTTCATCCAAAAGTCTCTTAAGTTCGATATTATGCGGGGAGTAGCGTAGGACATGGCCAACCGCAAACAGAAGGTTGTTTTTCCCTACAGCCTTGACAATGTCATCACAGTCCTTCCAGCTGGTAGCTAGGGGTTTTTCGCACATGATGTGGATTTTCTTCTCAGCAAATGCAACGGCTACTTGTCGATGCATGCCGTCGAGCACGCAGATGAACACAGCATCATAGTGGCTGGTATCACACAGAGCATCTTTCCAATCAATATACTGCTTGATAGGGACTTCCGGCCATATTCGGGTCTGGCTGGTAATATATTTCTCACGCCTGAGCTCGTTAGGCTCGCATACACCAGTGACTTGGATGAAATCAAGGTGGTTAAGAGCCACGGTATAAGCATCGCCCCGGTTACCAGCTCCAACCAGTAAAACACGAAGAACGGGCACAGTCATAGTGGTGTGAAGTTATGTAGAAAGATTGTATTGACAGTTATCTGGCTAGTAAATTATAATTATATTGGGGGTTCCCCGCAATATATATGATTATATTGGGATCATTGTAATTGGCTGGGGCATTGAGATAGATAGGCGAGGGGCTACGCTACTGTAACATGTGTAAATGTTGCATGGATAAGTTGAAACTGATAAAAATGTTGTATTGGAGAAAACGCGGAGTCGGTATCTCCTTTGCTATATTGAAAATTTGAGTACAAGTCTAAAGATAGCGACGGGGAGAGAGTCGAATCGCAATGTAGGCTGGATCATTACGGTTATTTGAGTTCGTTTATTGTGTTAATGATGGTTGGAGCTTATCGGGCCATCTTGCTTGATAAGCTTTTTGATTAAAACAAATTGAACTAATGTTTGGATTATCCAACCATATGTCAAAAATAACATGGTTTCCCCAGACGTACCGAGACTGAAAAGATAAACATTTTTCTCGGACGTTTATTCTGCTGGTAATTCAGCCGGTCGACCCACTGAGATGCGACGCTGCTTGACCGTTGAATCTCAATGTTGCAATTCAAATTTTTGGCACGGCTGCAGACAGCGAGCTACAACATTAGGCGATATCCCGCCGAGAGGATCGCTGGAAAGACTAACGCTACTGTAAGGCAAGGAGTTGGAGCGGGATTCAAGGCTCAAAAGATAAAAAAAATAACTGTGAATATGGAAAACCATGTTGATTTGCTGGTGCTTCAAACCGAGAATATCTGGACTTACGCACTACCTGCTTTCGATGTACTGCCGACCCGGACGCAGGCTAAAATAATGTCTTTGAAAAATATGACGCATCGCGAAAACGCCCTTGGTTCTCAAATCTTACAGCGATATGCCTTGGAACGGGAAAGTGCACTGTCCAGCACCTGCTTTGCGGGGGTAGACATTTCATATTCACCACTTGGGAAGCCTTACTACTGTGGTGCCCATTCCCACGTTCATTACAATGTTTCTCACGATGGACGTCAAGTGGTACTGGCTAAATCACTCAAAAAAGTAGGAGTAGACCTGATCTATGAGCCAAGCTACTCTTCTTGGGATGAGAATGCCATTAGTTCATTCAGATCAGCATTTTGTGGCTCAGAATGGAACGCAATTCACTCTTCCCCCGAGCCAAAAAGAACTTTTCTGAAATTATGGACTCTAAAGGAGGCTTATGTGAAATTTACTGGCGAGGGAATATCTGACGACCTGGCTAGTATTGAGTGCAACCCTGCTTCTGTCGAGGATGATGCAGAGTCGAGATACTGTTTATCCACGCCCTCTGGCAAACGATATGGATCGGTGATTAAAGCTAATAGTACTATCATTGGAATCGTGCAGGAGGGTGAATTTACTTCTTCTTCTAGGGATGTTACCGAGGAGATAAGGAAGATGGTAGCTGGTTGGACTTGATCAACCGACCAAAGTTGAAGCAGTGTTGTTATTGGAAGGGTTATACACAATGGCTGTACACAACGAGCGGTTATGTATCCTTTAGGATACACGACAAAAATCGAGCGGGAGTCAATGATATTCGGTATTTAACGTACCGACACAGGTCCATGAGGCACTGTATGGTTTCATTGAGCACGATGCTATTGAAAGCCGCACTGAATTAACTGAAAGCCCCCTCCCGCTTAGACGAGCTGACTTAGAAGTCAGATAAGCTTCGGATAGAATCGCACTGATTGAATAATATTTGGCTAAGAGGCATGAGGTGACTCAAAAGATCGGATCAGGAGTAGATCGTGAAAAGTTCAGTTAGTTGCAGAGAGAGCGAGATCTTGGCACTGGCTTATATTTTGCATTAGTAGAATAGCTTTCCGATATCTGACTATAGCTTGCAGATAGGCAGTTCACCATCGCTCATTAAGGGTAAGCAAATATTAATTATGCACAGATAAGTACTATCTATATGATATGACAGTATTAGCTTCTTCGGTTATAAATCCTTGTAGATGCTCGTGTAGTGCCGGCAGAATGCCATGCGAGTTCCCCGAAGTATACGAAGATATGGTGACTAACCATCAGAATTTCAGATTTAAACTCCACCAGACCAGCCTAAAAATGTATAGTAAGGGCTTCTAGAAAGGTTTCGACTCACCATTAACCTTTTCCCCTACGACAAATAAACTAGCACTTCACGATTATTTCGTTTAGCTTAGGCAATTGGGTTGAATTGTGGATTTCGCCGATCGTATCAGGTGGAATTTCGGTATTAGTCCGCGGGGTGAGTAATTGGGTAAGCAGCCCGCCATGGAATCCGATTCCTAATAACCCGCACTATTTAGCACAACTTAGTGTTCTACCTCATATTAGCTGAAAGAAATATGCCGTCAATTTTGCTGGTTGGAGCTGGAGCGGTTGGGCTCGTGTACGGGTACCATTTAAAGAGAGATGAATCTGTAGAGCTGGCTCTGATAGCCAGATCAAACTATGATGATATCAAGGAAAATGGAGTCCAAATCGTGCACAATGAAAACAAAGTCGATGTGTATCATCCTAACCTGCTTATTAGGGACTCTGAGAAAGGTACTTTTGCTGGGGCCAAGCCTTATGACTATGTGATCATTGCTGCCAAGAGTAAAGGTGATGAAGCTATTGAAGGACTTGAGCACTATATTGGCAAAGATACCCTGGTAATCTTGGCGCAGAACGGAATTGACATCGAAGCACCTTACTATGAGAAATATGATGGGATCCACCTTGCTTCTACTATTATTAAGGTAGCCTCTGCTGCTGTAGAAGGCGGAAAAATCCGCTACTTTTCAGGCTACATCAGTGCCAATGCTGGTCTTACCACCCCTAATAAGGAGTTTGAGAAAAACCTTGAAAAATTCGGAGAAATTTCTACCAAAGCCGGAGTTGATTTTCAGCTTAGTACCCATATTGTTAGAGATCGATGGGAAAAACTACTTTGGAACGGTACTTTCAACTCCCTCGCTGCGGTGTCGGGTCTTGGTCTGCACGATATTTTTGACAGCGGCTTGGAAGATCTTGCTGTGAAAATCATGACCGAGATCTGGACAATTGCTGAAACTGCTCTTGGAGAAGGCAATTGGCTTCCTAGATCCAAAGTGTCCGAGCTTGTGGGATTTACCAAGAAAATCCCCAACACTGGATTCGTGCCCAGCACCCTTCAGGACGTTAGAAAGGGCAAAGAAATAGAATTTGAAGCTCTGACTGGCAATGCAGTGCGAATTGCACACCGGCATGGCTTGGCTATTCCTAATCTTGAGGTGATCTACCAGCTGCTCAAGGCTCTCAACTACCGACTTGTACTTGAAGCCAAAGCGAAAGCTGAGACTGCCTAAGATGTAACAAGGGATATTACGGCTATACTACAATTGACCATAGATACAAAGCCAATATATTAAAATAAAATTAGACGAGACTCTGTACTAAAAACTCATGTGCTACAAACAACTACAGCACCAGCTTCAGCTCCGCACTGCCCGATACCGTATAGCTCCGCAAACCGCATACCCCAATATTTCCTAGTAACTCAATCAGACCGATAATAGGTATTTTTCCAAATAGGAGCTCTTGTTTGATGAGAGTTGATAGTTGAGAGGGCTAAGCCCTAATCCCCCCCGGTTTCCACGCCAACAACTCATTCAATAGTGCTGTGAAATGTCTTCGCCGGGTAATACGCCAACACCTCGTTATTATTGACAGCTCACTCACAACACCTCCTTTGACTACCTTTAACATTGCGAATAGACTAGCATTACAAAGGTGAGTGAACTGCAACCACCAAGGAGATGTGAGGGTGGCGAAGGCTGTTACCTTACTCTCGGTGATGTCGAGGAACTTTGGCGATGATTGCGATGAGATTAAATGACGGCGCGACTAGATAGGTGGTGATTTGATAACCGG
Organism: Zygoascus flipseniorum; assembly: GCA_030565365.1. Classification (NCBI taxonomy): domain Eukaryota; kingdom Fungi; phylum Ascomycota; class Dipodascomycetes; order Dipodascales; family Trichomonascaceae; genus Zygoascus; species Zygoascus flipseniorum. Next base: position 688,460 of record JAJMBR010000006.1, read on the forward strand.
ACGCGGGAATGTAACTTTGTGCTTGTATTGCGACTGGACAGGTGTCGTCGGGTTAAAATACCGGAGATGGACATTTGTGAATGCTTGGAGATAGCGGCGAAGTGGATTGGTTATGGGGAGATGCTAGTGATGTGTGACGGGGCCAGCAGTGGCTGCAGGCCGGTTTCATCATTGTGTCCGTTGGCGTTTTCTCAATGGAGCCGAGGCGTACCATGATTAACAGCTTGCAAGCAAATGGTGGTATTTATGACTATTTTATGCCTAGATTATTGGCTGATGTACCGCGATGTCTTTGCTGAGCCAGCCTTTTGTTTGCCAAGCTGGACTATATGAAGGCTGCCATCGTGATGGGACTGAAATTTCAGTCCACGCCTATTTTCCGCATTTTTGTCGGTCCATTTCCGCTATTAATCAGTTACATTTATTTTGTCATTATCATTGAAAAGTTACTCTCGATCGCACCACAATATGTATATATAATATTTTTTCTTTTACTAACATTTACCAGATGGGTTTGACAATCTCAAAATTACTACAAGGCCTCTTTGGTCGAAAAGAAATGAGAATTCTTATGGTTGGTCTCGATGCCGCCGGTAAGACGACCATTCTCTACAAGCTCAAGCTGGGTGAGATTGTTACCACCATTCCTACCATTGGTTTCAATGTGGAGACTGTAGAGTACAAGAACATTTCATTCACTGTATGGGATGTAGGTGGACAGGACAAGATCCGACCCCTGTGGAGACATTACTTCCACAACACTCAGGGTATTATTTTTGTTGTTGACAGTAACGATCGAGATCGAATTGGCGAGGCCCGAGAAGAATTACAGCGAATGCTCAACGAAGACGAGCTGCGGGACGCCCTGCTGCTTGTGTTCGCCAACAAGCAGGATTTGCCCAATGCCATGAACGCCGCCGAGATCACCGAGAAGCTTGGCTTGCATTCGTTGCGACAGCGTGCCTGGTATATCCAGGCTACCTGTGCCACCTCTGGTGACGGTTTGTACGAGGGTCTCGAATGGTTGGCCACCAACATCAAGAAGAGAACTTGAAGAAGCACCTCACTAGTGGATTAAACCCGGCAGATCAGATTGCCGCAGACAAATGTTACATACGAGTAGTGTTAGTAATGGATGCAAAGCTTGATAGTATGTTTATTTCTAAAGGAGTCAATGGAAAAAACTCCAAATCGCAACGGGAAAGAACCCTAACACTTTCAGCTGCACTTGTAATCCGATTGAGTTAAACTCAAACCGTATAAAAGGATGGCAATTATGCTGGAAGGAAGGGGGGTGGGAGCTCATTAAAACTCAAGGTTTTGGACTGCAAAGTCGCAAGCGGCGGGGCTTCATGTAGAGAGGGCTGTGGCTCCCAACATGAACTTGACCTCCTACCAGAAACACACATGAGCAAAATCGAAGAGTGGGAAATCAACCGGTACTGGGAGATATTCACAGGGTTGAATCCGGCTGGAGGACTTCTTTCTGGAGACAAGGTGGCACCGGTGTTCAAAAATAGTCAGCTTCCGGACGCTCAATTGGAGAAAATCTGGGATATTGCTGATGTGGACTCGGACGGCAATCTGGACTTTGAGGAGTTTTGTATTGCAATGCGCATCATCTATGATCTTATCAATGGAAGTTATAAAGAGGTACCTGATACGTTACCGTCTTGGCTGGTTCCAGCTTCCAAGGCTCATTTGGTAACTGCGAACGAGGCAGTCAGGAGTGGAGCTGCCGGCAGTAGCGGTGGTGGTGGTGGCCGCTACGACAGCTCAGACGAGGATGACGTAGGACTGAGTACTGATTTTGACTGGTATATTTCGCCTGAGGACCGACACAACTACAATGCCATTTATTCGGCGAATGCAGACTATCATGGGCTCATTAGTTTTGGGAGTTTGACCGAACTGTACCAAAGTCTGGGTAAGGTTCCCGAAACAGATGTGTCTTCTGCATGGAATCTTGTGAATCCGCGGTCTGAGGAGAAAATTGATAAAGAACAAACCATGGTGTTTCTTCATATTTTGAACTCGAGGAGCAAAGGCATCCGGGTTCCACGCATGGTGCCGGCATCTCTGCGGGCAACGTTTGAAAAGGCAAAGCCAGAGTACAATCTCAATTCGAAACAGGCAAATGTTAACCGGGATCACAGCGTCAAGCCGCCTCCTGGCACTGCATCGTCTAAGAAGGGCGCTTTTGCTGATGGATATCTTTCTCGCCTAGGACTTGGTGGTCGCTCATCATATAGTTCTGGCGGTACCGATTTCAGTTCCACTAAGGGCACTGACTGGGAAGAGGTACGGCTCAAACGAAAGCTGGAGGATCTCAATGAAATGATTCGAGAGGCCGAGGCTGCTGCTGAACGACGAACAAAAGGTGTGGAGGACTACGGTAGCAGTAGAAGTGCCCTGGTAAGACGGGAGTTGGAACAGCTGCTGCGCTATAAGCAGGATCATCTGCGTAAACTGCAAAAGGGCGACACCAAGGGTTTTTCGGGGGTGGTGACGAATGAAAACAGCGAAGAGTTATTACTAATTTCCGAGCAGGTCAAGAGCTTGCAGGACAACGAGAAACAGAAGCGCGAGCAGCTCGAAGAACTGAAACGGCAATTGCAGTCGGTCTAGCGCTGTCACCTAGACAATCTGTGGCCCCATATGTCTATATGTGATCATCATCTGTTTAGGTACTCCGCTCAGCAGGGAAGGGGCTTTCTTTGAATAGCAAGGTATGTCTATTATGCTGACTACGTAGTACACATGTAATTTATTTCTTCTTGTCCTCCTCTTTTTCTTCCGGTTTGGGCGTAGGCAGTTTAAAGCTGGCAGGCCGGTCGTCTCGGCCAGGTCCCACCGGCTCCCATGCCGTAGAGCCAGCCGAGAAGTTTCGGAATGCCTGGGTAAGTTCGAGTGGTTCGTACACAACTCGTTTCTTCTCCTCGTCATAACGGACCTCAGTGTAGCCAGTCAGAGGAAAGTCCTTACGCAAGGGATGGCCCTCAAAGCCATAATCAGTGAGAATTCGTCGCAGATCCGGGTGGCCCACGAAAAACACACCATACATGTCATAGGTCTCCCTTTCGTACCAATTAGCGCCTTCGAAGATGGTGGAAATGCTGGGAACCGGGGTTGTTTCACTGGCGTACGTTTTGACTCGGATTCGAGCATTGTATCGTACCGAAAGGTAGTTATACACCACTTCGAATCGATTTGCCCGTGTAGGATAGTCCACACCAGTGATATCCATAACTGACTTGAATTGGGCAGCAGTGTGCAGTTTGAGAAACTGAGTGACCGGTTCTACAGCACTAGGCGCAATGTAGATGGTCAACTCATCTTTCCATACCGAAAACTCCTGAATAAACTTGGGCAATGCACTCATGAGATATTTTCCATACTTGTGGAGTTCTTCGACATGGCCAATAAACTTGTCGGCCGGATTTTCAATGGCAGCGTGGATTTCAGCTGGCTGAGCTTCGCGAGGAAGAGTCCGTAGATCAGTCAGGCCCTTTGGAGTATCTTGAACGGGCAGTTTTGCAGCAGCCGAGGTTCTCAAGCCACGGGAAATAGCCAAGGCCCGGGCACGGAACCCAATTTGAGATTTGACGGTTCGCGGGAGCATTTGTTAAACAATATATGCAAATGGGTGCGGGATGGGTAGTTTTTTGATGTTGAGAAATATGGGTGGTTTGATTGGAGGGAGAATGCTTATGTCAGTACAGGTCACGTGGACGGGGCATAGATGATGCTGGATCAATCAGTCGATGGACATTAAGGTTTTATGGCGGAGACATAATTACCAGCAGACCAATTGGCGCAGGTTTGATGGCATTACTTGGGGTTTAGAGCTGTTTGATGTAAGGAGGAAGAGTGGTGGTGATATGGGGAGGAGGCATCTAAGGAGAGATACGGTAAAGTCAAACAAATCAAATAGGAGGTGTGTATTGACAAAAAGCATATTATGGGTGGGATTTCATGGTATACTAGAGTCATCTGAACATAGTAATAGTACTGCTTAGAGAGTCTGCGGTGCTGTCTGTGGTTGTCGACAAGGCGGTATTTGTGGAGATGGCCCTGATGTTCGGGTAGTGAATAGACAGCCTGATTCACCTACGGGAGAAAGCATATCTAGAGAATGGAATGAGATGACTGCAACTTATCACAGACATACTATGGTACTGATGAATGATTGTAATTGATCGGATTTGCGATATCATTCAGGTGGATGACTGCAATTAACCAGCTATACAATATGATATGGGTCTACCACTACATATAGTTGTACCAGCACTTGGTATGCGACACAGATCCCTTAAAATCCACCGGCCGGAATTCCGCCAAATATTCATCGTCCGAGAAACAGCGCCATCGTACACATCTAAACACAATTTTATCTGGAAAAGCACTCAAAATATCCATCTTTTAGTGCGCAATTGTCTGTTTAAGTTCATGTCCAGATCACGTGCAGAAATTAATCACCTATGATCCTAAGTAGGGTTGAGCCCTAGTTCAGCGCAGTCTTCGACACCAAACACCAAGACATGTTCTAAAATGTACGCGGGCTCGACGGCTCTGGTTTACCCACTCAAAACGTTTTTGTCTAAAACTTTCAACTCATACATCATCATCAACACATCAAAATGGTAGGTGGATTCGACTTAAACCGCGACAACAGCGACGTATTCGAGGACAACTCGATATTCTACAAGATGCATCATGAAGCTTGTGTCTGCGTAGCGAGAAAAAACAAGCAGTTATTCTAACTTTTTAGACCAAGGTTAAGACCGTTGAATTGCGAAAGAAGACCAAGGCCCAGCTCGAAGAGCAGCTCGTCGACCTCAAGAAGGAGCTTGCCAAGCTGCGAGTCCAGCAGGTTTCTAACACTCTGCGAGACGGCAGAATTGGAGATGTCCGAAAGTCCATTGCCAAGGTTTTGACTGTCATCAACCTCACCCAGCGAGACCAGCTGCGAGAATTCTACAAGAACAAGAAGTTCGCTCCTAAGGACCTGCGAGCCAAGAAGACCCGAGCCATTCGACGACGACTTTCCAAGCATGAGGCCTCTCAGATCACCGTTAAGGCCCGAAAGCAGCAGATTGCTTTCCCTCAACGAAAGTATGCCATCAAGGCCTAAAAAGGCTGTCTGTGTACAGCTATGAGTAATATATAAAAAAATCTTATGAGGTGATATACCTGGGGAGCGTATGATTGTAGCACAGAGTATGTGATGTCCGTTGTTTGAGTTTTGCGGTTTGTAGAAAGAAAAGACCGGCGAGAAGAACGCAAGTTCAAGTTTAGTTGTGAATAAGCGAAAGAGAGACTATTGTGCCATATGAGATATCACTGGTCAAAATGTATTAGGTTTCAACCTAACTTTTACCGATTAGAATGTATTAGGTGTCGACTTTATTGTACACTCTGAATGATGTATAGTGATGGAGGTCGATGTATTACTGGCCAGTGCCTTAGAAGACGAAATTTAGATGCTGAAACTGCTACGGAATCGTACTGGTGACAACAAATACCAATGCAGCACAACAACTCACCTATACAGCGTAATATTGGTAGTTTGCAATCATTTTAGCCGACTTCTAAGAGCAACTTCCCACCATGATTGCGACTCTCTGCTTATTTCCTGTATCTTTTCCAACCTGTAGCAGAAACCGAACCGAGATCGCCGCTTACCTAATCAATATTGCTCCATGGCTGCACGTAGGCTTCAACATCAGGCTTTGGCGCAAACGGAACGGCAGTACCGGTCAAACGAACTATAGACTATCGGTTTGTATTTTCTTGCGTATAAATGGCCCAATTGATTGAAAATTCCCCCACTCAGAACCTCGTCTCCGCCGAGATATTTGTCAGTACGGCCTTCGAGCAGCACGTTGTGCCCTTCACTTCTGGGACAAAAAGCTGCTGCCAACTTGACCACCTCCTGTACGCCTGATTGATTGAGTGATTGATTGATTGATTGAGCGACACCCCAACGAAAACGGTCAAACTCAGTTAGATTCACAAGTGGTGATATATTAGATCAAAATGGTGAGTGGGATGTAATGGAGTTTTGTGATTTAGCAGTGGTGGTGCTGAGATTGGTGTTCACCTGGTTCCTGAAAGCAGCCACCTGTATAGCATATACTGCAGAAATCCGATGATAATCGGCAGGGAAATGGCCCCAAATATTCGGTTACTAACATGTATGCAGGCTGGAGCTATGGAAAACGCTCGAAAAGAGCTCAAGAAACTGTCGTTGGACGATGCCGCCGAGAGCGAATATGGTGTGTAATAGAACAAATGCCGGCATTCCCAACTAAAACTAACTCCCACAGGCTATATTTACTCCGTTTCGGGTCCCGTAGTCATTGCTGAGCACATGATTGGTTGTGCCATGTACGAATTGGTCAAGGTAGGCCATGATTCTTTGGTTGGTGAAGTCATTCGAATCGAAGGTGACAAGGCAACCATCCAGGTTTACGAAGAAACTTCGGGAGTCACTGTTGGCGACCCTGTATTGAGAACAGGTAAGCCTCTGTCGGTAGAATTGGGTCCTGGTTTGATGGAGACCATTTACGACGGTATTCAGCGTCCTCTCAAGGCTATCAAGGAGAATAGTAAGAGCATTTACATTCCCCGAGGCGTGAATGCTCCTTCATTGAGCAGAGAAATTAAGTACGATTTTACTCCTGGTACCTTCAAGGTAGGAGACCACATAACTGGTGGTGATATCTTTGGTCAGGTGTTTGAGAACTCGCTGTTGAGCGACCATAAGATTTTGCTGCCTCCCCGGGCTCGAGGAACCATCACATGGATTGCTGAGCCTGGATCCTACTCAATTGATGAAAACATTCTTGAAGTTGAATTTGATGGCAAGAAGTACAACTACTCCATGTACCATACCTGGCCTGTGCGAGTACCTCGACCTGTATCTGAGAAGCTTTCTGCCAGTTTCCCTCTGCTCACTGGTCAGCGGGTGCTCGATGCATTGTTCCCTGTGGTCCAGGGTGGTACCACTTGTATCCCTGGTGCATTTGGATGCGGCAAAACTGTTATTTCTCAGTCACTCTCCAAGTACTCCAATTCGGACGTTATCATCTACGTGGGTTGCGGAGAACGAGGCAATGAGATGGCTGAAGTACTCATGGAGTTCCCTGAGCTCTTTACTGAAGTCAATGGCAAGAAGGAGCCTATTATGAAGCGAACTACTTTGGTTGCCAACACTTCTAATATGCCTGTAGCTGCTCGAGAAGCCTCCATTTACACCGGTATCACCCTATCCGAGTACTTCCGAGATCAAGGCAAGCATGTTGCTATGATTGCCGACTCTTCTTCGCGATGGGCCGAGGCTCTGCGAGAAATTTCTGGTCGTTTGGGTGAAATGCCTGCTGATCAGGGTTTCCCAGCCTATCTGGGTGCCAAGTTGGCTTCATTTTATGAACGTGCTGGCCAGGCTGTAGCCCTGGGTAATCCCCAGCGACAGGGATCTGTGTCTATTGTTGCTGCCGTGTCCCCTGCTGGTGGTGACTTTTCTGATCCCGTTACTACAGCTACACTTGGTATTACCCAGGTATTCTGGGGTTTGGACAAAAAGCTTGCGCAGAGAAAGCATTTCCCCTCGGTCAACACATCTATTTCTTACTCCAAGTACACTCCGGTGTTGGATAAGTACTACGATGCAAACTACCCTGCTTTTGGTTCTCTGCGAGATAAGATCAAGGAGATTTTGACCACCTCTGAGGAACTGGAACAGGTAGTGCAGCTTGTTGGTAAGAGTGCCCTTAGTGATAGCGATAAAATCACTTTGGACGTTTCTACGTTGATCAAGGAGGACTTTTTGCAGCAGAATGGTTATTCTAGCTACGATGCCTTTTGTCCTATTTGGAAGACTTCAGGCATGATGAAGGCCTTTGTCACATACTTTGAGGAGGCCCAGAAGGCAGTCGCTACCGGGGCCACCTGGGGCAAGCTTTCTGAGAGCACTTCGGATATCAAGCATGCATTACAAAGTGCCAAGTTTTTTGAACCCAGCCGGGGCGAAGAGCAGTGCAGTGTTGAGTTTGATAAGCTTATTTCCAGCATCGCTGACAAGTTTGGCGAGGCTACTGAGTAAGGATTGTTAACCAATGCTAGCGTTCCGTAATAATAACAAATGTAGAAGAAATTAAACAGATATACTATATTATCGTCTATCGTTGATGCAGCAGATCCACAGGCTGTTTAGGTTAGCTTTTTGTAACATTTGAACATGCGAGACAATCAGACAAAAGGAACATAGAGAAGGGAAAAGACCATTTACCTAAAAGAATCCCAGCTACTTTTCCACCAATTTTTATGGACAATTTGAGGGGACTGCTGGTGAGATGAAGAATCGGCATTGTGGACTGTCAATACCGTTGTGTTATGGTAAGGATGGTCCACGGCATCAAGAGAATAATGGGTCGAGCGCGATCGGCTGGAAATAAATGGAATCCGGGAATGGCTGGTTGCTGTAAAGTTAGCGGAGATATTCTGGGGGAATAATTATCCACCAGATGATCCTACGCTCTGGTACCTGGGGAAATGCAGGCATATGAGGGAGAGTGACGTCAATTAGGGGGTCGGCATAATCAAAATTGTCATTTGAAACAGGCGAATCGATGGCAGTTGGCGGAGGACGCATAGCAGTCTGGCTATGGCCGAGTGAGGAGGCAGGCACTGCGTAGTCGAACGGCACCCACGCAACCGACTGATGAGTAGCATGAGTGTCTTCGGATCGACCAGAGACAGACATGACAAAAGCTACGATATGTTATTATTATACTGCGATGGATGAGGTTACTTGATTATAAGATGAACAGTTGGACTATGGTGGTTCACCATGGTATGTGGTCTATGACACACCATAGCCTGCTCGCCGTTCAAAGGGCAACAGCCAACAAGTACTACGTGATGTTAAGAATGATTTGCCTCAGTATCAAAACTTTTATTCCGCTGCTGTCTGGTTTATCCTGGAGCGCCTGGAGAGGTGCGGCTGCCGAGATGTCTCTGTCGATTATTGGGGGAACGTGTGTGGAGCCTGGAAGCAGTGAAGTAGTGAAAAACACGCAAGCATGGAGAATAGAAACTATATAAATATTAGCAAAAATCCAAACTGGATGCGATAAATAAAACTAATAAATTCCCCTCGTGAAAAAAAAACCATCATGTTTCGGGATCATGCTAGGTTGGCTTTGGCTGGGGTGCCCCTGTCAACTGGCGGTACCCAAAATACTCTTTTTGGCGGCGCCCGAAACGCAACATCATCATTCATCATTAAATATAAACACATCATAGGTAGAACACCATTCACCCCACTACAATGGAAATAGATCCAGACGTACAGATGAAGGATGCCATTCCCGAAGGCTCCTTGGATATGGAAGGCGAAGGCATGGAAGAATATGGTAGCAGTTATATTGAAGGCCCCGGAGCGCCAGAAGTGCCTCCTACAGAGCTGACTCGCCAGAGCCTGGGGCAGCTGGATGGATGGATCGAGAGATTGAGAGAATGCCAGCCGCTGACGGAGCAGGAGGTGTCGCAGCTGTGTTCCATGGCTAAGGGAATTCTTCATTTTGAGGACAATGTTCATAATGTGAATGCTCCAGTTACCATCTGCGGGGATGTTCACGGACAGTTTCATGACCTTATGGAGCTGTTTAAAATCGGCGGACAGTGTCCCGATACAAATTACTTGTTTATGGGAGATTATGTCGATCGAGGCTATTACTCGGTAGAATCAGTGTCGTATCTGGTGGCTATGAAGGTACGTCATCCCTCACGAATCACGATTCTTCGAGGCAATCATGAGAGCAGGCAAATCACCCAGGTATACGGGTTTTACGATGAGTGTCTGCGCAAATACGGAAACGCCGAGGTGTGGAAAATGTTCACCGACTTGTTTGATTATTTCCCCATCACAGCTCTAGTGGAGAATAAGATTTTCTGTCTGCATGGCGGGCTTTCTCCTCAAATCGAAACCATCGATAATATCCGGGAACTCAGCCGATTCCAGGAAGTGCCCCATGATGGTCCCATGTGTGATCTATTGTGGTCCGACCCTGAAGAACGAGGCTCTTGGGGGATTTCTCCTCGAGGTGCTGGTTACACTTTTGGCCCCGACATATCGGAGAAATTCAACCATATCAACGGACTGTCTCTTATTGCCAGAGCCCATCAGCTCATGATGGAAGGCTATGCCTGGGCTCACGACCAGCAGGTGGTGACAATCTTCAGTGCCCCTAACTACTGCTACAGATGCGGTAACCAAGCCGCCATAATGGAGGTGGATGAGAATCTGAACAATACCTTTTTACAGTATGACCCTTGTCCCCGACCCGGCGAGCCCAGTGTGAGTAGAAAAACCCCAGACTATTTCTTGTAGTTTGCTCATTTCCTATGCATATTCGAAGACTGTGTACTCCACCATATACAAATGATACGTTTCGGTAACGGATATTGCATGTTTCGCTGTATGAATATTTATATAATATATAATCATAATGAAGATTAGTAGTTGTATGACACCACAGTTAACGGTAGAATATGCATGTTATGGTGAATAGAATGGCAGCTTAAAAAAATACAAGTCAAACGGGAGTCAAACAGGATTGGTATTAAAGCCGGCTATGTTCAATATCTTGGGCCCTTTTGAGAGTCAGAGCTGCTCGTCTTCAATATCTTGAGGCCCTTTGAGCTACTAGAGCTGGTCGCCCCAGTTAGGGTTCTCTGAGCTGAAATATCTGTTACAATTTCAATAGCTTATCGGCACGATCAACTGCAATTTGGCACATGGCCTTGAGAAAGTTAGAAACACAAACTACACACATTCACATACTGTTTAGCAAACCAATTGAATATTACTCACCCTGAAAGCTTCATACTTCTCCAGACTCATATCAGCTCTATCGATGCGCATTTTCATGTTGTTCATGATTTCGTTTCGAGGTCGTCCATTGACGAATACAACATATCGCAGACCCGGGAAAGTTTTTTCGTACAATTCGTTGAGCTGCTTCAGCTGAGAAGTTTCTTGTTCGGATGCCTGCTGCAGGCCGGCCTGCTCAGAGGCAGAGTGGGTGCTGGCGATATCGGCCCTTTTAGCACCAAGACGAGGATGTGCTGCAATGATAGTATAGATTCTGGGGTCATTTTGATCCGCAGCTAGTAACTCCTGCAGTTTGATGAAAATCAGGCCAACCAGATCTTCGTACGTCTCATATTCACCAGTAGAAATGGCCCCTTCGGCAACTTGCTGCAGAGCATCGCATTCTTCAAACAGGTGAGTGAGGACCTCCTTCAGCCGGATTTCGGGCAAATGCTTGAGATTCTTGACAGGAGGTAGCGAATAGCTCATTTTGCCGATAAGTAATATATAAGACTACAAAAATCAGAGACAGCCACAAAGCAATCTATATATGGTTCCTAGGGTTATGTTATATTATTCGTGGGGTGATAAAGAAAAGTACTAAAATCCACTATCACTGGCTCGACACTTTTTCAGTATGGTGCGGCTTATCCACCACCCGATACGGTTAATCCGTCAACAGTAATCAGTCGAATTGTGGGGAAACGCACTAAGAATACAGTAGCGGAAAGGGAAGATTGGATTTTAGGCTGGAAAATTAGGCTTAGAATTGTTAGACAGCTGTTCATTAGTAACTGGTCGGACAAGTATCTGGAGTCCAGGTGCCCAGTGGGGGAGGGAGGGATGAGTCGGGAGAATTCGGTGTGAGCCTTGTATTATAGCAAGGTCCAGACAAGAGCACAAAGAACACAATAAGCTTCGTGTCAGCAGGTGATGTTAAAGTGGGTGAAATGGCGGGCGAAGGTTATCAAACAACGGAAAATATTGGAAGATGGTATTGTGACCACCTGCCGGATCTGGGCATCTCCGCGCAGGAGGGACTTCCGGGCATCGCATCAGATGATTTTGGTGTAAATGGATCCAAAATACCCGGCAACAGGGGCACTAGAAGGGAACCTATAACAATTTTCAGGTAATGGGGCTGGACTTTTGGTTGGCTAAAGGTATGTTGGAAATCTACGGTGCGATCTATTCATCTATTCTCTAATTCAGCCAGTGCCAAGTCTGTGATAATGGACAATCGCCTGAATACTCGAAGAGGTCATTCTGCACTGCCTGGGCTTTTCCATGTATTTTTTATAACGAAAATTGCAATTATTTGTTCAATAGAAACTGAGTTATGTTTAATGGTGCTTTTCATATTCACCTGCCACCCGTTGATGGTAAGGTAAAATGTTACCCGTCTGGGCACACCTCTTCGGGTTTAGGTTGAAGATGATTTTTCATCACTCCGCCATAGAATCACAGCAAGCCAACCCATATCGTACAGAATGGCTCCTTCTACGACGTCTATAGTGATCAGTGTTGCAGCTGCATCAGCAGGTAAGTGATTTTGGTTAGAAATGTACTGGACTGGGGAATAAACACTAACCCAGTAGTGTCCTATCTCATCTATTTTGATTACATGAGACGAAACTCCGCTGAATTTCGAACCAAGATAAGAAAAACTGCCAAGGCTCATCAGAAAAAGCAAGAGAAGGCTGCAGAAGTCGGTAAAAAGGAGCTTAAGACCAAGCTGCACGAGTTGATCAAAGAATCATTGGTTAATGACCCTCTTCCCACTGACTTGAAAGCCCAAGAGACTTTTTTTGTATCTGAAGTTGCCAGGGCCGATGAGCTGACCCACTCTACTGATGATTCAGAGCTGCAAAATGCAGCTCTAGCGTTTTACCGTGCTCTGAGAGTGTATCCTGCCCCTGTGGATCTGTTGGGTGTCTACGACAAGAGCTTGAAACAGCCTGTGCTTGATTACGTGCGAACCATGATTGTTCTGGAGCCTCCTCCATCTTTAGTCAGTGTACTGAACAGCGGAGCGTCTTCTACAGCCGGTAGTGTTAGCGGTATCGAAGAGGTTGACGGTTAAAGTAGATTGATTCACCATAGAAATTGACCACAGCCACAAGTGGCGGGGGTAATAAATACATGTATATAGGCGTTCAGGTGAGGGGAATATGTAGTGGATTTTGTAAACTCTGTAGTATTGTTGGTTGTACAGAGCAGAATAGGTGCACATGTATAATATTAAGATATTAACCTCGTGGACAGTCATGTACTGTGAGATGGGCATAGGCGAGCGGTACTATATTTCGGAATAATTCTGCTATCGATGACAAAAACGTATATGGTCTGTCGGGTCAATTCTTAAAAATGGGGGTTCTTGTATATTGGTATGGTCAATTTTGATGCTGGGTTTCTTGCATATTGGTGTGGGTTTTTACAGGGATCAAGAAATCTTGGCTATAGAATAAATGATGAAATAAATAAATACAGCACTTAAATCTCCAAAAGGGATGCTTTGGTTCTAGAGCTTGGTTGACGTCATCGTACGAAAAGCGCACATTTTCCACCTCGCCTGAATGACCCCTGAATTAATGTAGATGACATTTTAGTTACTTGTTTTATCTATTTCCTCCCCTGGCAAGCAAGTAAATGCACGATCCCATAGCTATATAATTCAAAGACCAGGGTTCTGATATAGCCCAATTGGGCCTTGTTTTATCCCAATTTGGATCAGTTCCATTGTGAATCTGAAGATCCCGACATCTCCCTAAAACCGCGAAAATCACATTGTAACTTGGAACGCCCCCCCTCCTTCCATTGCTATCTCCGGCATCTAACAGAATACCAGCGAGAGGCTATGCTTATATCGTGTTCAAATGTATGATACAACATTGTTGACGGTAGACGAGGGTCCCGAACCCAGCGCAATTTAACGCATCTCCATACTACCGCACCGCCCTGTGCTCAAGCCACGGTCGGTATGTAAAGCTCTTGCTCTTCATGTACAGCAGCAGCCGCCTTCTCCCGTAGGCATGGAATCGCATGTGCAAACCAAGATAGCTTTCTGTAGTGCTGCTGCGTTACGCCGACTGGGACGGTTTCGGACAATAGCCGTGCCTGTCCATTCCACAGTCAGAAAGTCAATTAGACTAATGCGGGGGGGTCGATCGCCAGGCCGAGGCTGTTAGAAACAAAACTATTGAAGATGCAGCAAAGGTGATTCCTATGGACGAGCTGATTAAAGCAGGACCGGACCGGGCGGGTGGGGAGCTGCTTGAAGCAGTGCTCTCGACTGAACCGGCCAAGCACTACATTAGCAGCGCCGCTGTGGAAACGCTACACCTCCTTCTTCACTGAGGTGCGTGAAAGGTTTCTCTTCCCCCATATTCCCCTCACCAAAGGTTTGACATCTCCACAACTATATAAATAGAGCGCCCTGCTAATCGGTTTTCTGCCCACAAATCCCAAACATGAGCACCAAAGATCAGATAGAAAACGACGAAACGGTCGACAACTACGTAGTGGGAGACAAGAAACCGATTAGTGAGTATGTACAGATGGATGCAGAGGACGAGAGTCTTGCCCGATGGAAAAAGTCGCTAGGATTAACCAGCAGTGGAACAAACAGTATTGGAAAGCCCGGCGATGATAGAAAAGTGGTTGTGTTAGCAATGGAAGTGTTTATTGATGGCCGAGAGCCGTTTATAGTGGAGGTTGAGGATCCTGAGAGCCTCAAGAACTTTCAGGAAAACCCCATTAGTGTTCCTGGAGGTATCAAATACCACCTCAAAGTTCGGTTCAGAATCCAGCATGAAATTGTCACCGGATTGAGATACATCCAGGTTGCCAAGAGAAGCGGCATTACTGTCAGCAAGACCAATGAGCTTTTGGGTTCATTCCCTCCTAGCACCAAGGAGAATCCTGAATACTCTCATGAGTTGCCCGAGGCTAATGCACCGTCCAGCTTCTTGCTGCGAGGCACATATACTTGCACCAGTTACTTTGTCGATGACGACAATACCACTCATCTCGAGGTGCCTTGGGGTATCCAGGTGACCAAATAATAACAAAAACAATCATTTATCTATAACAGTATAACGGAAATAGCCATAGCCACTATGAAATATAGTCAGGTTTGATTTGGTTTGGTTTAGTTGGGTTATTTTCATTATCGTCTGGTTTGCATTGCGGGCCGAGTAGAAAGTGCGGGGTGTTACTGCGGGGTATTTACAAATGGCAAAAGCTTGTTTTTTTCGATTAACAAGCTACAGGGTGCTGTAGAAGTACCACATGAGAGCCAGCCCGAATTACTGTATCTGCTGAAATACAATGATTGTGCTTGGTATCAATCGTACTCTTGTATAGTGTCATGTGAATTTTAAGTGCAGATGAGTATTGTCAAATGCTGGTAATTAGGAGTAGAAGCAGACAGCTATAGAAGGGTGAAATCGAGGTTATCCAGAATCACGGTAGTTAATTAATTCAGGACTAGAAGCAGGGAAGAAGCTCTAGAGGGTCGAACCAAAGCCAACTAGAAGCGCTGTGTATAATGAAATACAAATGATTTTTTTTGCCTGATAATAACTGCCGCACTCGTGTGCTGTGCTAAAAATGCTTTTGTGCAGATTAGTAGTATATCAACTGAAGTCTATTGTATACTATTACAATGCGTATTCTACTGCATCTCATAAATTAGATTGCTTTCAGAATGATTGTATCAGCTAGCAGTGGCTTTTCTTCTTTGTCGTTCATAAATGTTAGCACAGAAACTAATTTCTCTATCAGCCATCTTCTCACATACAGCAGCAGTAACAGCTCCATCAGCAACATCGCTAGCGTTCCATACCGCATTACATGCATTTTAATACCGGTTCTTCATATCCTACAAACATTGAAACATGAAACTACGTCGTAATATCTCAGAGCCTTTGTCTTACACTAGTACAGTGAAGGCATCAACTAATATATCTACAATGGTCGGTGACCTTGTTCTCCATCAGCTGATCCCGGTGGTGGAGCCCCAGAGTAATATCCTGCCTGATAAGGTGCTGACTGGCCGTAAGGATAATAAGGCTGCTGCTGCTGCTGCGGTATAACTTCGTGAGCTATGGGAAATGCATTGACCGCGACTCCTTGAACTGGCTGTTGCTGATTAATCGCCGGATACCATTGACCAGGAGGTGCACTCCAGTTTGGCTGTGGCCACCCATAGACGGGCTGAGGATATCTATATTGGTTGGGGTCTCGCAGATATGTTGGATCAAACTGGTTGTTCCGCGCAGATGCTAGATCAAATGCTGCGGGGCCGTCAACAGATGAAGCTGGCTCATCATCTCCCACTTCATCGCCTTTGAATATTCTTCTTCGAGCCTCCTGATACTGTGCGAGTTTTTTAGCCAGTTTTTGCCCGTCTGCCACTGTTTCCTGGGAATTGGAAAGTCCTGACAGCTGATCCGGAGTTGGCTCATGGGTACTAGTACCACTTGAGCCGCCTTTTCGTAATAGAACTGTGCCTGGAGTTCCCGGAGCAGGGGAAGACTCTTCGTCGGTTTTATCCAGATCAGCTGCAGCAGCCCCCACATCGATATTGGCCAGGCGACGGGACGGCAAGCGCATTTTTTTTTCGCCGGTCTTGAAAACCATCACCGCAGTTCCATCTGCATTCGATGAGTGTCCAATGTTGTAATAATCTGCGATTTTGTGGGCGACAAGTCGGTAGAACGAGTTTGTCGGGTCCAGTTCGACACTGTGTTGGGCAGTAGATCGCAGCAGCGATATTATCGTCTTCTCCACTCTCAAAACAAACATTCTGTTCTTGCTATCTCTGAGCGCACTGAGCAGAAGCGGATCCACAGCGGGTTTGGCCGAGGAAGACTGGTTTTTGGCCCCCGACAGGGGAGGGCTAGTTTCCGGCATGCCTTTGAGAAAGCACAGAAATAGATGTGAAAGATGCGATTTGCCCAAAAATAGAAAAAGTCGTCACTGTATGGAAATATAGAGGGTTATGAATCAAGACAGACAAGTATGATGATCAGATCAGAAGGGGGTTTAACCCAAATAGTAGAATCTCAGGGCCGGCCGGCTGAGGTGAAAAAAAACACAAGTCAATGTGACAGAAGCGGTTTGCCCAAAACCTATCGTCACTATTATGAATAAACAGGGGTATGATGATCAGATAACTTGAGATGGCTCAGATCAGATGAGGTTCGTCCAGAAATAGTAGAATATGGTTGGCCAAACGAATAAAAGGAACCCTCCAAAAAAAGCCGATCTGCTGGTAAATATTGATTTCTCAGATAATTCCAATAGTATAGTGGATTTCCAATCAACACAAGATGGGCGACGGGCGGTAGGGGTTGTTGAATTCGAAACCCAGCAGTGGGCTGGTTGACAAAATGATGAAATATCAAAAGGGCCAATGTTGGCAATCACACCTGCACACCTACAAACTCACCAAACCAACCCTTGATACAGCACGAACTATCACCAAAAATGGATGACGCAGATAAGGTGGGTTTTTATCAATCGGCGCCGCTGTACCACATGGATACTGTGATATTGGTGTATAAATGCTAACAATAAGGTTCGTAGGAAGCGTTTGGAGAAGCTGGGCGGCGGCGGTAATTCCAGCTCACCGTCTTCCAGCAGCACCCCCACTGGCGAAACGGTTGAAAAACCGGCCGAAAAGGTTGCCAGGCTTGATGACCAGCAATACAATGGCGAAATCCGCTTGCAACCGGTGAAATTGGCGGCTGAAACCGTCAATTTGTCAGCAAAGCCTCCCCCAGAGACATTTGAAGACTGGCAGAATAGCTTTCTCAAATCCACCCTGGGTGTTACACTGGAACAGGACAATGATCACCGATATATTTATCTGGAAAGTCTGGTACAAGAAGTCGAGGAAGAAACAGGATCGTTGAAGTTGTCAGTAGACCTGCTAGATAGGCTGCTTTGGGCCCGGCTCGCAGAGCATTCTGTTGATCACCCTCAAATAGATGTATTTGATTACCTGTTTGGTATTTGGCTGTCGGCAGCTGCAACTAGGAGCATCAAAGTAGATCCCCTGGGGGCACAGAAGACTGCTGCAAAACTGGAAATCCGCCAGAGAGCTGCAGACTTTGCGGTAATCTGCGCTACTAGTGATCTCACGGATTCGGGGTCTAATACCCTTGATTTGTGTTCTAATCTTCTCAAAAATAACCACGATTACGCTAGTTTGTACGACTTTTTGGCAAATTTGTTTGTGCATGCTGATGAGCAGGAAATCCTCATGGACATTTTGAGCCCCCTGTTGAACAACCTGGCCAACTCTCTCAAGAAAAAGGGCTATGCGGGTGACTACAAGTCACATTTCATCGTTTTGGAAAACGTTTTATCTATTCCCTTGGTGGCCAAGAACTTATCCAGGTTGGAATCTTTCACCGTCAAGGATGGAGACAGTTCTATTACGGCTGCCTCCATTCCTTCTGCAACGTTCTTGGGTCCGTTTCTAGCCACTTCTCCCCTCGATGGAGCTGCAGCACTTATCAATTTTCCCAATGCAAATTCCATCACTCCTACACAAGTCCGACAGATATCGTTGGATGTCCGGGCTGAGCTCAGTGTCATTCAGGATCGACTGTTTGAGATATGCAATAAGGTGGTAAGAGGATCTTCTGAGGCAAGGGCTGGTTTACTCAAGTACTTTGGGAGAATCATTGATCTTAACCATAAGCGTACTGCTATGCAGGTCGAACCCAACTCAATTTCCCCTGATGGATTCATGATCAATATCACCTATATCCTCACAAAGCTGTGCCAGCCATTCGGCGACCTCTATGGCGCCAAAATAGATAAGATCGACTTGGATTATTTCCAGAGAGGGGCGCTCTATGATATTGCAGATGAAACTAAGCTCATTGCGGACTCCACTGCTTCGCAGGAGTATTTAAACAACAAACGAGACGGGCCCGAACCAAACTTTATCACTCATCTGTTTTTCCTCACCATAGCATATTACCAGTACGGTCTGAGTGGATCTTTTCAATCGCTGTCCCGAGTCAAGCAACTGGTTGAGCAGCTTAAGGACAATCTCCCTCGTATAGAAGTAGAAGCTGCCCGATGGGCTAACTCTTCCCGGTCAAATATGATCAAGGTCACTCTGGATAAATTGAAGAAGCAACTGGACCAGGCCAGAGCCCTCAAATACTCAATGGAGGCGGTTCTTCGCTCAGATAAGTTTGCTACAACTTACTCTGAATTTGCAGTATTCCAACTGATGGTCATGGTCCGTGCTGCCGAGCCAAAGCATCAATTTCCTTACCATGGTCAGTACAGCCATTTGTCAATGCCGTTCCCAGAGAAGTCCATTCCCGAATACTTTCAAAACTTTCCTGAATTTTTTATTGAATCGCCTGTGTCATTATTGATTGATGTTAGCAGGTATTTCCCAGCCATTATGATGAAGTCGATTAATGCGCCGTTGGTGGTCTTCGCAGTAACGTTCTTGCGGAACTCCTCATACATAAAGAATCCTTACTTGAAGAGTAAATTGGTTGAACTACTATTTTATGGCTCCATTGAACTGCAAAATGGCAGAAATGGTTATTTTGTGGAGATTTATGATACAGAACAGGTGTGCTTGGATCAGCTGTTCCATGGTTTGATGAACTTTTACATTGAAGTTGAGCAAACGGGCAGAAGCTCTCAATTTCACTCACGATACTATATCAGTCAGATAATCCGTGTGATTTGGGCTAATAATATTTATCGGAAGAAGCTGGAGAAAGAGAGCACCGAGGATGTCAAGTTTTTCGTGCAGTTTGTTGCACTGCTTCTAAATGATAGTACATATTTGCTAGACGAAAGCTTGACTAAGTTGGTGGAGATTCACAATCTGCAAAAAGAGCTTGCTCCTTTGGGACCAGCAAACCCTACAGAAGATCGAGCAATTCAAGAAAAGCGATATAATCTTTCTGATGCAGAAAAGCAGGCTACTAGCTATCTGCAGCTTGCCAATCAGACGGTTCACTTATTGAAGCTTTTCACATGTGCGGTGGCCAAGGCTTTTGTGACGCCAGAAATTGTCGATCGCTTGGCAGCCATGTTGAATTATAATCTTGCAGCTTTGGTAGGACCCAAATGCCGAGAACTCAAAGTACAAAATCCCGAGAAATACAATTTCAATCCTAGGGAACTGTTATCTCAACTGGTCGAGGTATATGTGAATCTAGATAAGGAAGAGTCGTTCGTTCGGGCAGTCGCAAGAGATGGGCGGTCATTCAGTATTGGAAACTTTACGCGAGCTAAGGATATCCTGTCGAGATGGGGATGGAAGAGTCCGGATCTACTGAAGGAATTCGCATCATTTGCGGAACTAGCTGAGAAGATAAAGGACGAGGACGAGCAAGGAGACTTGGAACTTGGGGATATTCCCGACGACTATCTTGATCCGCTAATGTATACGCTTATGGAAGATCCGGTCACGTTACCCAGTTCCAGAGTGAATATTGATCTGGGCACAATCAAGCAGCATTTGTTGAACGATCCCAAGGATCCGTTCAACAGAGAACCGCTGACGCTGGAACAGGTTGTTCCGAACGTGGCATTGAAGAAGGAGATTGAAGAGTTCAAGCAGAGAAAAAGAGATGAAGCTAAAGCGAAGCGGGAAGAATTGCAAGCTGAAGGAGCGGCCATGGAGGTGGATAATTGAGTAAATTCACGCTTCGTGTCATCGTACAAAATTGTTAATCATCGTCATATGTGTAAATAATAGAAGTTATGCATGTAATTTAGTGATTTGACCCTATAAACTTTTGCTGATATAAGTATATGTACATGTCAGCGAAACTAATCAAGGCTTTCAAATGTCAGACTCTGCTCGGCTAGGGAGGAGACTCCATCTATGTACATAATGGGTAGACTACAATCATCTTGGGCAGTTTTAGCTACCTTTCCTGGGCCGAGACAGAGAAGGCCCTTCAGTTCGGGTTTGGCTGAGATGTACTGGATGGATCCGAGCCAATCGACAGGAGTCGTGAGAGTGTTTATAATGGAATGCTTCACTTCGTCGACAGACTCAAATGGCCTAGCCGTTATGTTGCTGATGACTTGTATATCATTGTTCGGTGGCCATTTGATATCCACGGTTCTACCGGCTTTTCCATCCAGGATATTTTGCATAGTAGGCCGTCCAGAGCTCATTAGAGGGGAATGGAAAGCACCAGACACAACCAGAGGACGTGTTCGCATTCGCCTGCCCATTGCATCGCTCAAATCGGAGATCAGCCGGTCTACATCTCGTTTTACGCCGGAAACGACGGTCTGAGAGGTAGAATTGATGTTTGCAATAGAAAGAGAATCAGGTTTTTCACCCACTAGTCTTTGAATAAGGGGATAAACGTCTTGGTATTTGCCCTTAGGGATCATGATGGCCATCATGGCCGCGGATTCACCGCACTCGACAGTAGCTTTTTCCATGGCTTTCCCACGCTGACGTACCAACCATACAGCATCTGAGAGTGAAAAAATTCCAGAAACTGCCCAAGCAGAATATTCACCTAGAGAGTGGCCAAACGTGTACTTGACATTGTTGGTAGAATCAGACCCAATGAGGCCCAGCTCAGAAAGGATAGTAAATATCGTATAGGAGGTGGTGAGCAGCAGCGGTTGTGCATTAGATGTAAGATTGATAGTTGAAGCATCAATATTTGAGGATAAGAGGTACTTTGAGAGGGAAAATTGCAGACTCTCGTCCACTTCTTCGAGCAATGGATCAACAATGGAAGAGTACTGCTTTTGAAAATCTGCCAGCATTCCTGCAGTTTGAAACCCTTGGCCAGGAAGGCATAATGCAATGGGATTATTATTAGCAGTACTATATAGTCGGATGTTTTTCGGACTTGTTGGGAATTTTCCGAGCAGAGACCGGGCAAGTCTAAATCTCATGATGGTGGGGTGGTGTGGGGTGGGAAAGGTGTAAAACCTAACAGTACATTGACAAACACCATATAAATAACCTGGAATAATGTTCAAAAAAAAATTGTTAATTTACATCAAAATTGTTAATTTACATCTGTAGCTGCTCGTATGTAGCTGGTGTATTCATTATTGATATATATATATCAAGTCGCCCCGATTGGTATTTTATATAACATCGTAGTATCTTTTGCACTGCATCAGCCTCGAAATCCTTTTTGATGATCTCAGATGAAGTAGTAATAATTTGCTTACAGGCCGATCGATATTTCCCTAGATGTCACTGGTAGTGAGCTTTCCTCACCAAGAATACCGGCGAAAAAATCCAATTCAAATACCTCCGAACCCAAATCGGGTATACCGTGAAAGAGGCATTCCCTCTCGTTGGAGAGACTGAATGCTTTGATGCTGTTCGGCCTGAACTGAGGACTAAATTCTGCAAATAGATTCGATGTATCTGAGTTTGAAAAGCTCTTTGTGGGACTCAACACCGGAGGACTGCCATCATGCTTCTTCTTGCCCACCTGGCTCTGTCGACCTATAATATGAGACAACACTGAGTGAGCTTTGGCAGATGAGCAGAGGGTATGCGCCCTGACCCGATAGTATATGTCTATAGTATCGTTAATTAGAGGCCTGAACACCTCCTCGAATTCTGGAGGAGCGTTGGAGCAAAACTGCCTATTTTGTAATAGAAGAGCCACAACTACAGCTGCTTGAAAGACATGGCAGTAAATTTCTTTCCAGAAGTGGTCTTTAAAGATGAGCAATCTTTTATCGTTGACAACCCTCAGTTGATTTTCCAGCAAGCATCTCGCAGAATGGAGCGCCATATCCTGTTTCACGGTGCTGTGGTTTTGGGTTTCTTTGAGGGAAGGTCGATAATAGATGAACCTCGAGAAGTGCAATAGAGTGTCCAAAATAATCCTTTGGAATTCAACTGTAATATTGCCATCTTCACTTGGCTGAGAGGCCTGGCCGACGTAGCCATCCGCACGGAATCGTAGCTCTTCCGGGATACTGGCCCACAGCTTGACAAAGCTGTGCTCCAGCAGAGATCCGCTCTCAATCTCATTGGTATTAATCCCACCGTAGTCAAAATACACGAGATCGAGTATCTGCCTGGTTATTCGGCCCAGGCAGTATTTGCTGAGCTCAAAATGTTCGTTCAAATTCTCCGCAGTGACGCATGCATATTTCTGGACAAAGCGAACCTTAGGAAACGGCGAAAAATACTGCCCCAAATCTAGCGCAAGACCCTGTCCAAGGTTGCAAACCACAATAAATAAATAATTCTTCTCCCTGACAAGCTTCTGATCCTTGTCTTTTTCGCTCTTTTGTATACGATCCCATCCCAAAGACTGGACCAAGGATGTCACTACCCCCAGCAGCGACCATGCACTCCAAGTGCGAGTCGACCCGTCGTGAAGGGTATAAATATATAGTAATAGTGCTTTGACCGATCCGATGTCATCATTAGACGTAAGAATATTAGCGGCCGCTAAGCACCTTTCAGCCATCGACAAAAAGTACTCCGAAGGCTCGGCAACATATCTGGCGTCCTGTTGGGCAAATGCTGCATGAAGCGGATTGAGACGGCCTTCTTCGAGATTTTTCTTGCTAGTTATCACAATATCATGATCTGTGGGAAGAGCCTTGAGCCCAAGGGCCATCACCATCCAAATTGTAGCTGCCAGCAGAGGCCCACAGCTCACGGGATTTTTCCCACCAGTTAGGTGGATTAGAGACGACTCTAATAATGCGGTTGAAGGGATGCTGCTCTGGGTGCCAAACACCTTAAAGGTGAAGCTCGACCAATCCAGGACATTATTGAATGGGTGAACAGCAAGGTAGTAGGTATCCAGCAGATTTTTTACCAAAAATTGGTTCATCCCATTGGCAAGAGGATCCAGATAGTCGCTAAATTCGCAGCTACTTTGGCCAAGAATGGCTCCGATCGAATTTCCGACCGGGGGGATCACGGAAGAACGTCCAGTAGCTTCGCTTTCTGCACCGAGAATTCTTAGTTCAGTAACTTTATCACTAGGCCTTGCGCAATCCAGCTCTTTTTCTTGCCGCATTCGCGAGAAGTCGTTCAATGTTTGTCGAATTCCCGACAAATTGTGATTGAACGGCACATCTGCGCTCCACGAACCCGCTCCTAGTGCATATTTTCTGCCCTCTTCGGTCTCATCTACGAATCTGATATCTGTGGTTGCTGTGAATTTGCGATTTGTTTGGTTAGGCGAAGATTCGCCTGTCGGCGAGGTGACGGAGGTTGTGGCAGTTTTGAGCTGATCCTGATGCGCAGAAAAGCCGGTTTCTGTACTTGCGCTGCTGTCTTCTTTTGTGTCAAAGCTCTCAGGCAAATAATTACAATTACTCCCTAATTTTATGCAGTGGTCACATGGTTGTCCTCGAGAACACTGGAGAGTTAAATTCACCGGAATTAAAATGGTTCTCCGCGGAGTAATTGTTGGAAAGCTCCGGACTTACCTTGGTTTTGCGTCTCTGGCAACTCAAGCAAGCAAATCTCACTCGTGATTTGCGAGCTTTTCCACTAAATCGGTATTGTCTTTTAAAACTCTCTGTCATGGTGAAGATTCGCTAAGTGGAGAAGCTGCCGACCATGTTGTAAGATGCACATATATATCCCCGGCTCATCCTCACCCTCTATCACGCAATCCGGACTTTTCCTGTTTGGGATCTAGCATTAGATCACGGCAATACGGCCGGCTGATAATTATATACAATGGCCATATGGTGAAAGCGTGATCGGATCTCACCTTAGTAAATTCACACGATACAGTTATGGGGTATTTGACCGGACGGTTGAGTATCATATCGGATGGATAAGGTGGTGGAGCTCGAGAAGGCACCGATAACGATTGCGGAATTGCCTAATCCGACATTTCCGAAGAGAAAAACCCCCGAACTTAGCAAATGCACCGCGATGAAGTTGGGCTTGGATTGACCTTTTTCTAGTCAGCCTGCTTTTGTTTCGTGATTTTATGTCTTTGTTCTGTTGTCCCTGCTTTCGCAGGTATTTATCGAATCGGTATACGCTTCCTATTTTGGAACCATATAAAAATAGGTAGGTCTCTTAAAAATCTTCAAACAAAGTAGACTGGAACATGAAAAAGTGACTTGAAAAAGAATAAAATAAAATGCTCAAAGGGCCCTCAGGGGTTGCATAAATCTTTTGTAAGTAGTTTGTGCCGATGGCTTATCGCCATTAACCGTTTTGAGGCAAGATCCGACCAAGAAGCTGCTGGATATCAATTATGGACATTATTTTTGCAAGTGCAGTTGTACATTACGGCAATTGTGGCAGTATACACAGAAGAATGTGGACCAACAGACTTGATAGATGAGTGTATGTAATAGACATAAACGATTCTGAGGCCATAAACTGCCGTAGATCACACCTCTGTGGAGCGAGTTACTAGGCAACGAGGTGCGGAATATAGCACAATCCATGACGTTTGAAGAAGGGCCCAACTCTATTAGAAATATCAAACGTTACGTGGTGTAGAACGATTTATTATCTATGCAACTCATACTGACGGACTCCAAAAGCCAGCAGGAAAATAGCCGTGGCCAGCACCACGGTCGTGAAAAACACTGATTTGGTAGAAGACAGGTAGCTCTCCATAATCATCTGCCGATATTCTTGGGGAAAAGAAGAAATATCAGAGGTCTTAAGGGCAAGTTTGATGATATTGTCTTTCTCCGGTCCCTGAACTATCTCATCGAGGAACACTGGCAACTTGTTCTGAAAGATAGAAGAAGCCAGAGCAACACCCATGGTAGATCCTGCACCACGACTAGCATACTGAATCGAGCTACTGACAGCCTGCAGGCTCTGAGGTACTGCAGAGATAAGGGCAATCAGAGAGACCGTGAGTATTATCGAGTAAGCAAATCCGAGACACACCATATTGACCAACTGGAAAGTCACAGTAGTGGAACCACTCCAATTATACAGGCTGAAGGTAGAGCAGATGTAGATGACTGTCGCAATGTGAAGGAGCTTTTTGTAGGTTCCGGTGAATTTGATGGAAATGCCGGCAGTGAGAGAGCCAAGAGCAACTCCGACAAAATTCATGGCCAGACGAACGCCAGAGTCTGAAGCAGTCTGGTTTCTTCCTGTCTCAACATACATAGGAACATAAAAAATATAGGAATATGCGGCCATACCCCCCAACAGGCTAGTCGTGGCGCATATAGAGATTGTTCTGTTGGAGAAGAGACGAAGAGGGATAATGGGCTCTTTTGACACTCGAAGTTCAACGTAAATAAACAGAGATAACAACAGTACAAAGGCAAAAAAAATCGTCAAAATGATAGGATGGGTCCATGGGTAGTACACTCCACCAAGGGTTAAGCTCAGTAGCCATGCAGCCAGCGCCGAGGTCAGAGAAAAGCTACCCAGGAAATCAACTCGCTCAAGTTGGCTCTTAAAATCTCCTTCGTGCTGAGCAGGGAGATGCAAAAATATAACAATCATTGTAATGGAAATAGCGACAATAGGTACCTGTCCAAGTAGAGCCCATCGCCAGCCAAAGTACTGGTCGATAACTCCGCCGATTGTTCCACCCAACGATGCACCGACACCAAAAACAATGTTGGAAATCCCCTGATACAGGCCTCTATCTCGCAGAGATACAATATCGCTAATTGTTATGCTAGCCAGTGCTATGAGCCCACCTCCACCGATGCCTTGAATCAGACGACCAGCAATGAGCAAAGGAAGGGTTTTAGCTGCTCCAGACACAAAGCAGCCGAGTCCAAACATTACATTGCTGAAAATGAGGCATGACCTTCTGCCGAAAATATCACTGATTTTGCCAAATAGCGGCTGACAAGCAGCAGTTGCAATCATATACGACGAAGCAATCCATGATGCCGACCGCAGATCGCCAAACTCAGCGGCCATATGAGACAGCAGAGATGCAACAATTGTACCATCAAGCGCAGCTAGTAGAACACCAACATACAGGGATACCAAGATGGTCATTCTTTGGGCATTGGACATTGAAGATCGCCCTTTGCCTGGATCAGCATCGGTGACAGTATTGCCCAGTAGCGGAGTGTGGTCTGACGACATCATTTTTTCAGAGGGTAAGAATATTTCCCGTAACTTTCTCTTAGTGATATAACACCATAGATATTGGTTTCCCTTAACTTGAAACGAGTCGACGTAGGATCGGATCGAGTCGGTTGAGGTACCCGACATCATATCGGGAGCTTATCGTGGTGGAGCACCACCTTTGCGTCCGCTCCACTCCTCCCGTTATGGTTTTCCCCTGGTATGTGATGCTTCGAAGCTACAGCTACCTTTTTGATCAGTAGCAGATTTTTAATTTATTTTACAAAGATTTGTTGGATATTTCATAAAATTATTTAATACTCGATAGTGCATGAGCTCTCCATCTTCGTCGAAAGGGCGGGTCCAGCCCTACAGCTGCAGCTATTGTGGAGCTCGTTTCACCAGAAGGGAAAATCTCAAGCGACACGAGGGGGTTCATAAGTCAAACACCATCAACAAATGTAGTTATTGCCCCAAGACCTTTGTGCGAAAAGATCTGCTGATGAGACATCAGAGAAATGTTCACAAGATGCAACGAGAACACACCAGTCCTCGATCGTCACCCACCGTTGGACCTGCTGCTGATTCTGGCGAACCTGCCGCTTCGACTTCGTCGCCCCACCCTACCAAAAACCTCGTTAGTGCTATTCAGAGTCTGTCGTCTTCCGAGTCGATACCCAGGCTGCTACCTTTTCAATCCATGCCGGAGATGACTGGATCGAATTATGGAGCTGTAGTGCTTCCTCCGTTTGATTCAGAAGATCTTCAAAGAAAGTACGATCCGCGGTTGCATCATTACTTCACGTTACGGCCGTTTTATCCGCCAGAGTTTTTTGAACATTACGTTGATTTGTTCTTCGAGTATATTCATAGCATGATCCCTATGATCCACAAGGGCTCGTTCAACGCTAATCAGACATCCGCCTCGCATTTGCGCTCAATCGCATCACTAGGATGTTTTTCCATGGGAATCGACTCCGATGAGGAGATGGGTAAAGAAATCTGGCATTCAGGGCTTTCAGTTCTGCAGTTATATCTTCAGGATGATATGGAGAAACACAAGCTTTTATGGGTGTGCCAGGCAGTTTGTTTATATTGCTATGGCGGGCTGTTCATGACTGATACAGCTATGCTACAGAGAGTTTTGGCACATTTACCGGGAGTGACTAAAGTCATTCGAGACCTTGGCTGGCACAAGATGAGTGCCACATCGTATGTTTCTCTCAGTAGAACAGAGCAGTTTATTGAGATAGAAGGGAAAAGGAGAGTGGTATTTGCATTTTATATTCTAGGGGTGCTTTCATCAATATTAAACCAGGGAAATACGTGCCTGTCTTTTTCGGAAATAACTACATTTACACCAGATGGGCAGATCTTTCGAGATGAGCTTCCTGAACGGTATAACCCCTATCCTGAGATAGAAAAGCTTTCATGTATAGCACAGAACCTCAAAAAGCTGAGAAGTGGACCATTAATCCTCGAAGAAGTAGAGCTTACCAGCCTTACTTTGGTATGCGCTATCCATGAATCGTTGATGAGCCTGTTTGTGGTGCGCGAAGCTTTTGACTCGGTAAGCGAAGCTGAGCGCAATGCGCTATTACGGATGCTGGAGAATCTAGCTGAAAGTGTCAGAGAAACATGTTCTGGTCAGAATGCTGAGGAGGTTACTAAAAGATTGGATTTGTTCTGGTGCCTGTGGGAACTGGCGTGGATGAGGGTCCAGTTCTTTGACTGCCGGGTTTGTTCCGCCATGGTAAACATTGGCCGTGGGGGTTCAACTGATATTATAACTAGTATCGAGTACGAAGAACGGATGCTTAAGGATACGATTCCCAACACTTATTGTCACGAACACTGCCTCAGGGGATTTTGTAACTTAAGTTCCACCATAGAATGGTTTGTTTGGAGAATCAATGATAGAGATGTGATGGCCACCGATACTCCAATGGCCAGGTTATGTCTCAACCGACTGGGGTTGACTATTGAGCATGCAGCGGAGCTGTATGACAATGAGATTCTTTCTCCCCCCGAAAACAGAGACACTGGCAGCTTGAAAACGGCATATAAGATATTTCAGTCTTTCGCACCAGAAATAAAGCGAAAAGAACCAGTAAGCGCTGCAATTGCATCAGCTCTATCCGTATTGGATGGACCAGGAGCCTGGAATTTACGCTACAGCGTCGGGCGAGAGCACCGAGGCCAATCATAATAAACCAGACCCAGGACGAAACGACTATACCAAAAAAAGTAATGGAGTAATTTTGAAATAATTATAGAATTTTTTCGAATATTTTACATGAGCCCGGAAATCCCTGGATTATGACGGTGTATTCGTATTCCATCCTCGTTCTGTCGGTTACCCCCCCCCCCCCCCCCCTTCGTTATTGCTGTATGTTAATGAGCAGCGAGCTGAACTTCCCATTTAGACAACCAACCATCACCTATGGGCTCTCCTGTAACATGGCCGCAACAGTTTGAGAACTTCCCACATGTACGCGAATTGTTGATCGAAGAGCTGTATAATGCTCTATGTGCACAGTTTGAGATGGCATCCAAATCACAGGTTCATAACATTGCCCAAAGCTTTGACCAGTATGCTCAGAGAAAGTCCACCAGTTTATCAGGTTACATAGATATTTTTCAAGAGAAACTCCGCAAGAATGGAAGAGAACTTCCGTCCGATGTAGAAAAGTCAAGGAAAGCTTTGAGTCAGCCACCGTTGCAGATTGATGAAATAGCTCAAGTAGATCTGACTAATTTCGACATGAACATGAGCGCATTTTTAGACGAGATATGGCAGGGTGAACCGGATCAGTTTTTTTTTGAAGGAGACAGTGACATGAGGAGCACCAGCTAGCATGGTTTGTCCGGCGTCTGCTTATCCATATGGACTGGCCAGTATTTGGTCGCTCTGTTCCAGCTGAAATCATCAACCGTTGGGGTCGGCACAACGGATAACGATCGTAACATCGCCAATAGCCGACTCAAGAGTAACATTTACGAATAACACAGGCGAAACGATAGTCCTGGGCAGTAAATTCGGCCGGCCGCCATTTGCTTTAGACCAAAAACTGCTCTATAGTATATTTATTGACATATTCTATGCATGATTGAATAATTACTGCTGATTACTCAAAATACTTCGGGCCAACAGATCTCAACGGTCAAAGGTTTTGGAGTATTGGCAAGTATATCAGATATTGCTCAATGGCACTTGAGATATGCTGCTATTTCCCGGTGGCTAGTCTGGCAATATTCGTTAAAAGGCACGGTTTCTGCTGTTTTATTAATAAACGGGGGTGGGCTGGTTTTTTAACCGGTTGGCCGTTCCCGATAAGATAGATATTTGTTGCCGATAAGATATCGGACTGTCCGGAAGAAAATAGACGCGCCAGTCATTCTTACAGCTGAAAATGCATTGCACATTATGTAAGTAGAATAGCAGCAACGAATGCAGTATATTTCTTTGCGGTATGTGTTTGTTTAGTGACATTTCATAAGCTTCAAATCGGAGATACTAGCTAAGTATCTCCGCAAATATTTCAGTAGCATTGGCGTCCGAGCTGCTGCCGCTGTTATGCAAAGATATGAAACTTTGTAAGCAAAAAGCTATATTACTATGTTCAATTCAGTTAAACGCTATTTGATTGCCGATATGCGGGTGATGATCTTGGTCGGGTGTGGTTGCCGACATTCCGAATCTTACTCCGCTTATCAAACTCATTCATCTCAATCGCAATATAAATTGTGGAGAGACTGCTCAATAACCATTTACCACCTATTTCAGCATCCGTATTGACTACTATGTACGAATCTCCCATTATTCTCAAGTCGCAGCCGGTGACTTACGAGCTCCCTGGCTTGGGAAAGCTCACTGCTCTCGAGGTTCAGGATTCCGACGGCAAGCCAAAATCGTACCGATACGCTGGCGTGAGATATGCCAAACCTCCTGTAGGGCAATTGAGATGGAAACGACCGATCGCTTTACCGGAGGATTTCGATTATTCCGGTGATTATACCAAGTTCAACACTATCTGCCCCCAGCCGTATTATTCAAACCGCGGAGGAGAGCCCAATCCAGAGTTCCATTACGATGAAGATTGCCTTTTCCTCAATATATGGGTTCCTCCCGGAAAAGCGCCAGAAGGAGGATGGCCAGTTTTGTATTTCATTCATGGAGGCTGGCTTCAGGTAGGAAACCCCCACCATTACCGTCAAGCTGACCCTCAGGATCTCCAGGCCGAAGGGTCTGCAGCCAGATTTATCGTGGTATCCCCGGGCTACAGACTTAACTTGTTTGGCTTTCTGTCTGGAAAGGAATTGCTCGAAGAAGACCCAGAAAACTGCAACTTTGGATTCTGGGATCAGCGATTGGGGCTGGAATGGGTCTCCAAACATATTGAGAGCTTTGGTGGAAATAAACATAACATTACTCTTGGCGGCCTGAGTGCTGGATCTTATTCTGCTATATTCCAGGTTGCCTACGAGCTGTACCACCCCGAGGCCGAGCAGATCATCAAACGAGTGTTTTTGGAGTCCAATGCTCTTCCAGTCCAACCCAAGTCTGTGAAAGAGTGTCAGACTCAGTTTGATGAGGTACTGAGTAAGTTTGATATTCCGCTGGATATTAGCAGTGTGGATAAGATGGAGAGGCTGAGACAAATTCCGTTCAAGACGCTGGCTGACAATATCCTCACTCTCAATCTGCATACTTTCCGAGCGGTTACAGACAGTGACTTTGTATCGCCCACGCTGTTCAAAGACACATATGATGGTACACTGGGAAAGCTCATTGCAGGTTCAGGAAGATCTTTTCTCATTGGTGAAGTGTGCAATGAATATGCCGTGTACAAGGCTACCAATCCTCCAAAATCACCCGAAGATTTCGTTAACCAGCTGAATAATTACTATCCTGCTGAAGTAGTCACTGCTCTACTTAAACTTTATCCTGAGGCTAAGAAGAGTGATGATGCCGACAAATATCTTGCCAATGTCCGAGACTTATTCGGAGTCATTGTCAGCGATATGCAAGTATACGTTGCTTCGCGATTGTTTGTCGATGGCCTTGTCAAAGGTGGCGTTCCTTTAGAAAACATTAACCGTTACAGAGTGGAGTTTCGGGGTAAGTATTATGACGAATATGAAGCTCCGGATATGCTGGTTCCGCACGGTGGAGACCTCGGGGTTTGGTTCTACAACGAAGTCTCAGGCATCACTGAGGCAGAGAAGCCGTTGTATAGAGAATGGCTGACACCATATGGTGAATGGATTTACACCAATAAAACTACGTGGGGCCCTATCTCACATAAGCAGCTCCGTATGTTCAATCCCGACGGTTCCATCACTGTCGAAGATGACAAGGCCTGGGATTGGGCACAGACAGTAGGAAAGACTCTTGCCGGGGTATTTGGGATAGAATAAGCCTTTGAACGGCATATACATAATGTGTAACAGTATATTTGGCACGTTAAATATATTCATCGTTATGTTATATTCGTAAAGTCATTGGTAGGTGTGTAGAGAAGTGAAGGTAAAAAAGGACGAGTTTTTCAGTTTGATATAGGGAATAACAGACTCTCAATGGAACTGTTCTGTATGAAGGAGAAAGAAGAGTCTGCGATAATGGAATTAAAGAATTCTGAGCTCGCCAAACCGTCCAAAGTAGCATCAATCGCTGCGGTGTCGGCGTCGATGGACCCTGAAAGAGATGCCTGATGCGAATCCGAGCTGGATGAGAGATGGTCTCTGGAATTGGCTATCTGAGGCCACTGTGCATACTGAGGAGTGTTTTCAACATAAGCTCGAAGAGTGAGAATGAGATTCAAGTTTCCAGTGCTCCACGGAGAGTGTTTTGAGTAATAATTCAAAACGTCAATAGCACGATCCAAGTAAAGCATGGGCTTGTCAGATGGATCAACCAAGAAATATACCATCAGCATTATAGCGGCAGAATGACAAGAAGTGTAGTCCTGGTAGGAGAAGATCGAGAGTTTGTGGTGCTCTTTCATGCTGCCCAGAAGATCGATAATCTCCATAGAAGCATAGAAACATGTCTTGGTAAGACGTATGGCAAGGCGAGAAATCGAGGAGTCGATTGTCTGTTGGCGAAGTCTCCAAAGCAAGAATGGGCGACCGAGGGCCATTCGGGCCAAGTTATATTGGAAGAGAATATGGCAAATTCCACGATACCATCTCTCGTCAGGTAGTAGAGTTTCAAAAGGTTCCAGCTGCGAAGGGAAAGCCTTTCGCCACTTCTCCAGTTCCATCATTAAACCATGGATTGTGTGGTATGTCAGGCCCTTTTTGTGTTTGCAAATCTGAGCCCACGTGTCGTATATTTTAAACGTCAACAGCGAGATTGTAGTAGAAAGGGTCAAGGTCGAGAAATTTGCCATTCTGCTGCTGTTGTCCAAAATTTCGTTATATTCTGGGAGGGTGGTGGCGATGTCTGATAATGGCAAGGTCTCGGGCTTGCCGAGGGCTA
Source organism: Zygoascus flipseniorum (assembly GCA_030565365.1). NCBI lineage: Eukaryota > Fungi > Ascomycota > Dipodascomycetes > Dipodascales > Trichomonascaceae > Zygoascus > Zygoascus flipseniorum. Next base: position 721,871 of record JAJMBR010000006.1, read on the forward strand.
TGGCCATCTTACGGTCCAGACAGTAGACGCTCCAGAACAGACGTTTATGCTGCTCATCTTTGGTTTTATGCAGATCATTTAGAACCGCTGCACGCAGCGAGATGCCAAAGTATGCATAAGCAGCTCGCAGTGGCTGGGTGGAGCAAATTAAATAGATGCCCATAAGCAGAAACACAATGACGGTATCCAGCGAGGCATTTCCCGCCATACTGGCAGCCAGCACTTTAGCAGCATTATAATAATTTGCACCAGGATAAACGTTCTTGTCGCGATCAACCAAGGTCACGTTGTTCTTCGAAACGTACGAAAATATGCTACCCACCGCCAACGACATGAGCAAAATGCATACGAAATCGCTGTCATTGCTAGTAACCTGATGAGATCGCGAGTACAGATCATCGGTAGCATGAAGAAACTTCCTCTCATCGTAGTAGAAATAGTTGTTATTGCCGGCGACTTTGAGGAAAGAAATGAGTATTTCCATGCACTGGTCTTTTCGAGGCAGAGCACCAACCGCAAGACGCAGAGCAGCGTCGGCAGTGTAGGCCCGTCCCACTATATGCTCATCGCCTGAGATTCCCGAAAGCCCGACAATTGCCGCGCCTTGAACAGAAAAAACGTCTTGAACTTGGGCCAGAAAATTGTCGGTACTACCAATATTTTCGAAGAAGGGCCGGCTGTTGGAATCCAGATGAACCGAGCTTGCTGGCTCAAAAGTAGCAGCAGCAGCAGCGGCGCCGTCTTCCTTGCGAGGCTCTGAGGCCCTGAGCTCCTGGGTTTTCTGCAGTAGACTGGATTTATCGAAGTTCAGTTTTGGAGCCAGTTGTGCCAGTATTCCTTGCATTAGGCTGAGTCTTTCGACGTTATCGCTGAGCTCTTCACGACTAACCGTGACTTTTGGTACTATTTTGACCACACATTCCAACTTCTTTTTGACGCACCGATCGCAGGGCTGTTTGCCCATACATTTGAGCTTGTGTTTTTTACATTCTAGACAACTTTAGGGAGGTTAGTTTTGGCACCTGCAGCACACAAACCGCACAATGCACTTACGCGACAGCCGTGCGCAATCTGAGCGGCTCGGGAATTTTCCCTCTTCTACGTGGCTTTTTGGACTCGGCATGGGGCGTCATTGTCGGGCTGCTGTCCTCGAACTGGTGACTCATTGGAGTGCAGCGACAGATGCAGTTTGTGAGGATGTTTGGAGTGGAGCAGCCAAAGTTTGGCGATCACCATTTTGCGGGTGACGGTTTAGAAAGCGAAAAGCGAAAAAAAAAACCATAGGCAGAATTCAGTGGACCGATAAAAAATGCTCTATAAATCGTTGAAAAATAGCATAGAATTATTTACGCATATTCTATAGGATTTCATATATTGCAGGAGATTGGAGCTCACGATATGTGGAGCTGGAATCGGGGTGTTTGGCTCCCTGTAGCTGGCAGCTAAGCGAATCATGGTTAAATCTTCAGAAATACACTACTAATATTACATTTCCAATCTCCAGGTTTAATTGCAACCAGTGGTTGCAGCTTTCACCTTGTTACATTGCATCGGCATTAAGAATCAGAGCCGAGTAGAACTTGATGGCCTTGAAATGATCCCTAATGTAGATGTGCTCATTGACAGTATGGCCATTGTTATTGTGAGCATCGATAAATGTTGGTCGGAATCGGAACAGATTGGTGGTCAGATTCCAGAAGTGCCTGGTGTCAGTGTTGCCAGTCATCAACACTGGGGCCACCACCACTTCATCCACTCTGTCATCCCGTTGCAAAAGCTCCTCAAATGTGTACTTGACAGTCCCCATAACGGTATTGTATGATCTTTCTGTCTTTGGAGTAACACTTGCAGCATTCAGGGCCGGGCCAATTTGGCTGATGATAAGTTTTCCAGATCCCGCACTGCCGGCTATTCCAAATATATCATATGAGAGGTTATATTTGTTCGCAATCGGAACACAAAGAGATACAAATCTCTGCTTGACGCTGTCGAGGCTCGAGTCAATTGCTACTCTGTGGTTGATACCGACTGTGACCACCTCGGGTAGGGCATTGATCTTGGCCCCGCCATTGATCATATCAACACCTTGAGTTGTTCTCAGCATGAATTCCAGATTCTTGTCCTGCGCTAGTAATTGTCCAAGTTTGATCTCTGCTGCCTGGTCTCCGTTAGCCACTTTCTGAAGCAGCCTGGCATAATTCTGCTTGAAACCGCTGTTATACTCACAGTGGCAAGCAAGCGAATCAAACAGAGGACTTTGCTTGACCAATTTTGGCTGGTACACTTGCTGGTTTTCTAGAGCCACAATGAGCTCAGCAGCAATACCAATGCCTGAATGCTGAGGAGCCAGCGAAGAATGGCCTCCCTGATAATGAATTTCCATGGAAACATCAAAGTATCCTTTTTCGGACGTGGCCACATTGGCATAAGCAACTCTGTCAGTTGGAGGATCAACTATACCAGGACCCTCATCCAATATGAATTCGATACTGTCAGGCCCGTAGACCTCCTCCAGATAAGAAGAAATTCTCCTTGCGCCTCGCAAGCCACTGACTTCCTCATCAAATCCAAGTGCAAAAATAAAGGGGCGTTTCGGTGTAAAATCATTCTGAATCAACAGTTCAAGAGCTTCGAATATAGAAATCAACGAGTTCTTGTCATCGTGTGTGCCCCGACCATATATGGTTCCATCCTCAGAAATCACCCCTTCAAATGGGGGAGAAATCCACTCGTCTAGAGTCTCATTGGCTACTGGAACAGTGTCCTGGTGAGCCAACAGAATATAGGGTTTTTTGGTCTGATCATCGGGGTTTTGCGGATTCCAGATAAACAACTTGCCATGGGTGTTGACCGGCTTATAGTCCAAGGTCTGATACACAGTTGGAAAGGTATTCTCAAGAAACTGTGACCAAACGTCGAACTTTTCCCACCGATTGTCCTGTTCAACACTGCCAAAATCGTCCCAGGTTTGGGTATCAATTGATACCGCTTTCCTGAAGGTTTGGATTTTATCCACGACGTAACCAGCATCTTGTATTATGATGCTGATATTGTTAGATATTTCTTGACTAAAGGGAGGTAATTGTGGTTTTTCCGGCTGCCAGCATTTCAATGCTATCTCATTTTGTGCAAAACCGGCGATGAATTGAACCAAGTGCGAATAACAAACAACTACAACAACAGTCGCCAGTCCTACCACTAAAGGTAGGACCGTCTTAACGGTCCATTTCGATTTAACTGCATCAATAGGCAATCCCCTCATGTTTTCTTCTAGCTCCAGATACAAGGAGGTTGGTCGATCGCTAGATATTTAAATCAATTGCGGCTGATAGCGGAGCTCCCCAACTTGTTATCTCATGCACACCACATCAACCACAGTTTCATTCACCGAGAAGATACCTTGATGGTAGAAATGATGATTGGATCATTCATGGCCGACAGGTGGGACGATAACAATTTATTGTTTATTTACTAGGAAAGCTCGACTTCCGTGGTACCCCGTAATAGTATGATAGTTAGCCCATAAATAGGATTTTATGCTTTTTTGGCTTTATTTTCTAGATTCGTATTATTGCTTTATGTTTGTTCTGCTACGATATTTAAATGCTATGCTAGTATATAACATACGGTTATTATGATGTCAAAGCAGTCCATGAGACGGCAGTCTAATCTCGGAACAATCCACTGTATGCATTGAGAGCAGGGGCTCCACCTAGATGAACATAAAGAACCTTTGATCCCTCAGGAAACTCATTGTTTCGAATCATTCCAATCAAGCCGGCCATGGACTTACCTTCGTACACAGGATCAACCAAAACCCCCTCCAGCTTACCAGTCATTCGAATAGCTTCAATGGTACCCTCGTTAGGCAATCCATAGGCAGGATAGGCGTATTTGGTATCAAGGTTGATTTCATCCTTGGTGATCTCGATAGGAAGGTCGACCAGCTTAGCAGTGTTCTGGACAATTCGGAAAACCTGATCTTTGGTCTGCTCAGGTTTGAAAGAAGCATCCACACCAATTACAGAGTGATGACGTCCCTGCTCAGCAAAACCAACAACAATCCCAGCATGAGTGGATCCGGTAACGGCACAAACCACAATGTAATCAAACTTGAAGCCAAGCTCCTTCTCTTGCTCTGCGACCTCCTGAGCAAATCTCACGAAACCAAGACCACCGTAAGGGTGCTCAGAGCATCCGGCAGGAATAGGATAAGGCTTTTTGCCCTTCTCCTTGAGTTCACTCATGGCGTCTTCCCAGGACTTTCTGATGCCAATATCAAAGCCAGCAGGATTGAGACGAACGTCTGCTCCCATGATTCGAGAAAGTTCTATGTTACCCACTCTATCATAAACAGCATCATGATAATCAACCCAGTTCTCCTGGACTAGAACACAGTCCATGCCGAGATGGGCAGCGACAGCTGCAACTTGTCGGGTCTGATTGGACTGGATTCCTCCGATGGAAACAAGTGTATCGTAACCGCCATTGATCGCCTCCGGGATCAGATACTCCAGCTTTCTAGTTTTGTTTCCACCAAAAGCCAGACCGCTGTTGCAATCTTCTCGTTTTGCATAAATATCGACCTTTCCTCCGAGCTCCTTGGACAGTCGCTTCATAGCGGTGATAGGAGACGGCCCAAAGGTCAAAGGATATCGCTCAAACTTTTCAACACCCATTTTCTTGATGCTTTTGATGCTCTTAATGTGATGCTGATTTCAAATTCGATGAAACGTCGGTTTATATATCTGCACTGATAAGTGCAGAGGTGGAGCTCCTCCTGATCGGGGCCTCCCTCCGAGCACGGAGAGCTCCACTGAGGTGGACGGAGAGTAGCTCGCAAGCACACTTTTAATACGGTAGATGAGTATATGCTATCTGTGGAAATTATGTTTTCTGATTGGATATCACTGCCACTGCTCGTTCGATCTAAAGTAGGTCGCTATCTGGTGGTGTCCGAACCACACAAAATTGGTCTCCAACCGAGTTGGCACAAGTGTGTTATCGGTTATCTTTTGCGATAAGAGACTAAGCTAAGAAAGCCTGTTTTTACGTCCAGCTTTATAAAACAGTCTGAGTCCTACAATAAATAATTTTTTTTTCCTACCCAGCCATGCTTTCTCATCAGTTAGCATACTTCGATCGTCCTCTCAGAGCTGCTGCACCTTTAACATAGAATATGAAGGGAAGTACAGCCAAAACAATGGCAAAGAAGCCTATTATACTAGATCCCCAGCCGACTGGGTAGTGTTCAGAGCCGGTAGCATCGTACATTGCCTTACCAAATAACGGGAAGGAAAATGCGAAAGCGCCCCTCATTAAACTGTTGCATGCAAACACCGAAGCGATGTATCTAGGGTAGCTCAAAGAAAGATGAGCAAAAGCACCTTGAAAAAGATTGTAAAGAGCTACCAAAAAGAACATCTCTGAAATAACAGGCAAAATCCAATGGATCTTGGCAGTCCACCCGAAGAAAAACAGAGAAAAAGGTAAGAGCCACCCGACTAACATAGGAAGCTTCAAGAAAGTCTCTGGCGTAAATGTGTTCTTCTCAAACGCAGGCACCACAACCTTCATTAAGAAAATCACCAGGAAAAACTAAGCAAATACACATCCAACCTCAAACCCTAAGAAAGCAAGACCAATCTGAACCACAGTAAAGTGGTAAACACCTCCGAAAACAATAGGGAAAGCTTCAAAGAATAGATAGAAAGCACCATAGCCAAGCGCGATATAAATATTGAACGCCAAAACACCAGGTTCGCTGAATTGGATGATGAAGGGTCTAAGAAACAACTCCTTGCAAAATACACTGAAGCTGATTTCGCTATCGATCTTCTCCTGGAGAGTGTAATACCGACTGTCACCCGTTTCCCTTCTAACTCTAGCAGCTCTTCTGTGCAAGATATTTGTGCCCAAACTTTCATAAAAAAAAAAAAGCATGAGTAGAAAAGTGAAGCCACCAGCGATCATTACGAACCAGAAGATGAATCTCCAACCTCGTGCCACGAACATAGCAGCACCGAGCAATGGAGCAAGCGAGGGAGCTGCAACTGCTCCAGCAGCCCATGCTCCAATAGCCAAAGGAAGATTCTTAGGAGTAATCATATCACCCATAGAAGCACCACCGGTTGCAAGAGATGGAGAACATAGAATACCAGTAATAAATCGAAACGCAACCATAGCACCAAAGTTAGGTGCCAGAGCACAACCGATTTGAAATATTGTGAACAAAAACAGAGTAGCAAGATAAATATGGTTTCTACCCATAATAGCCACTTCTGAGAGAGGAGAAAATATTAAAGGGTCAATTCCGTAACCCAAGACATAAATAGATAAAGGAAGCGTACCAGCTACATGACCCACATGCATATCCTGCTGGAAAGCTTCCCGACCAGCCGTGTATATGGATGATCCAGCATATGTTACAGTAGTCAGCAGCATTATCTGCGCCATCTGAAACCCCTTTCTACCAGTCTTCCAGTTTTGGGGATTTTCCGGATCATTTGGGCCATTCCAATCGACCAGAAAAGGATTATCCTTCTCTGAAGAACCATCTGAGCCGTATTGCTTGCTTTCCAAAGTATTTTCTTCTGGAGAAGCTCCCGTGGCAGATTCTTCCGCTATTCGGTCTCTAGTTAACTGTCGTGCTACTCGTTCTCTGGTCTGTTCTCGAACAACTTCTCCTTCCAGTGTGCCAAGTCGATCAGAACTAAACTCTCTCACTAGTTGTTCCAGAGTCAGGGATCGTTCCACACCCCCTCCTAGAGAGCTAAATCTTTCTGTGGTCTGCTGCCGTGCTAGCTGCTCTATCGTCCGAGGTCGGATAATCTCGGATCCGGCTTCATTGTTCAAGGAAAGACCTGGAGATTGAACCAATGGCTGTATCTTGAAGTTTGATGGAAATTTCCACATACCTAGGTACTCCAAAATGTCACCCAGACCGGTGTTTCTGAAATGCTCGGGCGCCATTGATTCGTATTTCAAGCTAATTAAACTCAAAGGATCTCGAAGAATTAATACCCCTCATATTAATGCTCAGATAGCAAGCTAATAGCTAATATAACATCAGCATGCTACTACGCAAATTGCCTCTTTATGTATGATTTTGGCTCCACAAAATCATGGGTCATATCTGAAGCCAGTGGTCTGGATTGCATCTGTCTGTCTCGATGTCGAAGCCGCAGAGTTTACGGGGGTCAAGTTAGCAACCTCTGATATAATTGAGGCAGCGGAGAAAAGGAAGAAAACATGAATACCGGTCGAAAAAGCATCGATACGCATTTGATTTCCACAGCCGTAGTGTTTGAGCATTCTTCCTGGCAATTCTTCCAAATAGCTGTAAAAGTCCATTGATGGCCCTTGTCTTGAGGAGCCGCGATATCACATAGAGCTATAAAACTCGTCAGCCCCGATTCTTCTTCGGAACGCTGTACACCGTTGAACTTATTTCTCTCATAAATTTATTCCCGCATATTCGGGCGATATTGTTCCTTGACGCCGCATGATCCAATGCGGGGATCAGCAAAAGGATGACAATCGCTTTTTGCAGTGATGTTTATCGGTCTGGCAGCTGAGTAGTATTCATAAAAGAGTTTCTGAGCGGGATTCAATATCAAGTGCGTTTTCAAGGATACAACAGAATAACCCTGGTTCAAAATGCCAGAAAAGATCTTTTATTTAGTGTAAACCAAAATTGATACGAAATCTGCCGTCTGCTGATGCAGATGTGCTGCATATGCATGACTGTGAGCCTTGCACATACGACAGATAGATGGGGTATGATCATTCCTGAGTCATATTAAAGAGCGATTAAAGTAGGCCCCAGCAAACCGCTAATTTTGTAAATTGCGCTATATAATAGAGGCACGTTCTAATAAGGCTATGAAGATGATCCTTGTATGGGCTTTATCGGAGTGGCTTGAGCCGATTGGGAGTCGTCCTGGGCGGCTTGCCGTCCAGTACTCATTGACATTGGAGTTCTAAAACCGACAAATAGCTTTTTAGGAAGACAACTTAGGAATATCCTTAGATTTTAGGGCCCGTGCTTGTCCCAGATACTGGTGTTTAGTGGCTGTTGTTCGTTTGTCTCGTCTTTGAATCGACGGTGTGTCGAAAAGGGGCGCTACTCATTTTATTCTCCGATATAGCTAACAGATAGAAGGGGGGAAAGGCTGCCACTGGATCGATAAGATTTTTATTCAGTAAATCGACTGCAACTGCCGAGTTGATTCAAACGAGGTCATGCGGGATAAGGGCCTCCTATATGTTATTTTGCGCAGAGAGAGGAGCAGCTTCACGTCCGTTGCGCAATTTAAGGTTCGCCACACCTGGTGAGGCGCTCTACCTGTGACCGCTAAATGTCATTTTCATCTCTTACCATTGGCCCTGTACCTCTAAGAAGGCAAGAATAAAACGATTTATCATATACTTGTCATTTTATTCACGTGCATTCTACTTGTTATCTTTCCTATTCGACGAATATGGGGCAAATATCCGTTGTCAATGAGCAGCAGGAATCTATCAGGGGATTCTTCCACAACCTAGAACCGTGCATGTTTGGATACGGTAAGGTTTTTTCTTGACTGAGCGCTGACAGAAGGCACCGGCATTCAACACCTACTGAGCAGAGTATGATCAGCTTTTCTTCCAGATATCAATCATTCTAGCCGCGTCGACGAAATTACTACGTTTATTTGCAAGTTCAAATATTGAGACTTGGAAATCAAGTGCTTTATTGTAATAAATATATTTAGTCTATAAACCTCGCCGCTCTCATTGAGGAATTCCCCATTAACTAATTAGTTGGCGTATTTTGATCGTCCTCGCAGAGCAGCACCCTTCACGTAGAAAACAAACGGAAGAACTGCCAAAACAATTGTAGCAAAACCAATTATACTGGAGCCCCAACCGACTGGGTACTTCTCACTGCCTGTAGCCTCGAACATCGCCTTGCCGAATAGTGGGAAGGAGAATGCAAAAACAGACCGCATGAAACCGTTAGATGCAAAGACTGAAGCAATATATCTCGGATAACTCAAAGAAAGATAAGCAAATGCACCTTGGAAAAGATTATACAGAGAAACCAAAAAGAAAATCTCTGAAATAACAGGCAGAATCCAATGGATCTGGGCAGTCCATCCGAAGAAAAATAGAGAAAACGGCAACAGCCAACTAACCATCATGGGAAGCTTCAGGAAAGTCTCGGGAGTAAATGTATTTTTCTTGAAAGAAGGAAAAATAACCGTGAACAAGAACACCACTAACAGGAGATAGGCAAAGACACATGCAACTTCGAAACCCAGGAATGCAAGGCCAATCTTAACCACGTCGAAGTCGTAAATGCCACCGAAGACAATAGGGAAGGCCTCAAAAAACAAATAAAAGGCACCATACCCAAGGGCAATATAAAGATTGAACGCCAAAACGCCAGGCTCACTAAATTGGATGATAAAAGGTCTGAGAAACAACTCCTTGAAGAAGACATTGAAGCTGATTTCACTGTCAATCTTCTCCTGGAGAGTGTAGTACCTGCTGTCACCAGTTTCCTTTCTAACTCTAGCAGCTCTTCGATGCAGAATATTTGAACCCAGACTCTCGTAAAAAAATAGGAACATTAATAGAAAAGTGAAGCCACCAACAATCATTACGAACCAAAAGATGAATCTCCAGTCCTTAGCAACGTACATAGCAGCACCGAGCAATGGAGCAAGCGAGGGAGCTGCAACTGCTCCAGCAGCCCATGCTCCAATAGCCAAAGGAAGATTCTTAGGAGTAATCATATCACCCATAGAAGCACCACCGGTTGCAAGAGATGGAGAACATAGAATACCAGTAATAAATCGAAACGCAACCATAGCACCAAAGTTAGGTGCCAGAGCACAACCGATTTGAAATATTGTGAACAAAAACAGAGTAACCAGATAAATCTGGTTTCGGCCAAGTACAGCAACCTCAGATAGAGGAGAGAATATTATAGGGCCAATTCCGTAACCCAACACATATATCGATAGAGGAAGGGTACCAGCCACATGGCCTACATGCATGTCCTGCTGGAAAGATTCCTGTCCAGCCGTGTATATCGAAGATCCAGCGTAGGTTACCGTAGTCAACAGCATGATCTGCGCCATCTGAAATGCCTTTCTACTAGTTTTCCAGTTTTGAGGGTTCTCCGAGTCACTTGCACCATTCCAGTCCACAAGGAAAGGGTCGGCTTTCTCAGCTAAAGCGTCGGACTCAGACCCTGAGTTTTCCAACTCCTCCTCTTCGGCTTCCCGCTCTCTAGTCTGCTCTCGTACAATCTCAGCTTCCAACTCGCCAACCTCCTTGTCCAAGGCAAGACCTACAGCCTTACCAACTGCCTGTATCTCGAAGTTTGATGGGTAGTTCCATATCCCTAGGCGTTCAAAAATGTCACCAACACCGGTGTTTCTAAAATATTCGGGTGCCATTGTTCAGTAGATAAATCTCAAATATATTAACACCAGTTCGAAAAAATACCAATAAATGCTTAGATGACAAGCTAATAGCAAGATATCAAATTTATAAAATTTACCACATCCGATGGCCAGTTTATATAATAGTTTTGGCTCGCCATGATGATGTGTAATGGTTTTATTCAACATACCGAAATGAGTTTGTCCGGTTTGTCAGCCTCGTTACTAACACCGCGCAGATTGTGAAATGGCCGAAAATAGAAATTCTGATAACTGAGATGGCGCATACAAGGAGAAAAGCACAAAAATACCAATCAATAAAGAGAAACTTTCTGCCTTCAGTGCTTACAGCTGGTGTAATTATCTCTGCATACCCGTCTATCTACTTTTTTGCCAACAGAGTCCTGAAGCCCCGTTTCGAAGAGCTGAAATAAAGCTCATTAAAAAAACCACAAAATGCTAAACGCCGTTTGTACCTCGATCTACAGTTCATTATCTCCGCGCATATAACAGGCGGTGTTAACCCTGGAAGCCGCATTGTTCAATGCGGAGGGTTTGCTAGCAGATGCTCATCGCTTGCCATTAGCCCCATTTATCACCAAAGGAGATGTAGGCTTACAAATATTTCATTCTTAGTAATATAGACAACGACTGAATTTTTCTGCCAGGTTATATCGATCGGCTTCCCTAGACCATAAAATGACCCGGAGGCTAATAAAACGATTATCTGCAGCTAAATAGCAGAGAAGGGCTAAAATCCGCGGAAATCCAACATTAGTAAGGATATCTGTTGTTGGTTAGCGTTGGTGTGCTGCGCATGTTGAACGGCGAAGCTTACAAATCCAAGTGATGAATACGTAACAGTATATAACCCCTCGACTATGTATTAGGGTGCGATTGGAGAACGTGTTGAGTAATAGAGCTGTTTTAAGCAAAGCACATCACATCACCGCGGGTTTAGTGAAATCATCTCACGTAACCGAGGAAGCATTCGTGGGCGCCTGAACGGAGTTCAACGGGCTTGAACGGACTTGGAGATCCATTCCACTAGCGTTCGGCCACGGACTTAAGAGTCATATCTTGTATTTGAGCTTGCTGTTTGTCCAATTCATAAAATCTATATTTCTCTATGAAGTTTGCCCGGCTTCTGATGTACTTATGGCTGACATTCATGGTCGCCGTTGACCGAAATATATTGGAATAATAGGTTCGAGCTTTTTCATATTATCCAGCTGCATAACAGCGAATGGCGGGAATCAGTGGATCGACTTTAACTGACGAGTTAATCCAACCTGAAACTATAATGATGCTTTCGTAAAGCCATTTTGTGCGGAAAGAGCAATTGTCTTATTAGAACTGTCCGTTTTAAGGTTCGCCACAGCCGGCGAGGCTTTGCTAAGTAGGGGGCCGCTATTGCATTCTACTGACCAGGTCGTCCTACCATTATCTTAGGACGGTGAAAATGTAATCACTTCATTTCCTCACCGGCTTTTTACTCAAGCCATATTCTGTTATTCTCGTTTGTATTTGTTAAATATAGATAAATGTCTAGAATTTATGTACCGCAGTAGTCTATCGAGAGAGATTCATTACAGTTTAGAACTGTGGAGATTTGGCTCCGATGCACCTTTGAGAGTGGTGCGCCTCACTGGAAGCGAGTAAGGAGAATAATACTCATCTTCGTGCAGAGCTTTGAGGTCTCTGTCCAAAGATGGAGATAAGTACCGTGCCAAATCACCTCCTTGCTCCTCATAAAGAGTCCTGCCATTGCCAAAGTACGAAAATCGATCACTGGGATCCGAATACTCATACTCAAAGTCTTCCCATCTGGGATTTTGCTTGAGGACAATAGCATGATAGCTGGTTCCGGGCCAGAAAATGGCCGGACGCAGTTCACCTTTTGAATCTTTCTCAGTGAAGTATGTTTGGTAGCCTTTTGTGAAAGTTGATATTTTGCCAAACTTGTATACCTTGTTCGTGTATTCCTCTGAGGCACGAAGAGAAGGCACAATAGATTTTATATTTTCCAATTGAAGCTTGCGCAGGATCTTAGCAATATAGGTTGCTTGTATTTCAGCATGCAAAGGAACAGATCCGCCCAGAGGGGTGCTTTGCACCCCAAAGATGTAGTAGTAATTTGGAAATTCCGGCACTGCAGTGCCAAAGTAAGAAACTGAATGACCATTAGGCGACTCCGCACCGGCTAGAAAGTCCGATAAGGGCTTGCCATTTTTTCCATAGATTGGAAATGCTGGCACAATTTGACTTTTGTATCCCGTGGCAGTAATTAACGCATCAATCGGATGTTCACCACCGTCCTCGGTTATTATGCCAGACTCGGTAATTTTCTTGATCGGACTGGTAATGTAATCGACATTTTCCTTGGTCAGTGCATTCAGATAGCCAGGAGCGGGAGTTAGACGGCGGCACCCCGGAACATAATCGGGGACCACCTTTTTGAACAGATCTTCATTTCCACCCACACTATCGTATATAAAGTCAAGAGCTTTGTTAACCAGCTCTATACTTTCCTGAGAACCACTAATCGTACCATTGAATCTTCCATGGCCCTTCAGTTCCAAGTTTTTCCGAAACCTAAAATATTTCTCCGGGTTCTTGAAACTCTCAATTTCCTGCTTGGAGTATCGGTATCCGTGAGGTTCGGTTAAATTGAATCCGAAGAGACTTGGAGTAATCCAAGTTGCATGCCGCACATAGTGATCAATATGAGCAGCTTGGGGCTGCAATTGAGGAAGAAGCTGTACACCAGTGGCTCCATTGCCGATAATTGCAATTCTCTTGCCCGTGGCATCGAAGGATTTTTCCCATTGTGCCGGGTGCAGGACCTCGCCTTTGAAATCAGCCAGACCGGGAATTTGCGGAGCATTTGGAGTCGAAAATCGGCCAACAGCAGCAATGAATACTTCTGCCTCGTCAGTAAACTCCTGACCGTTGATTAGGTTCCGTAGTCGTACCTTCCATACACCTCTATCAGAAATCCACCGGGCATCGATTACTTCATGCGATAGTTTCGTTAATTCATCTACTCCGTATTTTTTAGCAATGCCTTGCCAGTATTTCTGAATCTCTGCACCTTCGGAATACTCTTCTGGCCATTCCGTGTTTGCGTCGAAGGTTGATTGGTACACATGTGAAGGAACATCGCAGCGAACCCCGGGATAGATATGACTATACCAACTTCCGCCAAACCCACTATTGCGTTCGTATATGGTTAAGCGCAAATTGTCTACTTTGCTAGGTAAAAGCACCCCAGTAATGATTCCAGCTAGACCGGCACCAACGACAATGGCCCTAACCCCTCGGCTTCCCACAGGGGGATGAGCAAGGAACCGTTTAGCTTCATTATCTAAATCACTAGGCAAGCGAGCTTTAAGCTTGGGGAATTTATTCAAATGAGAATTGCTCATGATGGGTCTCTATCCGTTCTAAATTCCATCTTCCAATTAATGATTCTTATGCATATCCATATTTTGTTCGTCATATGCGTTGATTTTTTGCGATGAAGACCGCACATTACGAATATCATGCACGAATTGCCTGTAGCCTACTAGCGTTGCCTATCGGCGTGGCCTACTACCATGTTTGTCGTTAAGGGTAACATTTGTTTGGACGTAATCTCGGGCCTGGGTATATATAATTTGTCATTGGGTAGTAGGTTTTGTGTCTGCTTTGGGTATGCAACAAAAAATGCCATCTCTCAAGCTCTACCATTTGCGAATCGAAGAGGATTTCGGAGCCCACCCCCGAAAAGTTCTCATTTTATTGAACGAGCTTGGATTACCATGGGAGGGAGTTGCTGTCACGAGGGATGATCTTCGTACCAGTGAATGGTACCTTAAACTTCACCCTGATAGGAAGATTCCTGTGCTGGAAGACGGCCCGGATATCCGCATTATTGAGTCCACAGCAATATTGCTCTATCTTGTAGAAAAATATGATGTGAACAACCAATTTTTGAGCACCGATGTCCAGTCCAAATATGAAGCAATCTCTTGGGTCTCAATTCAGACTGCCGGTTTAGCGTGAGTATTTCTTTTGTCTCTTCACTCAAAGCTCTGTACCTTACTAATTTGTTAATAGTGTATCTTTTTTCACCTTTGCCACTGCTAAAGATGCAATTGTGGCTGAAAAATTCAAAGCTGAGGCATTAAATTACTATAAACTGTTGGATGACAAATTGTCACATTCAAAGAGCGGATATATTGTGGATGATGGGTATTCTATTGCCGACATTGCTTGGATAGCCTTTGTCGATGAGCAGCGACTCGCTCGACTAAACTTTTCAGATTGGTCTCAGTATCCGCATTTAGATGCTTGGCAGAAGCGTGTTCGTGCTCGACCGGCTGTAGAGAAATCCTACAGTATCACATCTGAAGTTGAGGAATTTCAACAGATTTAGATAGCCCATATTTTAGGTCTCCTGTATGAGTAGAATATGATTATAAGCCACATCGCCCCGCCTTTCACAGCCTTTCGGAAATGCTAGCTTCGAGCTTCCTCTGCATTAAAAGAAAAGAAATTATATTGACCAACTGATATTCCGCGATTATATAGATGGAGTTCAGTTTTCTAGCATTGTTTTTCCCAGTATAATGACTATAGATAAGAAATTCGGCAAATAGTAAGCGAGATGAGTTTGGCAGATCCCACTTGGCATCGGAAGCTTACCAACTCTAGCCACAACAAAATGTGATTCAACTGCTTGTGAGGCCCGTGCGTAAGATAAAAATATTGCTGTATAGCTTAGCGAGTGGAATAGATTGGAGATAAGGGATAGTTGTAATCGTCTAATGGAGAGCTATGTCGCCATTTTTGGATCGAATTTATACGTGATCGACAGAATAATCTGTAAAGTAGCATGTACATCGGCAGAAAAATAAATTTATACTCATTGTATTTTTCGAAGGTTGTATATTTGATATCTTTGGAATTGCATCGGAATCACATCATCATGGTTGCCACTTTCGTGTTCCTCTCTAGGAACAAGCCACCGGCATGGAGGGTACTTATATGATAGGTGAACTACTGAAAATATAGTTTCCCATAAGTGCGAGATCGGCAGCATGACTTCCAAGAGCGTATATGAAATAGCCACGCTTGATATTGATAATGGCTCGAATGGCGGTGCAGGAGCCGATACCGTTGAGCCTGCCAAATCCCGTTGGTGGTCATTACTTAATGAAGGAAAGTACCATTGGCCTCCCCTGCCTGCTAAAAAAAAAGGATTGCTAGGATATGCGTCGTGGTTCAATAAAGATTCTGCTCCTACAGAAAAAAGGCTTTTAATCAAACTGGATATTATTGTGTGCTTCTACAGCTTAGTATGCTACTGGGTGAAGATGATCGATGCTAGTAACCTAGCTAATGCCTATGTTAGCGGAATGAAGGAAGACATTGGTTTAGGTGGTAATGATCTGGTCCACCTGAACACAATGTACTTCTTGGGCTGCGTAATCTTCCAGCTCCCTTGTATCTATCTGTTCCCCAGAGTCAGAATGGATTACGTTCTTGCCACTATGGATGTTGGCTGGAGCTTGTTCACTCTGGCTCAATATAAAGCTACGGGATATCACTCCATGTTAGCTTATAGGTTTTTCGTGGGGGTTTTCGAAGCCGGCTCATTTCCTGCAATTCAATATATTCTTGGTTCATGGTATAGAGCAGATGAGCTTGCCAGACGTGGAAGTATCTTCTATTTTGGATACTATCTTGGTAATGTTACAGCAGGTCTTTTACAAGCATCTATTTACAGTGGATTGAATGGGCGCGGTGGTCTGGCTGGCTGGCGGTGGATGTTCATTATCAACACAGTCATTTCCTTGCCAGTAGGACTACTGGGATTCATTATTTGGCCAGGTACACCGGACAGATGCCACTCCTATTTTTTGACAGATGAGGAAGTGGCTTTGGCTAGAAGTAGACTTAGGGAGAATGGAAATCAGAACCCCACTGGATTCAGCAAAGCTACCTTCTGGAAAATTATCAAGAATTGGCATTTTTATATATTTGTACTTTATGCCACATTTTTGAACAATTCTCAGTCATCTCAGCAATCTGGGTATACCTTGTGGCTTAAGGCACAAGATAAGTTCTCTACTCCGCGATTGAATAATCTTTCGGCAATGAGCCCTGGTCTCGGAATTGTTTACATGGTTGTCATTAGTACAGTTTCAGATTACACTCGTCTGAGGGCCCTACCCATATTGTTCTATGAGTTGATTAATCTCTCTGGACTCGTTATCCTCTCTGTATGGAATGTGCCAATCAGTGCTAAGTGGTATGGTTTCCTAATACAACACACAGCGTCTGCAGTTACTCCCACGATATACGGCTGGGTAAATGACGTACTTAGACATGATGATGAATACAGAGCGGCTATATTATGTCTTATGAATCTAATATCGCAAACTACGCTTGTTTGGATACCACTTCTGGTATGGAAGACTGTTCAAGCTCCAGAATACCCTGAAGGTTATTCATTCGCGGCTGCTAGCTGTGGCATGATGATTATTTTGACAATTATCATCTTCTACCTTCACAGGAAAGATGAAAGGAAAGTGCATTCAAAATATTTGGGATGGAGAAATAGCGACAGCTCATTAAAAGAGGATTTTAAGACTTCGACTGGCGATCAATCATCCTCTGTGTCTGTTTGAGCATAGACGTTGACGGTTCTCTGCCCTAAACCACCGTCCATCTGCCAAGCTCAAATTCGTCAGTTGTCAAAACCCATGAACTGACCTCAATACTCTACTTCAAAGCCCTAAAATCTTTCAAAGCTTTGTTTCAAATACGGCTCTTGGGCTGTTCAGTCTTGAGAAATCAGTGCCATTCCCTTTCCGCAGAGGCAAATTTTGAACTGCTCAGCAGCGGTATTTCAAATATCTACAATGGTTTCCCATTAGTAGACTTATTATGTTCCCCTTGAAAAGTCCGCGGGGACCTCTGCGTCTAATCAGCATCGTTCCCATGGTTTCAAACCGCCCAATTTGGGTAATGCCGATTACAAATGCGCGGCTTACAGCGATCTTACCAAGCACAGCTCTGCGAAACGATGGCAGAGATTATTGTGATTGACAACCACCAAACTGTAAGCCAAGCTACGAGAATATTACTAATGATGTTCAGATCTGAGGGGTATATAAGTAGGTTATCTGCTCTGCTAGAATAGTATCAACGAACAACAGTTTTCCAGCTCAATCAGTGTAATATCAGATTTTTTGAACTAAACATATAAACATATTTTGTACAATGTCTTCTACAACTTACTTTATTACCGGAGCTACCCGAGGAATCGGTCTTGAGTATGTCAAGCAACTGTCTCAGGACACGTCTAATATTGTAATTGCGTCTGCTCGAAGCGTTAGCAGCCCTGGTCTTCTAGGCGAATTAGCAGGCAAGCACAGGAACATTCATATTGTTGAACTGGAAGTTGGCACTGAAGGGTCTGCGGAGAAATTGCCTGCTCAACTCAGCAAAATCACTGATGGAATCGATGTTTTCATCAACAACGCGGGAATTGAACATAATTCTTTTGTTCCTATTTTGGAGGCAGTCAAGAAGCCTCGATCTTTCTGGTTAGAGCACTATAATGTGAATGTTGTCGGCGCAATTGAGGTATTTGCTGCAATTTATCCGTTTCTGCTGAACAAGGATACTAGAAAGGTTGTTTTCATCTCTTCTCTCGCAGGATCTTATAGTGAGTTTCTCAGTATTTTGCCATCTTCTGCGTATGGTCAGTCGAAGGCTACTCTAAATTTTGTCACTCTTCAGATTGCGTC
>JAJMBR010000007.1:0-381165 GCA_030565365.1 Zygoascus flipseniorum
CAGTCGTATTCACATGGCTTGTTGTAGGCACCGCACTACTAGTACTGAAAATGTAACTCGAAGTTGAGCTTCTAGTAGTGCTGTTCAAAGGACTACTAGAAGGTGTGACGCTTGCAGTCGTATTCACATGGCTTGTTGTAGGCACCGCACTACTAGTACTGAAAATGTAACTCGAAGTTGAGCTTCTAGTAGTGCTGTTCAAAGGACTACTAGAAGGAGCAATACTGGTAGTGGGACTACTAGTAGACAGCGAAATACTACTATTAGTACTATGAACCGCACTAGTAGATGGCACAATACTACTGAGAGTAGCACTGATCACAGTACTGGAGGTACTAATACCGCTACTAGTGCTATTCACAATAGTGCTAATCGGGGAAGAGAGGTGGCTGATAACGGTGCTAGATCCCTTAGACGAGCTAGTCAAACTCGACGCAGATGAGAATGTAGCAGTAGACGTCGGAACAGTGAGAGTGGAATTCACCGCACTGGTAGAGAGCGGAGTATTGCTTGTAGTGTTGACGGCTGTTTTTTAGTTAGTAAAATAAATCTCATCAAAACGAACAATTGCGCGCGGGCTTACCATTACTAGAGGTGACAGGGGATGACGAAACAGGATACGCACTGGAACTCGTAGTAGACAATTTCAAAGAACTAGTGGTAGAATTGATAATGGAAGAATAGAGCCCAGAACTACCAGCGTTCGAAGTCAATTGCGATAAAGAGCTTGAGATTGGGGCTGACAGAGTTAGTGTTGTGGAGAGAATTTGGTGATGTACCTTTATGGTCACCAACGACTTTTTAGCACCCATTTAAAGTTTTAGAATTGACTTATACTTACTGTTAGAGTTTGAACTCGTAACATGAGGAGTACCAGTGGATGTGACGGAAAGCTGAGCTAAAAAAAAAAGTTAGCAGACTGGCTGATAAAGTCCAAAAAAAAAAGGTGCACATCAACTCACAAGACGAAAATAGAGTAGTAGTCTCACAGGGCAGCGTGGTTTCCGAAGTAGTAGTAGAAGTGACAGTCACCACAGTATGTTTTGCGGTACAAGTAGTATGGCTACAGGGGATTGTAAGCACTTGAGTAACCACAACTGTGTCAGTCGAAGTTATCCACTGGCTCGGATCAGAGTAGATATTCTCAGTGCTAGTCTTGGTAGTTACTCGATCAGTGTTAGTACTACTAGTACTGGGAACGAGAGCTGAAATTATGGGGGAAGAAGTAGTCAGAACGCTGGAGATGGTAGACTTTGCAGGAAAAGAACCGTTGTGGTAATCAGCTGCTCCTGCCATCGCCTGTAGATCCTCGTAAGGCCCAGGTGTAGCTGCAGTTTCTAAAGCAGCAGCCGGTTCCTGAGCCGCATATTCTCGCCCGGGAGAAGCCCAGTCAATCAGACCAGCATTGACCGGCCGGCCAATGATTGCCAGCAAAATAACAACAGCCCCAGCGGGACCGGGTCCGCATATGTTATTCCTCATTGAACTGGAGGCGGTCGGTTCTCAAGTTGGTGTATACAGTAGCGAATGTCCAATTATTCAAAGAAGGTTGGCTGGCTGAAGTGATAACGATTTTGTCGGAGATTCTCAGCCAAAGAGTGAGAGAAATTGCCAGTCTTTATTCAACAGTAATTATTTGTTGTCCGGTTTTTATTTAATTTTCGCAAATTGAACCTTTGATGTATGTCGAAGGAATTCTCTGCTGTTAACGGACAAGTAAATACTCACGAGCAAAACGGAGCTAGAACCTTTGGTATCCAGGCAATTTGGCCAGAGGTTTGTTAAAGATGGAATGAAAATTACGATTCAGTAGAAGAGTATGTATATATATTCTGCAGTAATGTTTCTATTTTAGCTAACCTATATAGGCTTCGGCGCCATGGCGGCGTAGAATTGCTCAGTCAATATGCCAGGGGCAGATATTGAAGATCAAAAAGAAAAGACCGAGCCACTCTTCGGACGGTAGACAATATTAAAATTTATCTTTGTTTTCTTTTGTTCTGCGTTGAGTGTGTTCCCTCTTGTTTGGTGTGAGCACGATATTTCAATCTGCAGGTCGCCCTGAGTAAAGCATGCCCCAGTTGCGTTTGCTTTTTCTCAAACGAGGTCATTATGTGAGTTGTTCTACGCCTGCTTGGCTGCGAAAGGAAAAATATCAATAAGGTGAACCTTTTTTCGTTTTAGATCGAGGTTTGATGTCTCTGTGCTGCATGTTCCATACAATAGCACCAGAGGTCATTAGCTGAGACCGCATATATTGATGGTGCATAAAGAATATGCTTTAGCACCCCAACACTGCATATATGTGTCATGGCGTTAGGTCGAATTGTTATCACACTACGATTCGAACACAGAATAGAGTGGGAGAGTGTGAGAAGTACATAGAATTATGTACTTTATGCGTAAAAAAATTATGATACGTGATAGTGTCATGCTAATTGTACACATTATTGATATATCATTCCAAATGCGGTATACAGCTTTTACCATCTTTATTTTTGGATCTTTTCTGATCCTCTCAGGCACCTTGAGATTTTACCACATCTTGTGCCTTGCTGTTTGTCCTTAATCTGCTGTTTTTGCATGGTGCCTGATTGTCATGTCGATCACCTCAATCTGAGATCTGCGTTTTGCTGTGCTTCAGCTGCACCCCTATGTAGATCACCGCCGCAGCACAATTGTGGCTACCCGTGCTTCTCTAACCAATGATTCCGACCCAAGCACACACTATCCCGAAACAGCCTCGCCAAAAGGGGCCGTAGCCGTAATATCATCTTGGAAAGGTGGGATGGCTTTGAATCACCCCCTGCTTATACAGGGGCGAGTGACCAGGCTGACAATTTCACGGGCCACAATATGATTACAATCTGGAGCGTTTGCACAATGCCTTTCGTCATCAACTAATGTCCGTTTCTGGCCCCAAATAGCTTGTGGATGGTCGGTGGTTTATTTCGGGTGTTTATAACATACCTCTTCCGATTGTTCTTCATAGTTATAGTGTAAAGGCAACAATACTTCTGGGGTTACCAGCAAAACATGCATCAACTTTTTTTCAGTTGCAAATAGAGCTTTCTAAACAAAGCGGCTCTTGGGGCAGCCCTGAGGAAAAACATTAAAAACGCCGGGTTATAATCGGCACATTGTGATTTGTAGCTCACAGCTCTTCCTATTAAATTGAACATCCGATTACCGCAAATTTCGCCGCCCCAAAATAATGAACTTATTGCTGAAGTCGGCACTACGCTGATAATAATACTGCCTTGATAACAAAATAAGACTGCTGACATGCGTGGGCCGCCACAATTGTCGCAGCTTTTGTGCTGCCGAATAATCGTGGGTGGGTCAGACACAGTATATTTTAAAACTGCACAAATCCTCATACTTATGGCAATCAACTATTTGCAAATTAGGGCCGTCGGTTTTTATTTTGTCTAGCGCATATATCCGATTTCTCGGCTGAGATAAGTTTCCCCCTACAACTTCGAGTGTCATCATCCAGCAAGTAGGGCTTTATTAGCGAGCGACCTACCGCTGATCTTCCTCTTCCCGTCCCACTGACCTCGATCGGTCTTGGCTGGTATCACTCCAGAAAGATGAAACGTTATAGTGAGTACACTGTTGATACCGTCCGGCTAGTTTGAGCCGCTCGCCGCCCTTGCAGCTCTCACCAAGCAGTTTCTCCGGGAGGTCTCCGGGAGGTCTCCGGGATTAAGAGGAATTTTCCTCTGTTGAGTTTTAGCGATTTATCCATTTGACCTCGGACCTATTTTTCCTGCTTTGCATTCCTTTACCGCAATAAGCACATGTTTATTCAGCTGTTTGCATGGTTCCTGCGGTTGCTCGGGCTACAGAGATGCAGCAGTGAGACAAAGCGCCCTGATCATACACATACGATTAGTATACAAAATAAATCTTTAATGGACCTAAATATTCTCCGTATATATTACTATACCTCTCCGATCTCTGTTATCCACTTAAAATATCACCCCTGTCTCTCCTAGTCCTGATGGTCACTAGATGGTACCCTTAGTCGGCTAATCAATCAGAGTTTCCCGATTCTGCCGGAGATCAGCCGCACTAAATCGATGGCAGATCTGGCAGCCAGTACTATCCTGTTTGCACACTATGTGAGATAAGTAGCCTAGTATATAGCAAGGATAGAGTTTGTGAATATGCAGGTATAATCTTTTATCTACATTGGTTCAGGTTCTGGTTCTATGCCCAATATGTGGCCTTGTCTCGTTCGACCCACTGCTCGGCAGCCTGAGAATTGAATATAGACGTTTTGCAAGAGTACCTGCACTAGATCCTACGGAGCTTTTGCTTGCTCCTAGTTCCGAATATGCCCTTGATCGGTGACAAGGCGGCCAGAAGCGGGAAACTACACTACTGCACAGCCAAGTAAATTCATTACAATCAGCCCAAAATTTTTCTTAATATTAGCTCAAAGGTTACCTTTCTGGGCAAGATTGCGTATGCAGTACTATGCCCACGTAAGCCACACTCAGCCCCGGACGATGTTATCTGAAAGCTGAAAAAGACAATATATACAAAACAGTCTGCCGGAAAGCAGTATTTTATAATATACAGCGAACCTATCAAGAATTTTATACAGGCCGTACAAAGTACTGCGGCACATTGGCGAATAAATTTTGAACTCAGCCCTGCTTGCACGACCACAGCCTCACCTCGGACAATAAACTTACGCACGCCGGCAAACAACACTTCTCATCCCACCATCCAGTCTTGCCCGTCGAAATGTCTAACAAGAATCTCGATAACACTGCCAGGAATCTTGCGTCTAAGTACGCAAAGATCAAATGCGATACTCTACTCTCGAATATCCGTGAAGGCATTCCTCAGGACACTAGCCTGTTGACGGTTAAGATGAACGATGACGACGGCTATTCACCCAACTCACAGAACAGCTTGGACGACCTAGAAACCCTCAAGAATGAAGATGATATGAATGAGGATGAACTGCTTCTGAAATCAGAAGATGGGAAGAAGCTCACATCTAAGGAACGAAGACAGCTGCGAAATCGAATTTCAGCTCGTCATTTCCGTCTCAGGAGAAAAGAGTACATTTCTCACCTGGAAGGACTTGTCAAAGAGATGCAGGGTGAAATAGCCTCTCTGAAGCAAAATGTCATTGAAGTACAGTCCACCAACGGGCGACTTAAGGATGAGGTTGTTCGGCTGGGCGGAACTCCCTCCGAAGACTTTGTACCACCGACCCGTTCTAGCTCCCATGGCTCCAGCAACGTTTTATCACCCAATACCAAGAATAATCAGTATCGGTTGCCCTATCTTGCTATGTCTACGTCTTCGTCGGACGATCGTGAAGTTCTTTCACCTCCTTTGGCTGCTGTGGCCGCCCACTCTGTCGGTGCTGGTACTGAGGTTGCGGGTGCGGGTTCCGATATTGGAAGCATCGATGGCCATGGCATTAGCTTTTTCAACGAGGCGCCTACTCTTGCCGGCCAGGTGGTCCGAATGGACGCAGACCAACAGCAGTCTAACATCAAGGTTGAGATGCATCATGATGCTTTTTGGACTGGTGCTGACAAGGTGGCTAATAATAGCTATGGTACCGACCATGGAGTAATACCGAACAACGGCCGAGTCCACAATCAGGGATACGAAAACTACAGAAATATCAACATGCCAATGAATTCTATCAATTCTAGCAATGTCAACCTGACGGACCTAAATCCTAGCGTAGCTACATTGCTACCTGTGTACAATACAGTGGGGAACAATGACGTTTCTAATGAAGTTATGGGCGACGACCATCACTTTTATGCACCCGAATGGCCACTGGATTATGGAGTTAACCAGAATCAGAATCAGAATCAACAGCATCAACAACAGAATGGCTTAATCAGAATGCCCAATGCTCAGATTTTCCAAGGATTCCTGCCGGACCTGGAAAAACAGCTGGACATTCTTCATCATTGCCCGGAACCAGCACCCACTGAGTCCAAGAATGGCAAGGAGAAAGCCAAAGATGAAGATATTGATGAGGGTCGTCTGAAGTTAGCGCTGGCCGCAGCTGAAGATGTATTCAGGAAACTGGATGCTCAGCTGGCCAACATGAAGCTGACATAAAGAGGGTGCGATGCTGCCCATTCATTATTTATTATTACGTTTAGCTGCTCTTAGGATGTTATATAAGCACCTTTTCTTCAATCCAGGGTTTTTTCATTTTAATTTTATTCCAGCGCAAGTTCTTTGGGGGGTTTGGGAGCTCGACGGTCCACCGTTTCCCACTGTATTCTCCCAGCCAACCTATGTTCCAAGCCAAATCCCACCATAATCTTCCAGAAAGTTCGCCCGGAGCACCAACTTTCAGGTGGATCGCTGGAGCCAACGCGAACATCAACTTTCCATTGTAAATTTCACGAAACGCCTTGCGGTTGACTACAAAAACCGGAGATAAAACCCGTAACCAAGAACTGGTGATTACTTGCATGAAAGTTGGCTTAATCTTTGGTATCTATTCTTTATTCAACATATTTTCTTCGGGGATTATCAGCCATATAGCTTGATCGGATATCTGAACTAAGGGAAATACTCTGTGCTAGCCAGACGCCCATAATG
The DNA here is from genome assembly GCA_030565365.1 of Zygoascus flipseniorum. NCBI lineage: Eukaryota > Fungi > Ascomycota > Dipodascomycetes > Dipodascales > Trichomonascaceae > Zygoascus > Zygoascus flipseniorum. The sequence goes on from JAJMBR010000007.1 coordinate 6,604, forward strand.
ACAGCAGTGGCCGAAAATTACAAGGCCGAAGGCAACTCCTTCTACAAGGCTCAGGACTACCCCAAATCTGTAGAACTCTACTCGTTGGCCATTGAAAATGCCCCAAACAGCCCCATTTATTATGGTAATCGATCCATGGCTCTCATGCAGATGAAAGAATATGGCAGGGCTCTGGATGATTCTCTGCAGTCCAATAGACTAGGGCCTGGCGTGTCTAAGACGCTTCTCAGAGTCGGAAAGCTGTGTACTTTTCTTGGCAGATATGAGGAAGCCCTAGAAGCTTTTCAACAGATCAACCCATTACCTGCTGAGAGTCTGCAGGCTAACGAGATGGCAAGAAATATCAACCAGGCAAAGTCCATATTAGAGAATCGAAACGAAAACACTAAGAAGCAGGACTTTTCTGCTGCTATGTATGGCATAGACCAGGCCGAAAAATATCTCGGTCCTGGTGTTTCTGCTCCATCTGCGTGGAAGGCTCTCAGAATCGAACTCCTGGTCGCTTCTAATAGAACTGCAGAAGCGACAAGCCTAGCTATGAGTATGCTCCGATCGGACTCCTCAGATCCTTTGGCTCTCATTTTACGAGGAAGCATTCTGTACCAAGAAGGAGATAACACCAAGGCAACTGCTCACTTTGCAGAAGCTTTGAGGTGCGATCCCGACAATGCCAAAGCCCGAAAGTTCCTCAAGCTTTCCAAGGAGGTTGAAAAGGTCCGAACTTCAGGTAATAATGCCTTCAAAGCAGGACAGCTTGACTTGGCTAAGCAGTTTTATGCCGATGCTATCGCTCTGGATCCTTTGAATGTTGGCAACAATGTCAAGTTATATTCCAATCGTGCTACTGTTAACCTTAAGCTGAACAACCTCAGTGAGGCTCTTGCTGACTGTGATGCTTCGTTCAAGCTTGACAGCAGCTTCGTAAAGGTTAGGAAAACTCGAGCCAGAGTTCTCGGACAAATGGAGAAATGGGAAGAAGCAGTGCAAGAAATCAAGGACGCTATTGAGATTGATGCAGCCGATCAAACTTTAAGATCAGAGCTACGTGAAGCGGAGCTCGAACTCAAGAAGTCGAAGAGAAAGGATTATTATAAGATTCTTTGCGTCACCAAGACTGCCACAGAGGTCGAGCTAAAGAAGGCATATAGAAAACAAGCATTAATATATCATCCCGACAAGAATCCTGGGGATGAAGCAGCACAAGAGAAATTTAAGGAGGTCGGCGAGGCTTATGAGATTCTGAGTGATTCCGAAAAGCGAGCCCGATATGACTCCGGCGTTGACTTGCAGGAACCTGCAGACATGTTTGGAGGTGGTATGGGAGGCATGGGAGGCATGGGAGGAGGCATGCAGGTTGATCCTGAAATGCTTTTCCGAATGTTCGGTGGAGGAGGAATGGGAGGCCAGGGTGGTATGGGAGGTATGGGCGGCCATGGTGGTATGGGCGGCCATCCCCAAGGTTTTGGCGGCCATCCCGGCTTTGGAGGAGGAGGTAGTGGGTTCAGTTTTTCAGAGTACTAAAATTTTGGACAATTAACATACTCTCCACGGATTCTACCTTGCATTTGTGTGCGTTGTCTGATGTGTTGGAGATAACTGTCAACATGGTTTAAAAGGATAGTGCCCGATTTTCGTGCATTCCAAAAACGATACAATATGGATAGGGACATATTACGAACCGGTCAAAGGAAGGATAGAGATTCAACCATAGATTGTAACAAGTACATACAAAGCAGTGAACTACAGCAAGATACAATGACAATAATAAGAGAGAAAAGTCGAAACAACAGGCAGCGACAAAAAAAGCAGTAAAACAATGTACCAAGAAAAGAGAGCATCATACAAAAAACACATTGCGAGGAAACGCATGGACAAACGTCTTGGAAGATTAACATAGGCGTGGGAAAGAGTCCGCTTTTTCAATTAGCAAATGGATGCGAATGCAGAGGAGGATAAACATTCGGCTTAGCCACAGCAAAAAGCGCCAATCTTTCCCCAAAAGCCGGCTCTTTCTTGTTGGGGCTGTTGCTGCTGGTTGTAGCTGACTTGTTGGTTGTACTGCTGAGAAGCAGCGCGGGACTGGTGCTGAGGCTGAGATGAGTACTGGCGTTGTGCGTATTGGTCATTGGCACCGTACTGGCTAGACTGGTTGAAGCCCGAGACAGCATTTGTAGAGCCGTACTGTGCTGTAGTGGAAGGATTTGCAGCAGCAGCTTTTTGAAGTCTGGGGTTGGTGGCGGATCCTGCTAAACCCTGCTGGGACGCAAGGGCAGAAGAGGAGACAGGCTGACCAGGCTGAGCACCTTGAGCCCTTGCTCTTCTGGATTTGGATGCATGCCTAACCATGGCGGGGTTAGGAGTGGTAGGTTGAGTAGACGAGTTAAGTCTTCCACCGGCAGCACCAGAGCCGTGGACTTGCTGAGAGTGACGGTTGGTGTTTGGCGGATAGGCGTGACCATAGCCATGGAGATTCGGCTTTTTATTATTAACATAGTCCCAACCTTTTCCGCCATTCAGCTTCATCCAATCGTAGTCATTGTCTTCGACCTCGCCAGTGGATCGGAGAGCCTGGGTGAAGAGATCTCGCAGATAGTCGTAGTCGGGCGTGTCCTCAAAACCCAAATTTCGGACATAAGTCAGGTATTCCATCAATTGTTCAGGAAAGCCCTCACAAAGCTCCTTGATAGGAGTGGTTTGTTTCTTCTCGCCAATTTTTTCGTACTTTTGCTTGTTGGTAGCAGCCTTCAAGCCCTGCCAGGGCAAGCCCCCACGCAGAAAGTACATGAAGACATGGCCAAGAGCCTCGAGATCGTCACGTCGCGACTGTTCTCTCCCCAAATGGGTGTTGATAGACATATATCTAGCAGTTCCCGAAAGAGATTTGCGTTCACGATAAGGGATATGCTGTTTTGTTTTGGGATCTCTATATTGCTTGGCCATGCCAAAGTCCACAACGTAAATGAGATTAGCATTCTTGGTGCCGGGTCGGCCAATGAGGAAATTATCAGGCTTAATGTCTCTGTAAATGAGATTCTTCTCATGGATAGTCTGGACTCTAGAAATCATCTGCTTGGCGACCATGACAACTGTTTTGAGGGTGAAGCGTCGGCCGCACCAATCGAACAGGTCCTCGAGCGAGGGGCCTAAGAGGTCGATAACAAGAATATTATGAAGGCCCTCCTGGCCAAAATAGTACACGTTAGGAATTCCCACGCATCCCACCAGTAACTTGTAGGTTCGATACTCATCTCTTAGCTGAGGAGCATCTGACTTTCTCGGTTCGAACTTGATAGCTACTTGCTGGTTGTTGAGCAGATTTGTGCCCTCAAAAATGACACCAAACGAGCCCTCGCCGATTTTCTTACCGACTCGGTAGTGGACGCCCACCACGTTCGACGACTGGACGTGGCTGGACGACATTTGGAAAGCTGGCGGCTGGATTGATGGGATAGGCGGGGCAAGCTGGCGGTCGGCGGACAGGGGAGAATTGATGGTGGAGACAGGAGGAAAGAAGGATTGTTGCGTGGGCCGTAATGTTGTGAAAGAGGTGGGAGTTTGGGTGCAACTCCTGGAAGGGCACAAAGCTAGACCACGGTACAAACAAAAACACACGAGGAATTAAAGTTGTCCAACCGGCAATTTTATAAGTAACTGCAAGGGTCCTTGCAACATGCCGGGCCCAGCCTTTCCCTCAAACTTTTGCAATATTTTTGCTTTGGAATCCTGTTTGGTCCTCGGGTTCAGGCAGGCAGCCTGATTTTCCCACCCGATGCAGAGCATTTACAAATACCCAGGCTATTTTCAGAAGCGGCACCCAAATGGGACGGGGAAGCAGAGAGTAACTCGGTTGTTTTGTTCGAAACGTAATCTATCGTATTATATGAATATCTGGGGTATAAAAAGTATAGAACTGTTTAATTACTCCTGTTATATTCCTCCCGATGTAGACAATATATTGTGACTACCAGATGGCCCTACGAAGCTTCCCCATCCACAATTTGGTACCCCAGCTCTAGGCGAGCCCTACCCAGCCGAGAGTCCAGTGCATGGGCTATCAATGCTAAGTCGGCAACCGATATGTGCCCACCAAAGTAAACTTATCATGATCTCAAATGCTACTATTATTTTGCCTACATTAACCGTCTCATCTTGTTGTGCCTAGCACAACCCCCCCCCCCCTGCATTAGTTGGGCCATGGGTTATTGTTATCCCTTATTCTCTGTGCAGCCCACTCTACTCCTCCTGGCTCCGTTCCATTTTTATGAGCCCTTTGCCAAAACTTGAACCATGCACGATCTCAACGTTTTGTGGTCAAACTCCACCAGCCCTAAAGGCGATCGCTTGCTGATAAATACCCTGGCACTGTTACAAGACTTTGGATACTCCACAGTGGCAGTCAATAATATTTTGACTGGAAGGTTTTCGTCTTCGCACAAGTCCCCAATAGACAAGGACTATCTCCAGAACCAGTTTCCTCGGCTGAAAATACTTTCTAGAGTGACAGTTGTCGTCGATGACACTTTACAGCAAAATCTAACTCCTTTGGCCCAGCAGTATGATCTCATATCTGTCCGGCCCTTGACTGAAAAGGCTCTACAAAATGTAACTGCCGCGGGATCAGATATAGTGGACATTATTAGTCTTGACTGTGCTAAGCGAATTCCTTTCTATCTCAGGCACAAGGCAATCTGTGCAGGGGTAGAGCGCGGCCTCAAATTCGAGATAATCTATGCCTCAGGAACTATTTCTTCCGATTCAAGGAAACACATAATTACAAACGCTTCGTCTTTGATCCGATCTTCCAGAAAGCGTGGCTTGTTTGTATCCTCCGAGTCATCTTCTCCTCTGGGTATTCGAGGCCCTTATGATGTCATTAACCTGGCATGTTTATGGGGGTTGGACCACATGAGAGCCCATGATGCTATCAGTAAAAATGCTGCCTTGGTGGTGAAAAACGCCTATCTTCGATCGAACAGCTACAAACAGACGATAGTTGCATCTGAACCAGTGAAAAAACGCACCTCAGAGGCTCCTAACGAAAACGACAACAAGAGACTAAAAGTAACATTTTAACGTTAATCGTCTACTATTTATTTTTTCTATTCAGAGTTACATTTTGGACTTGTCCTTCAACCGCCTAATTGTATAACAGCTTATATCCAAGTACCCACATAGAACATCTATGATCAATTGTGCATACCTCAGAAAGTAGCTTGCGGAATATCCAAAATAGCACCATAAATACACAATCTCAAAAGACGACGGCAGCTTCTGTATCAATCCAAATGTAGGTAAGGTACCAAAAAGTAAGGCACCGCCAATCAGAGGAACCTGGGGCAGCGACCAAAAGGGGTATGGCTGTTTGGTCAAGTGCGCAAGAATGATCGTCGTAGTCATTCTACCAAAGACAAACGACAAGGTCAAGACGAACAGCACAAGATGATTGTCAGTAAGAACACTTGCATAGGGTGAAGAAACCCAGACGTACAAAGCCGATCCGCATACAACTAAGGGAGACAATTCATTCAAACTGGCCAGAAAACTCTCATCTTTGGCCCTTTGAGCCTGATAAACATTCCAAACACAGGCAGGAACATGAATGACAACAATAGTGAAGAATACAAACCAAGCCCAGGCTTCACTCATGGTGAATTGTGTGGGAAGGAAATCTCGGGTTACAGAGAACAGATCCACAACATTTTCGTTCCAAAACTGAGGACCCCATATTCCACTACTGGCCATGACAAAAGCTGCAAGAACAATACCTTCTGTAGGACCGTTCAAATATCCGAGGTAGAGCACATCAGTATGGTAAGTTTCCCAGGTAGAAAAATACATGCCAATACACGAACAAAACGAAATGAAAGCACCGAGTCCCGAAGGACCGATACCCATACAAGCCGTTTCAATAAGACCCGCTAGGCAGCAGTTGAGAGAGTCAATACCGTGGTCAAACAGCTCGCCAAGGGGAGAAGAAGACCCAGTCTTTCGAGCCTGCTTTCCGTCTATGTTGTCCATAGTCTGGTAGAAGATGAGCCCAAATCCAAACGAAAGATAAAGCCACCAAGGAGCCTCGGACTTCAGATCAGGTACATATATGAGTACACATAAAATGTTCGAATAGACGGCCAGAAAGCCGATAAGCGTGATGACATTTGGTGCCAGCCAGCTCGGCATGAACTGCGCACACCAAGTCCAAAATGGATTGAGAATATAATATGAGGCCCAGCTTTTATCAATACTCTGCGAATTAGCAATTAAAAAGCCAGAAATATATGGTTATTTTGCTTTCTTACCTGGTATTTATAGTTTTTCAGGTGCCTCAAACCGTACGGTTCGAGACCATGCATGTGTTCCCCTGAAAAATTAGACAGTGAGTCTGGTATATGGGCTGTATACTACCTACCAAAAAGAGCTTCCTCTAGCTGGAAATCCAATGAACATGGCCCGAATTTTCTATTCTCGCGATCCATTATAAACGATCACGGCACGGGCAGTTGATGAACGTGAAACAATTCAGCTAACTTGAGTGGGCAGTGAGCCGCACCGATGTTTAGCGGACAGCTGATAGAGAGATAGCGATGCCGAGGACCATCCGAGAAATATCTAGATATAGCACAAACTATCGCGGTTAAGCTGCTATTCTCTCAAACGCAGCCTAAATGGGAGTCAGTACAAGTGTTTTGATGCGACTATGAAGCAAACTACAATCACGTTCGGTACAAAATTCGATACGTGCCCGGGGACTATTGGCTGGCCATAGCTAGACAAGCTGGCATATCATTTGCGCATCATAGTTTTACATACTATACACAGAAGAATTGAAATATTAGATCTATATATGGTTCAAATCATCATCTATCAGCACTTTCCCGTACATAATAGCGTCCACCGGTTGAGCATATCCCTTGAGTCGACCAGCGCCCTGGATTCGTCCGATTTTTTCAAATCCCAAAGAATCCCAGATTTTGGCAGATGCAACGTTGGTTTCAAATACCAAGTTAAACACAGAATATGTGTAGCCAAACTTGGGGGCCCATTTGAGGTAGATCCTTCCCAGAGTCTTACCTATTTTCTTACCACGAATGGCAGCATTGACCAAAAAGCCCGCGTTGCATATATGAGAACATCTTCCAGGGTAATTAGGCTTGATATAAAAAGTTCCAAGGAAGCGTTGAGACCAATCGCAGTCTTCTCCAAGGGTTGGCTCCGAACCGATGAGCATGATGCAAGCAAATGCATCAAACCAGTAATGCTTGAAAGTCTCGAGCTCCAGCGGATCAAAATGCGGATATGTTTGGCCACGCTCTATCTCCAGATTCAACTCATCGTTAATATACTGCAGCAACCCCAGAGGTACCTGATCGGCAGAAAAAACCGGATAAGCAGTGGCTTCTGTTTCACCATCTTCCAAAACAAGATGAATTGGCTTGACTCCAGGGTCGATCACATCCGATCGTAAGAAGTCCAGCTGACTTTCGACCAGCTGATTGGCTGAGTCTTTTACGGTCATGTGTCTATGCGAGTTCTAAAGCTTTTTTTCTTCCTGTTTTATGGTGGTTGGTTTGGTCGTGCGCCAACCCAGTCTTCTTTGTTGTTTGGTTCGTCAAAGTGCAACTGATAGGCGATTGCGATTGTGCGCTTCTTATATAGTAAGCTTTTACCAAAAGACCGACCGACCATAACTAATACCCGCCCCCCCCCCAGCTTACCCATCGCCGCCCCCACCATGGTTCTCGCAGCGATTGCTCAAATATGCTCGACTGCTGATCTGAGCCATAATGGCAAACTGGCTGCAAAGTTAATTCACAAGGCGTCTGCTCGAGGAGCCAAAGTGCTGTTTTTCCCCGAAGCGTCGGACTACATTGCGGGATCGGCCCAGGAAAGCGTCTCCATTGTCAAATCGGTCGACAATTCCGAATTCATAGGAGAAATAAGAAAAGCGCTTTTGGAGCTTCCCGAAGACAAGCGTCTAGAAATTTCTGTAGGAGTTCACGAACCCACGGAAGGGTTGAAGAGAGTTAAGAATACACTGCTGTGGCTGGACACCCAGGGGTCGGTCAAGCACCGCTACCAAAAGGTCCATTTGTTTGACGTGGATATCAAAAATGGACCAATTCTCAAAGAGTCCAACTCCGTGGAGCCTGGAAACGATATTTTGAAGCCGTTTGACTCTCCTGTCGGCAAAATTGGCTCGGCCATCTGCTACGATATCAGATTCCCCGAAATGGCCCTAAGATTGCGATCGCTGGGTGCTCAGGTCATTCTTTTTCCTTCTGCATTTACAGTAAGAACGGGACAAGCTCACTGGGAGGTTCTTGCTAGGGCAAGAGCCATTGATACTCAGAGCTATGTGATAATGGCTGCTCAGGTTGGACTGCATGACTCTGAAGGAAAAAGGCAGAGCTACGGCCATGCATTAGTGGTTGATCCCTGGGGAAGTGTTATTGCGCAAGCTCCTGATACAGACTTTGAGCCCAGAATCATTCTTGCCGACATTGACCTGAATGTTTTGGCAAAGGTGAGAAAGAATATGCCTTTATGGGAGCAGAGACGACCGGACGTATTTGGTTACGAGGTCTGAAGCCACAAGCCTGCCTAGCAATCCTTTACAGAATTCTACATGCATTTGATATTTCATTCTAGTTACTATGGATAGTGGGGTGATGATATTATTCCTCTAAAAAGGTATAAGGCGGATAGAATCAATCATGCAATGAGTATATAAATACAGAGATAAATAAAGACGGACACTTTTTTTTCCAGGGTCTCAAGCAGACGATTTTACGTTTCTCCCTAGTGCCCCAGCTTGCATGCTATTATCGCATTTCTTCTATCGCCTCTTTTAAACACAGATCGGCATGGCCCAGACTATTGCGCAAATGCTCCAAATTTTGCAGCAGCTCCCTATCTGCTAGAACCAAATCATCATATGCCGCTTGTTCCTGGTCCAATCGAACTTGTAAACTTTTTTCCAGCCCTTGTAGTGCTTGAACATAGCCAGTTGAATGTCCATCGACCAGCACCTGGATATAACTTAATGCAGTTTTGTATCTTTCCATCAAAGCATCTGATTTCTCCCCAACCTCCTCCAAGTTCTGGAGTTCCACCTGAAAATCGATTTTTTCCCGCGTAAGTTCATCGATGTTTCTCGCATTGATGGTTCCTGAATCTTCTTCGTCTTCGTGTTCCGGGAGCTCTCCATTTTCCCATTCAATCAGCTCATCAACATCACCTGCTCCATCGGTACTCGATTCAGTACACTTCTCCAGGAGCTTTATTTTTTCTCGTTCGGTTTCCAAGATAGAAGCTGCCGTGGTTTCCAGCTGAGATCGAGTTTCTCTGTTCCGCTGCACAATACCCAGCAGACTATTCATCAGATGCGTCACCTTTTCCAATTCTGTCATAGATGTCGAAGTAGCCATAGCTAGAGCAGATGCAAAATCCATTTCTTCGGGAATCTCAGTATTTCGTTTTGGCCCCATATTTGGTGGTATTTCATGAGTAAACTTTGTCTTGTTCGGCTGTTGCAAGCCGCTCCAACTCTGAGAAGCTATCTCTTCCTCCCCACAGCAACTCAAGATGCTTCGTTCGTTTCAGAATCTCCGATCAATCGTAACCGTTTTGTAGGTAGAATTTCACAATGGGGTCTAAACAAGTTTCTGTAGTATTAATTTCTTCAGCCATTCCCCTGCATCGCAGACTTCCAAGAACTTGGTAGCATTCATCAAGAAAACCTACCCGGATCCGGCCACTAGGAGCTTTGATATCGAAGTCACCGAGGAAAAGCCAACTAAAGAGCAGGTCAGATCGATCCTTTCATACTATGGGGGCAATCCGAGCGTTTCCAAGGATCCATCTGAAAAAGAGCTCGAATCCACGGGAATCGTGCGGCCAATACTGGTGGCATGGGATCAGGGCAAAATCGCTGTCAATGATGAATCAAAGGCGAGATCGATTCTTCAGGAGTTATCAAAGCTCAAGAGCGAGTAATTGACCTGTACACATCTTGGAAAAATACTTAGCTTAAAACACATTCATATTTATTAATAAACAAGATCCATCATTACATTCAAACCAACTTATTTCTTCTCCTTCTTCTCCTTCTTCTCCTTCTTTTCCTTCTTTTCCTTCTTCTCCTTCTTACTCTTCTTCTCTTTCTTTGGTGATTCCTCGGATTCTTCTCTCTTTCTCTTTTTATCCTTCTTCTCCTTCTTGCTCTTCTTCTCGGACTTCTCTTCTTTTTCTTCTTCTTCTTCTTCTTCCTCTTCATCGTCAGAGTCAGAGTCAGCACCGTCCATCACAGCATCAGCATCAGCATTATAGGACTTGGCTTCCAGAATAGTAGCCTTTTCTTGGTTTCGGCCGCCGACAACGGCTCGGGTGGAGGAGATTTCTCGTCCTTCCAATGCACTAAGTCTCTTCTCAATTTTGATTCTATCTTCGATACCAATGGTAGCGATATCGTCTCGGTCCTCAGCAAGAGCATCATATCGCAAGCTGACCGAAGCCTTTGCAGCCAGCATTCGAGCAATCTTACCCTTGTTACGTCCAGAAGCCTGACCAATCAACGAGGCATGGTAGATCAAACCATACTTGGGGGTATCATGTTTCGTTTTCAGGGCACGGAACAAGGCTTTCTCGGCTCCTAATATCTGAACAGTAGAAGCAGGGGCCTTGGCCAAGGAGATCAAGCTGCCGGTGTGAGCAATTAGTCGAGCACCAACCAATTCACCAACCAATGCAGTCAAATTAGGAGCAATGGCGGCCATTCGGGCAGAAAGATAGCTCGACAATTGCTCTCGGTATGCGGCAAAGTCTATCACCTGATCAGCAAGATACTTGATGTTTTCCAAGTCGAAGTCTGTGATTTCGGTACCCATAGAAACTTCAGAAGCATCCTTGAGCTGGGTTTCAATTTCTTCAGGCAAAACCTCGCTGAAGTCTGTCTCAGATGCATCAGATCTAAATCCCATCGTTTTGATTACCTTTGCATAAGCAACATTGTCTTGGACAATCTTGGCCATCTCAGGGAAATGCCATCCGTACCATTCCTTGATTCTCATAGCGTAGGTGTTTAGTTCCTTGTCCAAATCGTCCAACAAAGCAATGGCCTGGACAATCATAGTATCAACTTTATCAGGAGAAAACTTCAGCTTATATCGGCCAAGAGAGTGGGCCAAACCAAGGCTCATGGTAGACAAATCTTTCTCGGTCAAACCAGGCAACAGAGAAGGCAAATTTTCTCGGATCGCACGATATAAATCAAGAGTGTTGGAATCAGACACAACGCTGATAGACAAGTTCGGCAGCTTGTTAATAGCATTACCGAGTTTAGCATCAGCAACTACTAGATTGGCCTTTTTCTCATCCTTGAGCTCATCTAGCAAACTGGCAAGCTTGTCAGAAACTTTTCCCTCGATGATGGAGTTAACTTCCTCAAGTGCGGCAGCAGCAGAATCAAACTTGGAGAAGGCCTTGACCTTGAATTGAGCAGCGACCTTTTCGGGAGTCGAGAGGTCCTCAATAATGGAGTCGGATTTGTAAAGTTTCTTATCCTTGGCCTTCAGCAGGGCATAACCTGCAGAGGTTTCTGCGAGAATGAAAGTCATGACGTTACTGTACAAAGAGAGCGACCCAAAACAACTGATAAATATGCAGGAAAATAGCAAAAATCAATGCTTGGTTAAATGAATTCTAGAAATCAAGTTTTCTAGTTCCTGATATCCTGCGTGAAATACTAATCTGACAGCTGTGCAGTCGGTCGGTTCTTCCTCGATTGTATGAAAAAAAAAATTTCAACCTCTGGCGTTTTGTATGAAAATTAGCTCGGTGTTTGGCTTACATAAACGGTCATGTGACTGAGTCGCGGAAGCTGCTAGGATTTAATACGGGTTTAGTAGATGATAAATGCCCACAAGCGCTTATCACACTTAATATAGTAGATACTATGGTAGGATACTAGCGAATTATTGTGTGGAATGATCTCGCTTTATGTGCGAAATTACTGTGCGATCATAGGTGAGGCCGGTAGTACGATGATGGGCCTGAGAAAAGCTATTGATATTCCTATTACACCAGCTCACACAACAGATGGAAACCCCCGCCAATGCCAATAAAAAAGATTTGCAGAGATTGATACAAAGTTTACGTTAGATTGCTAAGCATATTCCAACTATACACTCGAAGGGCTGGGTACTGTAGAGACCTCCACCCTCCCCCCAAACATCAGAGAAATAACCAGCCCGGCCGGCAGAATAAACATTCCACGTAAGGTACCTTTCCTAAGTCCGAAATTGCCCCTCTTATTTTACCTTCTAAAAAATGGAGGGGCCCATTTGTTGTTCGTGGGGAGAAGATGTTCGAAGGTAACGTTGCCAACGTGGGGGTGGGGAAAAGATGGGCTGAAGGTGGGGGTTGCCTCTTCCGGTAGCACCATTTAAATATAGAGCTTTCTGACTAAATTCCCTGCTATTCACGCGAAAACAATGGTTACTACTATTACTGGATACACTGTACATGACATTAGATTCCCTACATCTCTTAGTGGAGACGGTAGTGATGCCATGAACGCTGCTGGAGATTATTCGGCATCGCTCATCAAGTTTCAGACCGACTCTGATATCGAAGGAGAGGGCATGACATTTACTATCGGTAGAGGTAACGATATCGTTACCTATGCAGTTCAGCATTTTGCTGAGAAGATTGTGGGCAAAACAGTTGAGGAGTTGACCGAAAAAATGGGTGCTACCTGGAGATGGCTCGTTTCCGACTCTCAGCTTCGATGGATCGGTCCGGAGAAAGGCGTCATTCATTTGGCACTGTCGGCTACTGTGAATGCCCTCTGGGATCTATGGGCTAGGAAAGAGGGTAAGCCACTATGGAAACTAGTTGCCGATCTCAGTCCTGAACAGTTTGTGGAGTGCATTGATTTCAGATATCTCACTGATGCTCTTACCCCTGAGGAAGCAATCACAATTCTCAAACAGGCTGCTTTAGGCAAGGAGGAAAGACTTCAGGATGCCCTCAATGATAAGGCTGTGCCTACTTATACCACCAGTGCTGGCTGGTTGGGCTACTCTGACGACAAAATGCGATCATTGCTTCAAGAAGCAAAGGATCAGGGATTCCGTCACTTCAAGCTCAAGGTTGGCGGTGATGTTGACACTGATTTGAGAAGATTAAGGATTGCTCGAGAAATTGTCGGCGACGACGCTGTTCTCATGACCGACGCCAACCAGGTTTGGTCAGTTCCTGAAGCCATTGAGTACGTCAAGAAGTTTGTCGAGTTCAAACCGTGGTTCATTGAGGAACCCACCTCTCCTGATGATGTGCTAGGCCATCTTGCTATTCGAAAGGCTCTTGCTCCTTATGGGATCAAGGTCGCTACTGGTGAAATGTGCCAGAACCGTATCATATGGAAGCAGTTTCTGCAGGCTGGAGCCATTGACATTGCTCAGATCGATGCTTGCCGGCTCGGTGGAGTCAATGAGGTCCTTGCCGTGCTTCTTCTGGCCAAGAAATTCAACGTTCCTGTTGTTCCCCATTCTGGAGGTGTAGGTCTTCCGGAATACACTCAGCATTTGTCCACAATTGACTACGTTGTTGTGTCTGGTCAGAAGTCTCTGTTGGAATATGTTTCGCATCTCCATGAGCACTTTGAACACCCCAGCCAGATCAAGGACGGCCATGTTGTCACACCCACTGCTCCGGGTTATTCAGTAGAGTTTAAGGATTCTGCCATTGCAGCATTTGCATATCCCCAAGGATCTTGGTGGCAATCTAAGGAAGCAGAACAGATTGCTGACAGGGTAGTGCTCAAAGGTATTTAGATCTAGCAGCACCGTAGTTGACACTCCCGAAAATAGAACCAATCAAGGAAGTAATATTGTAATGTATGTAAATATTCGTACATTTGGTAATAATGCTTCCCCAGATAGTTAGCTATATCTTTTTTTCTTTTTTTAGCCTATGGTTCTCACGTGCAATCCCGGTTGTTTTACGATCATCATCAAACCTACCTAGATAGTACTGTTTTCAATCATGTCGTATTCTCAATTGAACTTGGATCCAATTGCTAAGAAGGTCTATCCTATTTATACCAACCGATTGAATCAGTTTTTGGCCAATGGCCAGTACCGCAACCATAACTTACCAATGCAAGTATTACTACTGGATGTCATGAAGCCAGTTATATTTTGACTAACTTCAGTGCTCTTGAAAAAGGACGCCTAAATGACGGAGCCGTAAATCTCGAGGTTCACCCTATTCCTGGACTGCAAAGACCTCCTTTTGCTATCGGCTCCAAGGGTCCTTTCAGACCAGCCCAAGTCGGGGAATCCTTCGGACCTTCTTGGGCCACCTTTTGGTTCAAAGTGACAATTAAAGTCCCCGATGAGTGGAAAAAGGCTCCACAGGTTTTGTTTCACTGGAACATTGGCAATGAAGGCCTCGTATTCTCTGAAGACGGAAACGTACAGGTTGGTTTGTCTGGGGAAGAACGACAAGAATGGTTGTTGCCTAAGGCGTATCAAGATGGCCACTGGCATACTTTTTATATTGAAAGCAGCTGCAACGCTATGTTTGGCAATGCAGATCCTCATGATAATATCCAACCTCCAACCGACGACCGATATTATAAATTGAAAGGTGCTGATTTGGTCCTGCCCAATGTTGAAGCCCGAGCTCTGAAATATGACTTCATTATGATCTCTGAGTGCACTACCACTCTTCCTGAGGATTCCTGGCAAAAGTTCCGTGCTCTGGAGGTTGCAAATAAGATTATGGACACGTTTGATGAGTCCAACATTGACGAAAGTGTAGCAGCTTGTCGGAAAATTGCCCAGGAGTTTATCGGCGACAAGGTCGACTCTAGTGATGTCTTTCTTAAAAGCAAATTCGATTCCTCAACCAGTCTAGCAACTGCTGTTGGCCATTGCCATATTGATACTGCGTGGCTCTGGCCTTACGCTGAAACCAGACGTAAGATTGGCCGATCATGGGCTAGCCAGCTAGATCTTATTGAGCGATATCCTGAATACAACTTTGTATGCTCTCAAGCCATACAATATCAGTGGCTTAAAGAGGACTATCCTGAACTGTTTGACCGACTAAAGAAGGCGATCAAAGCTGGACGATTCATTCCTATTGGAGGTTCATGGGTCGAATCTGATACCAATATGCCCTCTGGAGAATCTATAGCTAGACAGTTCCTCTACGGTCAGCGTTTCTTCCAAGCTAATTTTGGCATTCGATGCAAAACATATTGGCTTCCCGATACTTTTGGTTACTCCGCCCAGATTCCTCAGCTTTGTCGTCAAGCAGAGCTTGACCGATTTGTCACTCAAAAGCTGAGCTGGAACAACATTAATAAGTTCCCTAATACTACGTTCAACTGGGTAGCTTTAGATGGCTCTCAGGTTGTGTGCCACATGCCGCCCGCTGATACCTACAATTGCAATTGCACAGTTCACGAGTACCTCATGAATGTTAAGAATCACAAGAACCGTGATGTGACAGAAACTTCTTTAATGGTGTTTGGTCATGGTGATGGTGGAGGAGGCCCGACTGTTGAGATGCTGGAGAGAATGAGACGTGCCAGAGGTATTGCTGATACGGTTGATGGTCTTCTGCGGGTTGAGATGCAGGGCAATGTTGACAAGTTCTTTGACAGGGTGTTAAGTACTACTGACAATGGTAAGAAACTTGTATCATGGGTTGGTGAACTGTACTTTGAATTCCACAGAGGCACCTATACATCGCAGGCGAATACCAAGCGATACAACCGTACCATTGAAGTTTTGCTTCATGATCTAGAATACCTTGCTACTTTGGTGTCACTTTCTGCTCCGGACTATAAATACCCCAAGAGTGAATTAGACAAGATGTGGGGACTGCTTTTATTGAACCAGTTTCATGATGTTCTGCCAGGCTCGAGTATTGAACTTGTTTACAAGGATGTTGAAAGCATCTCTTCAGATATCTACAAAATTGGAGCTGAGGTTCTAGGCTATACGCTGTCAGCGGCAAATCTCACTTCAACCAGCAACTATGACTTTGTTGCTTTGAACACACTGCCTTGGGCAAGGCATGAACTTGTCAAGGTTGACTCTAGTGCTGTTGTGCCGAAGGCTGCCCTTAGCCAAACAACTGAGGATGGCCATTATTTAGTTGCTGAAGCCAGTGATATTGGTATTGTCCATATATCGAAACCTGAAACCGTCAGTAGCAGCACTTTTGCTTCTGTCGAACAAGTCAAGAAAGGAATATTCGTCCTGACTAATGCGTATCTGCGAGTCACCATTGAGGATGGAGCCATTTCGAGCTTATACGATATTGGAAACAAGAGAGAGGTTCTTCGAGGTGGCCACGCTAACAAGTATCAGATCTTTGATGACGAGCCTCTGAATTGGCAGGGGTGGGACACTGAAGTGTACTCTCTCAAGAAATTCAAGTACTTAGAAACTGGCAAGGTTAGTATCCATGAAAAGGGGCCTCTTCGAGCATCTGTTCTTGTTGAGCAGAAGATTAGCGAGAAAAGTTGGATCAAGACTATTATAGCTCTAGATGCGGCTTCTACAGTAAATATGGTGAATATTTCTGCTGAAGTCGAGTGGAATGAAGCTTGCAAGTTTCTGAAGGTTGAATTCCCTGTAGACGTTCATTCTGACTTTGCTACTTACGATTCGATGTACGGAGCCGTCAAGCGACCTACTCACTACAATACTTACTGGGATGTTGCTAAGTTCGAAGTCTGTTGTCATAAATATGCTGATTTGAGTGATTTCACCTATGGTGTGAGCGTGGTCAATGACTCGAAGTATGGGTTTGCAGCACATGGTAATACCATGCGACTTAGTCTGCTTCGAGCTCCCAAGGCGCCAGATGCCAATGCCGATATGGGACGACATCGTATCAAATGGGGTATTGTGCCCCATGTAGGACCCATCAATGCATCTACCGTTCAAGCTGCTTACAACTTCAACCATCCTCTGAAGGCCATTGCAGTATCTGACAGCTCTGCAGCCTCTTTCAAGTTTGACTCCATTTCTTACAAGGGAGCTGCTAATGTCATTCTTAGTAGTATCAAGCGGGCCGAGGACGATGCTGACGTGTCTACTGGAGATCTGCCGGCCAGATCTTCCAAGAGAAAGAGCGTCATTGTTCGACTATATGAGTCCCTTGGCGGCAGATCGACAGGAAACATAGTCACTAAAGTGAAAATTGCCAAGGCATTCAAGACGAATATTCTGGAAGACGATAAGGACGAGATAGAGGTTGAAACCTCTGACGATGGTTCGTTGATCCGTGTTAATCTCCGGGCATTTGAAATAGCCACCTATAGGCTAGAGCTGGCTTAGACAATACAAGAGCCTTCTTGGAATGGCCATTCTAAAGTACCTATATACATTTATATTATCTACCACTACTAAACAGTTATCTATCAATATACGTTTCGCACTCGTTCATTCAAGACGGACCTGAGCACGTCAGCCGTATGGGGCGGCTGATAAACCGCCGCTTGGCTTTGATAGTGGAAGCGAGAGCCCCGTTCCATACTTTTCTCTCTGTGCAAATTCCAGAGGAAATAGATACTGAAAATTGCATTGCGTCAACGGCAAATACGATAAACTCCTAGTAAACATTCCCAGTTGGCACTTATTTCAACTTTCGGATAGACTCCTAAACCATACCAGTAGTTGATTTGCATTTTCGACGTATTCCTTAGCACGGCATTAACGCGTAGCCGAGTCTCCAAGTGTTTTGAAACTTTGAACCAGCACACCCCTATTAAGCACACTCATGGCTAGACCGGCTGTTGTCAGACCGTCGGAAGACTTGGACGAAATCAAGTCGTTTGTGTCGGTGTCAAGCGCTGAGTCGCTGCAGAGCGTGGCTTCCGCTACGTCCTCATCAACATCGTCGCCACTATCAGATTCCGATACTGAAGAGATAAATAATGAGCGGGAACCCTTTAAACAGCTCGGATCCCTACTGACAGTAAAGAGCAAAAGCGGATCACGGTTTTCATCCAGCAGCTCCATTTCTTCCGCGCTTGGTATCAAGATCCCTTCTCATGAACAGTTTGGAACATTTGTTCACAAACATGAAGTGCCTAGAAAATTTTTGCATGTTTCCATTGGTTTTGTAACCCTGTGGCTTTATACTATTGGTGTTCAGTTGACTCAGGTTACTCCTGTCTTGGTCACTCTGCTGACCACCATTGGCACCGTAGACTTTCTTCGACTCAGATCAAAACCGGTCAACAGAATATACGTCAAGTATGTTGGATTTTTAATGCGAGAAAAAGAAGTCGATGAGATAAACGGAGTCATTTGGTATCTGGCCGGTCTAGTGTTTGTCTTCTTGTTGTTCCCTAAAGATATTTGCCTGCTCGCCGTTCTCCTTCTTTCGTGGGCGGACACCGCTGCTTCTACATTCGGCCGTGCTTTTGGGTACCTGACTCCCAAGATTGGAAATAAATCACTAGCAGGTTCCATAGCTGCATTTGTGACGGGTGTGTTCTCATGTTGGCTATTGTATGAGGTGTTCATCCCTGGATACGATATCTACAACCGTCCTGGAGACATTCTGTGGACCCCCGAAACGTCTTCTCTGTCATTGACTACCCTTATTCTTCTCAGTGGCATAGTTGGATCTGTATCCGAAGCTGTTGATGTGTTTGACGACAATGTTACCATCCCAGTTATCTCTGCTACGCTGATGTGGTCCGTCATAAAGCTCACGACCACCAAATCATACGATGCGGCAGTCTTTGCGTAAAATCAACACCGATATCTGCCTAATAGCATTGAGTTACATTTAGTATTAGCCTGAGCTGCTGTACCGTTGATGAGACGGAAACTACTGCTGAATGACTGTTCGTTGCATAAGTAATAACTACTGAACAAATTAATAAGTTTGTAAGGTGCATATATATTTGACAATGATAATATTCATATTATTATAAGACTATTGATTGCTGCTTTGTTCCTCTTCCGCTTTACCTTCAATCTGGTTCACTGCATATAGAGTATCGACCCCCATTCTCTTCGCTACGTAACTCTGAGCAACAGTTCCAACAGCCAGGCCAAGGCCTTCTTCAATCCAATCAATAACCCACTCCCTGGGATCAGCATCGAAGTTCTCAAATATGGCTTCTTCGCCTTCCAGCCATTCGGCCCATTGATGGGGGAAGGCTTGAGAAACAGTGGAAAACTTAATGTCGTTATTTGGGTCGTAGAGATAAATAATGAAGAAAAATGAAGAATGGTCGCTGGGAGTGATGTGAGTAGAGTCCTTAGTGTTATCATCATCAGACGCAAGAGATGCAGGTTGAATGGAAAGAAAAATATTGGAGACTCGGTAGATGGGGCCTGACTCATGGTCTGCTTCTTCTTCATTACCCTTTGTTTCAGCCTTGGTCCCGGATTGCTCTTGGGTACTTGATCTAGCCGATTCTTCAATATTGGCAAAGGCCAACTTCTGGCCCTGTTCAAGGGTTCCTTTGAATATTCCAAGTTCCCGTTTCTGGTCATGATCAGACCCTCTCTTATGTCGCTCTTTGCCTTTCTGGACGACCATGGTCAGATCTCCGCCTCCTTCTACCTGTTGCATGACACGATCAAACACGGAATAAACTATGCCGTCTATAGATGGATATCCCACCATATCATGAAACACATGAATCTTGAGCTGCTCATGAAGAGAAATGGGAGGAGCAATCGTCTCCAACACAGACGAAATGGTATGTTGAAGTAGTCCCTTGCTCAATCCAAGCTTGGAAAATCGATCGGTCACAAGATTTTCAATTGCTTTGGAGGATTGTTGTACCTCTGGCTGTAATTCTCGGACTCTTGCCTCCGCTTGTTTGACAGCAGAAGTGGCACTATCCCAGATTCCAGCCTTGTTTCTAGACCACCAGCTAGTGATTGAAGACAGAGGATCGGGTATGGATTCGGTTTGGCCCTGGTTCTCCTGGAGCTCTCTTGTTTCCTGATTAGCTGCATCTTCAGCAGGACCAGTAGCAGCAGTAGTGCCAGAGCCTTCAATATCAGAGGCTCGAACATCAACAAAAGACCCACTTTTCTTGGGGACAGGCGTAGAACGGCCAGATTTAGTCAATGAGTCCAGGAAACCCATAATGTCGTCATCATCCTTCTTGTTGGTACCGCTTGCACTAGCTACCTTCTTGCCAGTAGCCTTTTTCTTAGTAGCGGTGCTCTCTTTTTCCAAGTTATCGAGCATTTCCAGCACATCGTCCTTGTTCTGTTTATTATCTTTGTTTTGTTTTACCATTATGATCTACGATATCGCTCTATCCACCAGCTGATGGAGTGCCAACGCTCTGTTTACAGTGGGGTGTGTTGCGTGGGTGTGTCTTGGCTGGCGGCCGTTATGCTCTGAGGTGGTGTGAAACAGTGCGGTTTTGAAGAGACTGGAAAGATCACCTCTACACAGTTCCTTTCAAGGAAGAACAGCACAAAAGGCACTGATGATATGATATGGATCAACGGTTGAAAGGATGCTATTGGTCTAACTTGGTCTGCTCTGTTTTCGTTCATCAGTGCATACTAGCTGTTTCACTACAGGGAAATCTCCAAATTAAGGCAAAGAATAGCTCATTGTGTATCATGATTATTATATCCATATCATTTTTTCTTACTTAATGGTCTTTGGTTCTACTTATAGAATATACATCAAATGCTTAGTAGAAAGTAGAAGGTCGTTGAGCAGCGAAAACAGACTTGGTAGACTTTTGGATTCGGTGGGGGAGAGGGAACTTAAGGTCAGGAACCAAAAGCTGTCGAATGTATTGTCGCTTGACATCCTCGGTCTTCTCCAACTCGACAACCTTGAGGATGTGAACGGATCTAAATCGAGATCTGTGTCGGGCAGCCATGTCCTGGTAGAGGGCTTCGACAGCATTGGCTCGAGTGACATCTCGGAACTCCTTGTACATATTGTGGGTGCCAGATCGAGAGTCGTATCGGATCCAGATACCGAAGTTCTTAACCTTGGTAGGTCGCTTTTCGTGGATTTCGTTAACGGACACGATTTCACCAGCAGCCTTCTTGATTCGTCGCAACTTGTTCAAAAAGTACCAGAATCGAGACTTGGCCACAACAGTGTTGGGGGCAAAGATTCTCATTCGGTAGAGCTTAGGCTCAGGCTCTCGCTCACTGGGGAGCTTTCGGCCGATAACTTGGTATTCCTTAAGATGACCCACTGCCATGTTAGTATTAATTTCTTCCAGAACTTGTCAGAGTTTGACGGGTGAGCTTCTCGTGTCGCGGTCAAAATGTGTCCAATATCACTATATCTTCACTTCAGACTACCAATATAAGATCTTCCCGCACTTGCTGTCAGCTAACACGTACTTTTTTCGTTGTTGAAGTTGTTGACAAAAACGAATAACTGAAGTTGTAAAAGAGAAGATTGAGTCGGTTTGCACTTCAAAACTTGCCCACAGTCCGGAGTGGATTCACATGTGGTATATATGGGTCTGAGTTGTGGTTTGTGACTGCACGGCTACATTTCTAGGGCTTGAGCCCTGGTCACGGAAAAATAAAACTTCGTCAAGAGTGCGGCTTGGGCAAAGCTCGCCAATCCTGAATATCAGATTGCTTCACTCAGGGCCTTACGTTAGCAAGATTTACCAATAAGGTATTTTTGCTATCAGCACTGCTTGCTGCTCGCTTGGCACTTCGTGTCCAACCCTAGCAACAATAGGTCAAAAGTATCCAACAGAATGTCTTGAAATTGTCAGCATCCAGCTTTGTAGTACTACTGAGCAGAAGCTTCAACGTACTTCGCTGAATCTCCGCTACAGCAGTGTTGATGCTGACTGTGAGCACAGCCGCACACACCCACGAGTTGAAGGATAGTGATGAATATTATTATTCTATGCGTGGGCATGAGGCCCTTGTGTGATGCGTTGCGGGTCGAAGCATAGTAAAAGAAAAAAGAAAGACGCTAATTTATTCGCAAACTACTTACGCATAATGATAGATCCGGTCCTATGTGTGCAAACATGGCCGTTGTTCGCGCCTTTAGCAATCTACGGCAACCTCACTTTGGCGGGGTTCAGTCGATAGAACAAACCTCCTACAACCAGAGCCAACGAAGTAGAGAGTGTGTACTTGTTGATATGAAGAACATTCCTGTTATAGTCTGTAGAAAGAGCAAGAAGAATGGTCGTGGATATCAGTAGAATTGAGGTGAAACCTGCCAGACGATGATATTTATAAAAGTACTTAGCATTGTTCACAGAACCAAATATCCGCTCAGGGAGCCAAAAAATTGCAGCGCCAAACAACATGGTACCAACCAGCAAAGTAGCAGTAATAAGTCCGAAAAGAGCATGCCAAGATGTGATATGCTGTGCATTGTGTAAATGCTTATTGTAGACTATAATTGACAGACCGATTGAGAACAGCGTGGTACTAAGTAGATTGAGAACACCGTGAATAGTCGCCCCTACCGTCTTGTGGGCTGCGGATAAGGGTGGTGGCTGTACCAAAGTAATTCCATTGCCCAGTGCAAAAAGACCCAGAAGGTTGGCGACCGGATGGCCGGTGAATAGAATGACATCGTGGCTGAACAGTGCGTAGAACACAGTGATCACTGCGCCCAATAAGCCGGCTTGAATTACTAACCAACCTTTGGTGCTTGCAGCTTGCTTGAAGACGTCAGGAGTAAGCTGGAAAAACTTCAACTTGCTCTCAGATGAAACATCGTTTGGTCGCAGTAAAGGCTGTTGCTGGTCTCCTGTCATTTTTCTCTTAACGTTGAGGAGAAGAAAGCAGTGCCTGGTGCGGGCCAGTCTTTATATGGGCGAAGATTGGTTCGTGATTCCGCCAGAAGTGCAAGCAATCGGATGACGGATTCCGAAACCCCAAACCCCAGGTCTTTACGCTTCCCCCGTCAAAAAGAACTTTTAACGAACCTAAACATTTATCATACTACTAAACATTTATCTAATTATTGCTCAATTTCCATTAACTACAGCAGGAGTCTCGCTGACTGCGTCAACTAGGCTCTGACCGGTAGTCGGCTTTGCTCCAGGAACAAAACTCTTGAGATAGTCAGTTGCCTGGAACACTCTAGTCTTAGCTTCCTCTTCTGCCACCTCTACATTCTTGTAGAGGGACTTAACAGGAGATAGTAAATAGTCTTTCTGGTGCTGGAGAGAAGCAGACACAGCTTTTCGGCCTTCCTCACTCAATTGGTAACAGGTGCCTAATGCTGCGAGGGTAGTCGTATACAGAGTGGGCTTCTTTTCATTAGAGTGCAACGCCTGGTTCTTCTCGTAAATCTCGGTGATGTGGGCCGTAGTAGCAGAGGGGAGTTCAAGGGCATACGAGACCTGGTTAGTCACGGCCGGGCCTGCTCGTCGATAGGCGGTTCGAGCAAGTCTCCATGATCGACTAATTTCATTAGACAGGTCATCGGAAGCAGGGATCTTGGAATCCTCACCCGATTCAGGGAGAAATTCCACAATGGCAGATTCGAGTCTGTTGTTGAGGGGCGCAACCAAAGGATCGACACGAGATCTGATAAGAGCCTTACCCTGGTTGTCGTATACCTTTGTATACTGGGAGCGGGCCTTGTGAGTAGCGGATTTGATAGGGCCCAAAACACGGTGGTTCACTGTTCCCTTAGCAGCATCAGTATAGGCTGTAACTGTTGACTTAGCTTGGTCCACCGTGCCCTTTGCAGCATCAGTATAGGCAGTGACCGTAGTTTTGGCCTGGTCTACCGGTTTAGTAGCAATGGCGTACACATCCTTGGGCTGAGTGGTCTTCAATTGAGGAAATTTCTTGTCAACGTTGGTTAAAACGTCATCTCCAAATTTATCCACCTTGCTGATGATAGGAGTAGCACGCTTCACCACCGGCTCAGTCACAGGTTTGGAGCGATCGCTGAGGTAAACCACCAGAGGCACGGCGTTGGACACCAAGATCTTAAAAACCGGCACTGAGGCTGTCAGTCCTGCAAGAGCAGCAACAGCAGGATAAGTAGCAAGATGCTGGACAAACAAAGAGTTAGGAAGCTCGCTCTTGTCCGATATATCAAGGGACTTGGTGGAGTTGACAGCCGTGACGTCGTCAGGCTGCAGGATGGCGATGCCTTCTGCGGCGTTTAGGTCAGACATGAATTATGATTAACAGTAGAGCAGGGCAGTTAGACTTGCAACAACAGCTGGATTAACAGATAGCTATAAGGATGGAAAATATGGGATTAGCACAAACTAGAGTAGGTCCGAGAAAAGGGGAGGGGGGAGGTTTGTTGCTATCTAGGATAAAAAAAAAAGTGATGTTATGTGTAGCACGCAAGGGGGGGGGGGGGGATTGGGCAGGTTAAGTAGTTTATGCCCATGGAAAGGACAAGTCAGGCCGACCGGTGATGCAAAGGAAAAATTAACTTTAATTGAGCCAGTTAATAAGCAAAATGGAACAATTTTTTGCCCGTACGGTAAAATAGAATTCCGGTACTACTGCAATTAGGCTTTGCTCATTCTCGTATAAAAGGGCAGGCGGCCGTCTTACTCCGATTTGCTCACCAGATAAGGCTCAAAGTAAAGCGGCTGCACTGCGCCAATATCGAAAGTCCATATTAAGTGCGAACAAAGAAGATTACGCATATTATTGTTTGTACCCCTATCACCACATTTTTTGCCTTTTGAAAAATCGAACGACTCCTAGGCGGGATTATAATTTTTTAATTGGGGCCTTTCAGGACATCGGGTTATTCCGGTGGAAGATAGTAGTTTGCAGCCGAACTCCGCATAAAAGTCGCTTTTGCAAGAAAGCAATGAAATCAGCATGCTCTCTATATTTTAGCCGAGGTTCGGTGCCATCGCAGAGCGCGGAACATTTCGGAGGGAGGGGTTTATATATATCTTTGGTCGGTGAGGCGCGTCATCAGGTTAAAGTTAGGTTTTTTTTAGATAGTTGCTAGGGGAACCCGTCGTAAACAATGCCTATACATCATCATCCAGATCTATATTGAACCAATTCACCAGCCAGACCGGCTTTAACTTGAACAACCGTATGCCGCTTCTATTCATCAATTCTGCAGACTCTACATTTTTCGGCATTTTCTGCTGTTGACACCCTACTTGCAGATCTATTGCTCATCCATCTGTCCTTGTGATGCCAAGTGTGCTTTTTCAGAGCCTCACCCATCTTCTCCCTTAAGCATTAAAACGGTCTAGCCGAAATCTCCCAACTAGCATATTTAGTCTGTGTTTGGTGACACTACCATACGTCACAAGCTGATCTACCCTGTTGGTAAACTGTAAACCTTTTTCTAGTTGTGTCTCAACGTCTCTCTGCTTCTATTTTACTTTTACTTTTACTGGCGAATGTCCTCTGCTATTCTATCTTCTCTTGCCAGACCCGACCCCAGATTGGGTCCCTCCGATCGCCATGTCGTCCAGCCTCGAGTATCACCGCTTCATTCCTCTATCGATGTCACTTCACTGGCTCCTTCATCCCCAAAACAAGGCAAAAGTCTAGTATCCGTTGTTGGTAAACCAGACCCCCATGTCATCAAAACCCATACAGCGGCGAGTCCTTCAACTCCGTTAATTCCAAACGGATGGAAACTGGAAGACCCTTCAGATCACATAAGGCTTATGCATAGATTGATAGATTCATTTCCTGTCGCTCAGCCCGAGTTGCCACTCCCAAAAAAACGGAAGGCCCCCGCATCGCCCTCAAAAATAAAGGGTTATGGTCCGAGAAGGAAAAGTGCTCGGCTGGCAAACTTATCCAAGGATGATTCTTACGACTCTGAAGACGACGAATATTTATCTCCGCCTCCTCCTCAGCTCAAGTTTGAACCCTGCCACAGAAGCTCATTTCCAGGCAAATCTGTGTTTAGAGAGAACAGCCCTGAATCAACTCCTCTGGGACAACCTCACAAATTTTACAATGGTCTTTACTCCCTCGATAAGCTCCAGATTTTCCTATCAAACAGAGATATGATGCATTCTCCAGTTAGCAAATATGTCCCTAAACGACCTGGTAAGAAGAGCGTTCGTTGGTCAGAGACACTCGAATGGTAAATGCATCAGCCGAACACCACTCCAACCTTCTCCAACGCTAGGCGCATTCTTGAACAGCTGTAATGCATAATCTGGCAAACCTTTACTATTGCCCTACGACCCCTGCGTTGCTTACGCCTATGACTCTGCTTTAACTTTCCCTCTTCATCTCCGACTACCGTCTCGTCCTCGTCATCATCATCTTCTTCACCCTCAAAAGGTCTCTCAAAACATTGAAACATGAGTTGCAGTAGTAGCGCTCTCTCAAATCCTTTCAGTGTTGTCCTCCGCGATATGATTTTTTTTCTAATATCTCGAGCTTCTTGAAGCTCCACCTCCCATTTCATGTTCTTTATAATGGTCTCCCTCTGTAACTTATATAATAAATAATGTCCTCATAACAGGTGTTCGTACTCTCGACTGTACCTATATATTGTAGTTGGCTTTTTGAAGCTTTATGCATGCCTCATTAATGCTCACACCCACTACTTGCCTGCTTCGTATAGTAAAGTTGTCTATATTTGGAAGTCCATACATTAAACAACATTTATTCAACATATATAAAACTGCCAAGAACATATATCTGCCGCAATCACATTCTATTTTTCACTGGTTCTTTTTTTATACATAACTTTTGAGGGGTCTTAAATTTTTTTGGTCTCATCCTAGCACATGTAATAAATATTCATTGCACAACAGCCATCAAATACTTCATCTTTCTCAGCCAGCAGCTTTCTAACCATTTAGTTCTTTTTATCGTCTTTGTTAGAAGGTGAGCCAGGCGAGTATTGAGGTGAAGTCGGCGAGTACTGAGGTGATGATGGTGAATATTGAGGGGAGGTGGGGGAGTAGCTCGGCGACGTCGGTGAATAACTTGGCGATGTCGGTGAATAGCTGGGGGAAGTGGGTGAGTATTGAGGAGATGTAGGTGAGAATGAAGGGGAGGTGGGGGAGTAGCTGGGGGAAGTAGGGGAGTAGCTGGGTGATGTAGGGGAGTAGCTGGGGGAGGTGGGTGAGTAGCTGGGGGAGGTAGGTGAGTAGCTCGGGGAAGTAGGTGAGTAGCTCGGGGAAGTAGGTGAGTAGCTTGGGGAGGTAGGTGAGTAACTCGGGGAGGTAGGTGAGTAGCTTGGGGAGGTAGGTGAGTAACTCGGGGAGGTAGGTGAGTAGCTTGGGGAGGTAGGTGAGTAACTCGGGGAGGTAGGTGAGTAGCTTGGGGAGGTAGGTGAGTAACTCGGGGAGGTAGGTGAGTAGCTCGGACTTGTTGGAGAATAGGCCGGTGAAGTAGGAGAGTAGCTCGGACTAGTAGGTGAATAAGCAGGGGAGGAGGGTGAATAACTCGGTGATGTCGGTGAATATCCAGGACTCGTTGCAGCAAACGCAGGGCTACTAGCACCAGGATTATAAGCGGGAGAAGTGGCACCAAACGAAGAGAATGGTGATGTGGGCGCATAACCAGGAGAAGTAGCACCAAATGGGCTGGCTCCTCCGCCAAATCCACTTCCTCCATATTCAGTGAACCCGCCCCTATCATCAACCATACCAGACTGTACCAAAGGTGAAAAGGAGGCACTTGAATCAACCATACCAAGGTGGTCACCCGGCAAAGGAGTCCTAGAGTCATATGGAGTAGCAGATCCATCAGAATCCATAATGACAGTATTCGCCTTACCAGCAAACTCCTGAGTTCGCATTTGGTCAACTGGAACAGTCTCGAGCATCTGCTCATCCAAGTAGAGGTCAAAACTACCGGTACCCAGAGGCGCCATCTGGCCAAGCATGACATTTTCGGACACACCGCGGCAGTCATCAAGTTCTGCAACGGCAGCAGCCTCCAACAGGATCTCTACCGTTTCCTCAAAAGAGCACCGCATCAAAGCGCCTGTGTCTGCTCGATTGATACCATGTCTAGTGATTGCCATCAAGTGACCACGAGATGTCATAACATCTACCAATAGAGCCAGATGTCGATAGTTAACGTAGGAACCATCGAAAGCAATAACATTGAGGATTTCTCGGTACAATGCACTTCGAGTGGCTTCAATGCCCATAACCGACAGGACTTCAACAAATGAATTAGAATAAGTTCTGTAGGGATCAACTCCTTCAACGGTCATAACATCCGCTAGATTGATTCCATCAGTTTCCAGTACCCATTCCATTCGCTGCTGATATTCACCAGTATCTTCGTCAGGAACACTTCGCTTGTGCTCCATCATGAATACCCTGGTGATGCCAGGGATACCTCGAAGTGAAATAGACTCCAACATATGCTGTTCAATAGCCTTAACCATCTGGTCCTCCTCGACGTCGGCCTCTTCTTCGACAGTTTTGGGGTCGCGCACAACTCGGCATCTAATAATCAGCTTCTCGGCGTTATCTTCACTCCACATGACAAACAGATCTTCACCAAAGCTTTCGGAAATTTTCTCTGCAACCTGACTCATGCTCAACTGCTTGTCAAGCATCTTTGCTCGGTCTAGCTCGAATCGCAGCAGCCAAGGCGACTGCTTGTGCAAGTTAGCTTCGACCGTCTCGTCCGGGATAGCGAAATAGGCTTCTACTGTCTCTAAGTCCTCCGCAATAACAGTAGTTCGTGGGTCAGGATCATAGTAGATTTCCGTGGCTGCTGTAACGTTTCGCAAGGTAGTATGCTCAATTGCAGATTGGACGACCTTGGCACGCTCAATATCGACAGCAATGTCAGGTTTCAAATAAACGGTCAGAGCAGGAGTCTTGATATTCTTCGCAACATTAAGAATCTCTTTCAGACGCGGAACACCCAACGTTACGTTCTTGGAAGACACACCAGCGTAATGGAATGTGTTCAAAGTCATCTGAGTTGCAGGTTCACCAATACTCTGGGCCGCAACAACACCAACCATTTCACCTGGGTTAACAAGCGATCGCGCAAATTGAGAGTCAATCTCGAACAGAACCCATTCGAATGAAGCTCGGTTGAGTCGATATTCCTCAATAACTCGCTTGGAAGCCAGTCGAGATCTAACGAGGCATCGCATTAACAATGACGCATTCTCCTGAGCATCCTGCAGAACTTCGCCCTCTCCGCGAACTACGACAAGCTTTTCGCACAGATTCTTGACACCACGGACGATTTCTGGAAGTGTGAGATCACTTGCCTTATTTCGGTCAACGTTGAAAATCTGCTGAGAGTTCTGAATGACTCGACGAATATTGACAGGAAGGGGCCAATTATGGTCACCATCTGGGAAAACAGTGGTTCGTAAAAATCGCCGATCTTCCAAGAGCCGCTCATACTCTTCATCAAGGATACTCTGCAGCTCACTATCACCGACAATCTCATTGCCACTTTCAAGCAGGCTGGGACGTATCTGGTATCTACTGTCACCGACTAAGTCAATTCGGTATCTCCTTTCAAATGCTTCGTCAGAACCAGGGATAGTATCGACTGTCTGCTTCTCGACCTGAGTTGCATCCAAACCATCTTCACCATAAATAAACTGGATAATATTACCCAAAGAGTTTCGGGTAGTACCGTCATACTGAACCATGACATCTTCCAACGCCTTGACCAATCTACGCTGAATGTAACCTGTCTCAGCAGTCTTAACCGCGGTATCAATCAAACCTTCTCGTCCAGCCATAGCGTGGAAAAAAAACTCTTGAGGTGTTAAGCCTCGAAGATATGAATTCTCCACAAAACCTTTAGACTCCGGGCTATAGTCATCCTTAGTGAAGTGAGGTAGAGATCGGTCAGCAAAGCCAAAGGGAATACGCTTACCCTCAACAATTTGCTGACCCACACAAGCCGACATTTGGGAGATATTAATAAATGAACCTTTAGAACCAGATGTTACCATCTGTTTAACGTTGTTCATCTCTTTCAAGCTAGTCTCGGCTGATCGACCTGCAGTATCTCGAGCCTGGTTGAGTACTCGCGATACATTGTGTTCGAAAGATTCTCGCAAAGTCATACCGGGTTCAGGTGCTAGCCTGTTCTCCTGCGCTTCAATAATATAATCTTGTACCTTTTGCTTAGCATCTGCAATAGTACTAGCAATATCTCGCATAGTTGCACCGTCAGCAATAGTATCACCGATACCGACAGAGAAACCATTGTGTAGAAGCCAGTAGTTGACAATTTTCTGAATATTTCCAAAGAACCCGGCCGCAACATAGGGCCCCTTTTCACGCATGATAGTGTGAATCAAGCCACCAGCAGTGGCGCCAACAGTTTTCTTATCAACAACACCATACATGATCTCTCCCTTGTAGACAAGCATACCGTTATCTTTGGGACTATTCCATGCATTTCCATCATCAAACCGTTGCATGAAAATACCCTTGGGGATAGACAGTGAGACCATTTGCTTGCCACTCCACATGGGCTTAGGTTTCAGGATAGCAGGTGTGGGGACCACACCATCCCAGTTAGGGACCCAGAATAAAATGTTCATTACCTGATCAAAGTCGAGAAACGAATCTCGCTTTGACAATTTTCGAATTCCACAAAGTGTGTCTTGTACAATGCCCATTACAGGTTTATTAGACTGAGGAGACACAATCTGCAAGGGGACAGCACATATCTGACTCAACTCAGCCCTCGTTTCCTGCGATTGTGGAACATGCAAATTCATTTCGTCACCATCGAAATCGGCGTTATAGGGAGAAGTGACAGACAGATTTAACCGGAAAGTTGAATATGGCATAACCTTGACCCTATGCGCCATCATAGACATCTTATGCAACGAAGGCTGCCGATTGAACAAGACAGGATCATCGTCCATAACATGTCGTTCAACTTTCCAACCATACTGTAATGCAATATCGCCGGCGCGCTTGTGGTATCGCAAATCAATACGCTCGCCAGTGTCTCGAATGACGTACTTAGCACCGGGATGCTCGTTAGGACCATTTCGCACGTATTCAGTCAATTTTTGGATGTTGTACGGTGTTACAATCTCCGGGTATGTGAGAGTTCGGGCAATACTCTTGGGAACACCAACCTGGTCCAGGTCTAGATTTGGGTCACCAGTAATGACTGTACGGGCAGAAAAGTCCACTCGTTTTCCCATTAGATTGCCTCGAAGACGGCCCTCCTTACCCTTCAAACGAGCTCGAATAGATTTAACTGGACGACCTGACTTTTGTAAAGCTTGGGGCTGACCAGCAATATCGTTATCCATGTATGTCGCAACATGATATTGAAGAAGAGACTCAAATTCGTTGATGACATGAGCTGGTGCTCCCTCCTGTTCACACCGTTGCACATTCGCATTGGCTTTCAAGATATCTGCAAGTTTGTAAGTCAGATCATCCTCACCACGAGCAGTCTCATTGATGGCAATAGATGGCCGTACAGGTGGAGGAGGGACTGGAAGCACAGTGATGATCATCCACTCGGGACGAGCATAATCCTCATTTAAACCCATCTTGCCTACGTCCTCCACACTAATGTGCTTGAAAACATTAAGTATGTCCAAGGGCGTGAGAGGTCGCTTTTCTGGTTGATCGCTATCTTCGCTCATTTTATCTTTTTTCCAGGTACCCCAGAGCTTGAGACCGTCTTTCCTGATAGTAGGCTGAACATTGCCGCATCCTCCATGGTTGATTTTTTTGCCGGCAGCTGCTAGCTCCTGATAATCATCGCCAAGGTTAAGGTCAGAATCACAAATCATCTTTGCCTTACACAATGACCAAACTGCATTAAACCGTCGTTTGGGGTCCTTTATTTTTATGGCTTGAGCGAAAAGCGGGTTCGACTCATCGAGCAACAGTTTTCCGCAATGGAAGCATACCGATTCGCTTACCTTTTTTATTTTAGTGATGAATCCAATATGGAACACAGGCTTGGCCAACTCAATGTGGCCGAAATGTCCAGGGCACTCGGACATATTTTCACCACACGTCTGGCATTTGAAGTTTCGATCAATCGAACCTAATCGAGGATCATTCAAACCACCAATTCGCGGACGCTGCCTGGTCTCGTCCATGGTTTCCGGGTATTCGATCTTGGCGACACTGATTGCTTTCTAAACAGGTTAGCGTTTTCGTATGACCTAGCAGTTTTGCTTCGAGTACTGTTATGCAGATCCACCGATGATGGGGTCCCAACATCAAACTACTCTACACACAAAACAATGGCGACATAAAAACACTTACAACTTCCTCCGGAGAAAGAAGACCAAATTGAACCTGAATATCAGTTAATAACCCCACTTGCAAAGACTATGGAACTGTACCACACTAGTGGGACAGTGTAACCTTACCTCCTTAACCGTACGCAACGGCGCGCTAGAATACGGAAACTGACCGCCACTCATGATCAAACGCTCACTCTATTGACTTCGAATGGAACAACTATCACCGTATTTACAGAAATGCACGTGCAAACCCAACAGCAATTAAAGAACCTATACAGCTGATGAATCAACTCGGTTATGCAGAGAAGTCCAACAGGGCTGAATGGAGGTCTGGTTGTTGTTAGAGTGACAAGGTTTTGCCTAAAAGTAGTTTGAAATACCCAGACACAAAAGTACGCCTCGGAACCCCAGTTACCCGGGCCGAAATTTTCAGTCGTTGGAGATAGGCACATATACAATATGGATATGTCTATATATTCTAAATAGTACATAGGAAAAGACACATTTATAGCTGGGCTGGCTCAGGCGAGATAATTATACACATTTCGGTGTTCCGTATCTCTCTCCAGATACTCTCGGTCCATCAGACTGTCTATTTGTTTCTTTATCACAATAGGGTCAGGCTTGAACCGGGTCGTCAGCTGCTGTGTTACCGCCGCTACCAGTAATGCATGTTCCATAGTCTTCCTGGCCTTCATTATTCGTACAATAGCGGCATCGATTTCAAATTTTCTGGTCTCTCGTAACTTGTCCATCGTACCTTTCTGTTCACTCTCACTCTCTACCTTATTAGCAGACGACACTGCAAGAACCTTAATACGAGTCATGGGCGATTCGAATTTGTCATTAAAGAAAAACTTATCGGTCTCCTTAATATCCTTCGACATAGGCTCTTTTCTCAGGAGCCGTGTTTTCGGGGCAACTGCAATGGACAGCAGATGTCTATTTAGGTCATTGACAGGAATATTTGTTGAATCCTTAATCTGAAAATATGTCAAGTACTCCCCTTCTCCAACGTCGTTGAATAGAAGCAAAATCGACATGGCCAGTGTTGGCATATTAATCTCATGTGTGCGCTTGGTAAATGTAGCTCGAACGTCGGCTGTGCCTAGTGCTGGGTTCCACGACAGGACCCTACCAGAATGACGTGACAAATAGAAATTCTCAAACGCATCTTTCGCTGTTGCAACTGATTCTGGTAACTTACACGTGGTTTGAGTGTTGGCAATACCATTGGGCCAATATGTTGATGTAAGGACATTGACGTTGATATCAATAGAGGCTTCGATATCTCCATTCTGCTTAGCTGTCCGGAAATGAGACATCGTGTCTCGCGAAACCTTCATATCCCGGAACATACCGTCCAGTTTGGAAGTGAAAGTAGTTCCAACTTCGCGCTGAATCTTACTAATAAACGATCTTTCCGCTTCTTCGCTAATAGATCGTGCAGATAGCAGTCGTTTAGCAAGATGTGCCTTGTAGTACATTTCAAACAGATCCTTGTCAGCAATAAATCTGAACAGAGTGATAGCCTCTTCCAACACATCCTCCACTTCTGTCTCTGACTTCCCTTTGAGTGATCTTTTGAGATGATCATCAATGAAAAGCGACAAGAACTCAGACACCTTCTTGTTTTCATTAACGAGATGTGATAGCGAGTTCTCCAGTATCATCTGTAATCCTCGGTTATCCGAAAAACTGAGTTTTAATATCTGGTCATACTTCTTTTTCAGCTCAAGTACCTTTCCAATCCAATTAATAGAAATAGCAGTAGGGTTGAGACTTTGAGCCTTTTCCTTGTTGCCCTTAGATTTGGCCACCTTAGCTTCTTCTGCTTGTTTCTGGGCAAGATGATTAACTTCTTTGCCATGCTCCGCAATTTTCTCGCCTAATGCCTTTTTGATACAATTATATCCATCATCTACTCTGCCTACTAGATGATACAGCAGAGCTAGCTCTTCATGCTTGTCATTATCGCACCAGTAGACGAAGCCCGTAGTCGGATCACTGATCACGCTCTCAATACGATCTGTGATAAGGGTCTTTTCTATTATTGGTATAACGCGATGCAATGTTGAGGGGGGAAGATAGATAATAGTTCTTTGGGTTTCATCGTCGAGCCATTGTTTAGTACGGTGAATATAAAGGGAAGCATCATTCCCACCTTCAACCATTTTCTGGCTAGCTGCTTCAAAAAATTTCTTGGAGGCTTCTTCAAGGAGAGGCTCAAAATCTGCTTGGTATAGGGACTCGCCGTCTACCCGGTGCCCAGAGGGAAGCGATTCTAACATGTTCACGATCGGCTTTATGGCCATTCGATCGATCATCAGTCCGTGCCTTTCTTTTTGGATTTCTGCGATGACCGTCTTGTATAAATAGTCACCAACATGATGATCTGGGTTTCGGACTAATGCATCTCTGAACAACATGAGACCAGAGTCGTACACTAGAGGGAGTCCTGCATCGCGCGAGTAAACTCGATCTAGATACATTAAAATATCGCTTATCATTCTAGTGCATAGGCAGTGGTCACTCCATATCTTCTCCACCTCTTTGAGTACTTCCATAGAATTGCTCTGGATGAGCAACGGTGACAATTTGGGTATGATCTCGTTGTTTAGCCTGTCCCTAATCGTGTTCTGAACCTCTTTATAGAGCCTCTTCCCAAACTTCCGGAGAACAAGAGTATATGCGGTTCTGTATAGAGTCTCGAATGATAACTGAGATGAGTTTTTATGCTGAATTTCTTGAATAGCGGGGGATAGTCTTGTCATCCACAGCACATCAAAGTCTACCTCAGCGGAGGCATTCTTGCAGTTAGTATATATCTTAGATGTTATGAATCGTACTCTTCTTGCTAGATTTACGTACCTTTCTGGGTGCCCGGATTTTAGGACGTCGCCCGTTCGTCATCATGTTGAATCGTAAGTGTGGGTGATAGTGTTGATGAGGAGTCTAGCCGATTAACATATAAAGACGAAAGGATCCGAACAACGATATATATTAAACAGCCAGTCAAATGAGTTATCTATTACTTGCTGTATACCAGCCGGTTCACATAGATGGTATAGCTCAATTGATATCAGATTAGTATTTTTTTGCCCCTCAAAAATATGTGTCTGCTGTGCGAGTTCTAATAAAGCTGCATATATGTTTTATTGTATTTTGTAACTTTTTACCTGTATTACCAACGAGATATGAAAAAAAAACAGCAAAAAACACCACTATTTATACATAACAACGCACACAGAATGCGGTGAATGATACCCTTATATCCCAGCTCCCTTTGCCAGGAGAAGCTCCCTTTCTGTCACTCTGGTGCTGCCTAGCTGGTTGCCGACAGTCACCCACCCTGGCCGAATATTGTGCTCCCTACCAAACAATTCAAGCTTTCTTGCAAGAGGCCCCACTAGCCTCTCTGCAATTTCATACAGTTCGTCTGGTTTGTGAGATTTATCGCGAGTTGCTGACGTTATGATGTCAATGTCTATTCCTCCTACCATCCAGCTCACATTACCCTTGATTCCGACCAAACAGTGCTCCTTCGAGTGATTCAACCAGTGCCCCGTCCTACCAGTGCAAATAGTTCTACCCAATTGATTGGTCTTGCACCAAATGATCTCTTCTACTCTGTTGTATCCCCATTTTGTGAGACATTGTCGACCAGCATCAAGTGCCCGCCCAGTCACCCAGAGGAACATTATACCGTCTGACTGAATATCCTCTATGGGGAAGTTGAGAATCTCTTGATCTGTCAGAACGCTAGTAGAGGGTTGGTTGTGGGTATTCATGTGGATATCCCACGGCGCTGTACCTGTTAGCTTTAGTTTGAGGCAGAACTACTGGCCAACTTACGATCTGCTATAATTGCGGAGAATTTCCCAAGCTGGCTCAAATTCAGCATTCTAATATCGCAATTAATCCATTGCGCGGCGGCAGGCTTCACATGGTTAGTGATCTCAGTATTCCTGAGTGCATACATGATACTTACTTGGTGAATCTCAGAAGGATATTCTGGGGTCTCAAAGAAACCGAGGACATGGGTATTATCGTTCTTGGCCGGCAATATCTGCCTCATATCTGGGTATGCTATTTTGTAATGGACGTACTTGCAAGATTTTCCTTTGTAACATGTATCAAGATAAGAACAATCGCCAATGGACTCGTCAGTTGTTGAGGAAATAACAGTTTCGAAGTGTATCTTCTCCAGGCATCGAAGTCTCCCTTGGGACAAGCATTCTGATCTGTTGCTCCTATCGCAAATCTCTATAAATTGTTTCTCAGACTCGAGCAAAAGTTGTTCTTTCCTCAGCTTGAACTTTGCAGTTTCAAATGTCAACATATGCTCTAGCTCGTCCCGCAGGTTGGACAAATATGACGATGTATCATATGCCAGACCTATCAACAAATCAGGCAGTGATTCCTCGTGATGTGATTTTATACGTGAGTCTTGTATGTCTGGAGAGGAGGGCAACGAAGAAGCAGATGAATTATCGCTTCTGCTCAGCGACCAGTTTATCAGCCATCCTGTGAGCTGGGTTATGTCGAAATAGGTCAATTCATATCGACACCCTGCGTATATACTACATTCTGGTGAAAGCGCTTCTATCACGAATAGTGTTGGAAGGCACCAGTTTAGACGATCACAGAGATTCTCAAACTCTTTGAGCTCTACTAGTGGACACTCATCTGTATCGCTCATCCGCCTGTGGAGATCGATCAGCTTTATCGGTAGATCCCTAAATAGTACACATCGATGCTCCTCGAGATAGAGAATCAAGAAATCTTCCAAATTTTTATTTGCCATGGATGCATATTCACGAGGAAATACTACTATCTGGTTTATTATATAGCTTTCGGCTGAGACCTTTTTTACATGCCTGACATGTCATTTTTGAGGTGGATGAGATGGTTTTTACATGCAATAGGCATAGGAGATAGTTTTTACATGCCACAAACTAACCGCATCCAGGGAGGTTCCACGCTTACATTAGATGATATTAGGAAATAGAACGAATAAAAAAATAGCGTGGAACACGATAGAAGCGCTACTGACGCATATCTGGTACAGCCATCTACCATACGGCGGGCGGAGATGGAGATGGAATGACGCACGGCTGAAAACCGACTACCACACCAACACCAAAGTAAACAAACATGCATTCAACGTCCATCACCACTAGCTTAGACGCATTGAGATGGTTCGAAGAGCTCACGCATCTGCAAACACATCGCAGAGCGGCGCCGGGCCGCACCGCAAGAGCGGAAGCCAGGAAAGCTCGATGATGTACATGAACGACGACGCCGCCGAGAAAGAAAATAGGCGTCAATCGAGTAACATTCACAACACATCGCGCCGCCATTCATTGGTGCTGGCGGCACGGGAAATGCAAAGTGCAGGAACGGGGGAAAAATCAGCCCCGGTTTTAGCCAACTTCGAACAGTGGATGAAATTGGTCAAGGACAATAAGATTAATGCCACGAACTCGTGGAATTTCGCTTTGATTGACTACTTTCACGACATGTCTCTACTCAAAGATGGCGATGGAATTAACTTTCAAAAAGCCTCATATACTCTCGATGGATGTGTTAAGATTTATACCTCGAGAATAGACTCCGTTGCTAGTGAAACGGGCAAACTGCTGAGCGGTTTGGCGGAAAGTGCCAAGCAGAAACAGCGGGCTGGTGATGATGTGGAGGATCAAAATGAAGATGAGCGGGGATCAGAGGACGAGGACGGTGATGAGGATGGAGATGGTCAGAGGAAAAAGGCCACAAGGAGAAGACCCAAGGCAGAGAGTACCCTGGCTAAAAGTTATGCCAGCTTACAGGTAAAGAAGCTTGATTTGGAATTGTCCATTGACCCTTTGTTCAGGAAGATGTGCGCCGACTTTGATGAAGGCGGTGCCAAGGGTCTTTTGCTAAATTCACTGGTTATAGATGACGAAGGACGAGTCGTCTTTGATGGTGAACTGAATAAGGGTCCCAAAGGTGTTGACTTTGGCGATGGAGTCAAGCCGTTATTTGCTGCAAGAGAAGATGAAGAGGAGGAGGAGGAGGAGGAAGATGATGATGAAGAAGAGGACGAAGAAGAAGAGTCAAAATCTGATGGATCGATACCTATTGATATCGATGATCTAAGAAATAGGTTTTTCCCTGATTTGTTTCAAGTGGAAGCTCTAGAAGTGTGTCCGTCCGTTTACAACATCGACGCTGCCCTAAAAGATCCTAGCCTAATATCCACAGCTCTAGCTAAGGAGATGGAAAAAATGTCGGAAGAAAGGTCTTCTGCAGGATTAGGCGATGATATGGGAGATGATGGAGTGGGGGCACTTGATAATATCGATTTGGAAGCCAACTTTGATGATTATGGAGGCATTGGACTCGAAGGAGATGCAGAGGGCGACGCTAGCGCTGATGTAAACACTACACACGGTTCTACGGGTGGTGCATTTTTCACCAGTGGATCGGGTAAATTTGTTTTGAATTCAGTGGGTACTGACCAAGACATTCTGTCCTACTTTGATGAGACCCTTAAGAAGAATTGGGCTGGCCCCGAGCACTGGAAAATTCAGAAACTCAAAAGTGCAGCGCTACCCCAATCTGGAATTTCGGAGGCTGAACCTGACAGCAAATCTGCTCCCAAGAAGACGAAGGAGCCGTTTATGATTGACTTTTTGAGTGAAGACAAAGAAGTCGATGAAACAGAGCTGTTTGCGCCTACTAATACTTCAATAAATCTTACGAAGGCTCAGCAGAAATCTACAGACCCCAATTTACTTCCCAATGACCAGCATTTTACTTCACAAAACTTGATCCGCCTCTTCCTCAAGCCGAATGGTCTAGTGTTTCACCGACTCTTTGGCCAGGTACAGTCAAACCGAGACGGTGTTGAAAAGCCGAATGAACTCGACGAGCATTATTGGGCCTCTCATTATAGCAAAGATGGGGAAGAAATACCTGCCAGTAATTATGACGCCAATTTCTTTCACGATGATGACGGTGCTGGAGAGGGCAACATGGGTGAAGGAGAATTCTTTGACGAAGTTTACGGTGCTGAACAACAACTCGTGCCATCGTCACAGGCAAATACCATGAGTAGTCGCTCCAGACCTGAATATGTTAACTATGCTCGTACGGCTAAAAGGGTGAACGTGAAGTTGCTGAAGAACAATCTTTGGAAAAAGATGGACATGAAGGAGACCAAGGAAGGAGACGAAATAAAATTCACAGATCTTATTCAAGAGCTGAAGGATGTATACCCTGGTCCACAGCTGTCTGAAATATCTACATCCTTCTGTTTTATCTGTACGCTACATCTTGCTAATGAGAAAGGTTTGATAATAGAGGACAATGAGAATCACGATGAACTGAGCATTAAGTGGGATCCAGCTGCTGCAAATCTACATGAAGAAGAAGCGACGTAATATGCATACTTAAAAAACAATGTACTTATATTTTTTAATTTATTATTCGAGAGAAAAGACGGCTATTCTGCGTGACAGGGTGTTATTAATGGCTGTGGTGAAAACATTTCAGGTTCAACATCATACATAACCATTTGAATCGAACTCAAACTGGACAGCCCATGGGAAAGACAACGTCGGAGACTCCCGACTTTCATCGACATGGTGCTCTATCACTACTAGAGCTGTCTAAACGACAATGTCTAAGGTTTTATAATTGTAAGTATGACAAAGGGTTATTCTGATTAGTAATATGCGTACTAACTGGTAGTATTGGAGGATGTTGGCGACGCAAGATACGATTTGGTAGAACCAATACTCCGCAAGGTTAGCGCAAGACAGCTGATCATGATAGAGAAAAATTGCCCGCAGGTTAAATCACGGAGCGCAAGTTTGTGGAAATATTTTATTGGACGAGATTTTGCTGATAGACCTGCTCCTGAAGCAAACTTCAGAAAAACATATGTCAAGTACTTTAGAGAAAAGGAGACTCAATTAGAAGATGCAAGTACAAGACTGAGGGAGAGCATGGATAAATTTAAGAAGGAAAAGGAAGCAAGGACGATAACTTCGTTAGAAGTTGATCCTAGGAGTGAAAATGCTAGGAAAAGGCGAGTTATGAGTAGCGGTCCTGCAGGGTCCAGGCTGATCCAGAAAGCATATCAACAAGCGAGGGCCAAGGGACCAATGTTCAGTCCAAAAAACATGCAATTCGGTAAAACGAATAATACTGCTTCACCAAGTACCCCCCCACCTGTGCAAGATGGAAAACCAAAAGCTGCCAGTGCCAGTTCTTCCAAGCCCATGGAACCTTTACTATCACCTACCTCTCCGCTACCGCTTGCTCGTCGACCCAGGAAATCAACACCCAGCATATTTCTGCCACGACGGCCATAAAGTAGTCTATATTAATATTCGTATTTATTCATCGTCGAAATATACAGAACTTTCGCTCGACAGGATTTTCTTCTTGATTCACGTTAGCTTTTCTGTCGTAGACAGGGCTTGCTTCGAGATTCACACCAAATCGCTGAGCAGCCGCAATAAGGACATCCTCGGGCATATGCGAGCCAAGAGATACGACTGGCTAACAACCATACAGCAAAGGAATTGCTGTTACTCTAGCGAGTCTCAAAGTGGTTAAATACAGTCTCTACAAACGTATTCGCTCGTTTTCAGCAAATCGGAATCGTACGAGGCAGTTGTGCTCCGAAGATGAAAAGTTCCCGGGGTTTCCGAGGATTTTCGCTTAACTGGACGAGATTTTACTCCATATAAGGGATTGCAACTCGAAATACTGTCACATAACTATTTAGAGTCAGTAGCCAAATGTACGTATTGGCTCTGCAAGTGCTGCTCTGAGAAAAGGCTCTGCATAGGGGCTGATTTGAGCAGCCTGCTCAGCTCAGTGGTATCTACCCCACCATGGGCCGTGGGGTTCCTAAATTAGCTGTTTCGTAATTAAACAAAGTCTATTTTAACCGGAAGGGGGCATTTAAGTACATACAAATAATTTATTACTATTAGTCTCGCCTGGTTCTTATTAGAATTGTTGCTGCTCATTGCCATAGTCATTTATTTACAACAGCTCTGCGGCTGCCAATGTTGACGGTTGTGCACGCAGGATGCGGAAACCTACTTGAGCATGAACATCAATGTATGCTTGAAACAGCAAGTTGAAAACGGCCAGGGGCGACAAAGTGTGACGTATAATAATTTTCTAAGAATACACTTCTGAACTAGCGTGCAAACTTTTCGGTCATCTGCTGGCTCTCTTGCACGTCAAATTTCCCAATTTGCTATGGCTCCGGCGGCTCATCCGCGGGATTGCCTACAGCCCCACAAGTATATAAACGTACGCAAAATCCACTATATCTGCACTACCACCAGTATTTTATTTCCATCTATTCTTTTGCTTAAGCATGTCTGCTACTGTAACCACCACTCTCACTGTTGAGCCTCTTTCCGGTGCTCCTTTAGGTGCTAGGATTACACTTCCTGACGGTATCACTGATCCAAGCAAGCTGTCCGATAAGGACTTTGAGCAACTCCACAAAGCACTCTTGACCCACCTTGTTCTCGTCATCCCGGGCCAGGCCAATCTGCCCCCTAAGAGCCAGCATGAGC
The DNA here is from genome assembly GCA_030565365.1 of Zygoascus flipseniorum. Lineage (NCBI taxonomy): Eukaryota > Fungi > Ascomycota > Dipodascomycetes > Dipodascales > Trichomonascaceae > Zygoascus > Zygoascus flipseniorum. The sequence goes on from JAJMBR010000007.1 coordinate 48,372, forward strand.
TCACCAAACGATTTGATCCTACTTGCCAAGGTGCCTACGGACATTCCAAGGAATTCCGAAATGAGAAGTCTGTTCTGAGACGAGACGGTGTTTCCGTGCCCGATGTTCCCCAAGTCCAGATTCTCGGCCAGGGCCATGTTGCTGAGCATGCTGGACTCAAGGATTTCAACCTTCGACATCCTATCCATGATGGATTTCATAAGGATGTTTTGACCAAGGAACAGCAAGAAGATGGATATACCCGATTCTACCGATGGCATATTGATTCAGCTCTGTACGAGCTTTCTCCTCCTCTGTGTACCACTCTTCTTGGAATTCATGTCCCTCCAAGCGATAAGAAGCTGAAAATCAAATACGAAGATACTGGCGATGAGCTTGAAGTGTCTCAGGCCTCTACTGCATTTGTCTCCGGTGCCAATGCTTTTGATCTTCTTTCCGAGGAAGACAAGAAGATTGCTCTCGGCTCCAAGGTTGTGTATCCTCCACACCCCTTCATTTTCATTTCGGATGCTCGAGCCACTTCTGATGGTCTCACCATGGTAAGTGAAGGAAAGGAGTTATCTCTGGACGAGCTACCTGAATGGGAGGAGAAGAAGATCAAGACTCTTCCTCTGGTGTGGACCAACCCCATCACTGGCAAGCATCACCTTCAGACGGCCGGCTGTGCTGTTCGACAGCTCATCAAGCCAGACGGTACCGTTCTGGACCTGGCAGATGCTCGGAAAGAGGTCCACCGACTGATGAGACCTGCTATCTCCCCCGAGCATGTCTACGCCCACGAGTGGAATTCTGGTGATCTAGTCATCTTCTTCAACCAAGGTGTTTGGCATTCAGTTACCGGCCAGTTTGGCCCTGGTGAAACTCGTCTCATGCACCAGTGCAATGTTGCTTCTGGTGTTGATCCTGTGTGCCGGGTCTGAACGGACACAATCTCAGTAGTTTATGTAAGTAATGGATTGTAACGAATATATGCCAATAGGACAAAAAACTTATTGAGTAAACAAATGTATATGTATATGTGTATTATAATATCTTAGCAACCAGTTTATAATGAACGTATCCACACCTGTACAAGAGGAACGCTAATTAAAAAAGCTATTGTTGTGCAGTTCAGCACTAGTTGATTTTGATCTCATCTCGAGGCCACCCCACTGGATGACCATTGTGATATTTTAAATCCTTCGTCGGTCTAGGAACATCTTCCGGAAGATCAGTCTTCAAAGCATAAGGATTGGGGTCAACAGATTGAACGAGGTTTCCAAAGGTGTGGTTGACCTCTCTATGTTTGCACTCATCTGCTCGGATATAATAAATAAGGTCCTTAACAGTGGAGTCCTTAGGCATGCGCCAATACTGAAGAGCGATATCGGGAGCAGGCTTATTAGCAAATTCTGGAAGTAGACCGTTGTTGAAGTCATTGATACACCGAGTGTATGTAATAACAGCCTCCTCCTCGAGATATCCAACAAACCGATGGCAAACTCTAGGGAAAATAAGATATGCAAGCAGAAAAGCATTAAAAAAGACACCCTGCGCACCTAGCAACATTAATCGCATCATCCAACCAGGATGAGTCAGCTTGATGAAAGTAAGCAGATGCATTCGCTCATTGTATGCCTCCTCTAGCAGGGTTTCGATCCAGGCTCTATCTCTTCGCAGAAGACGCAAGCTATGAAGATGTCGGATCATACCCCCTACCATTCCTGGTACACCAGCAATTGATTCGAGAAAGATAAAACGCCGAAGCCATTCTTTTTCAGTCATAGCATATTTAGGATCCATCTCATGACCCTGAGGTGGATGCCTATAACCCGTAACAAAGTCAAACGAGCTTCGTATAAACTGTAGAGCTCTCCAGGCAATTCGATCCGACAGTTGCTTTGGCTGCAGATGAGAAATGGGAACAGATGCCATTTCCTTCGTCTTAAAGTCGGGATGAACCCAAGACTGCGACAACTGGTAGTCATCCGGCTTGTAGAGACTCCTGTTGACGGGAACTTTTCCCAGCTCGGCCAGGGTATGCGTCATATGGTCTGGAGGAGATCCAGAGGATGTAGCAGTGGGCGACTTAGATGCCGCGTTGAGCGCTGCAAACGTCGCCATGGTCGCAGCTCTAACAGTTGAACTGCTGATAGCGGCCCAGGAGGCCCGTGAGCCGATAAGCCCTATAGTAGATAGCATGGGAAGAGAGATCTCTGCCTAAAAAAGTATGTTATTTATAAAAAGCGAAAAAAAGCTTCAGCACCGATCGGGGACAGTATCCCACTATAAATATATTGCACAAGGGAACAATGCTCTAGTAATCCCAAGCCCAGTTCTGCTTGATGCAAGTGCGCATGTTTGCGATATTTAAATCCCAGCCTAGTAACATTCACTCACTTCCTTGTGCCCGCAGATGCGGCGCATTGCCCCACGGAGAATATAGGGGGAGATGACCCGGCATGGGCCGGTGCAATAGGAAACGTGGGAATTTGCTCAATCAGTTTTAGTTTTTTTGGAAGATGAGTCAGACTCGGCATCTGTAGGAGGGCTTGTTCGTTTCTTCTTTCGTGGATTGAGGCAGGTGTACAGCTTTTTATCGATCTGTTTGCCAACCTCAGCAGTTGGCAAACCCACATCTTTCATGTCCAGAATGCACTGAGTGATGAGTGTAAGCAGATGCTGACTGGTTGGCAGTCCAACTACCGCCGCACCAGAGCTAATTTTAAATTTAACTTGGATATACCGCTCGGTGGTTGTGGGATCGACCGAGTACAGAGCCGCAAGTGCAATCTGCGGCGGAGAGTAGTGGAACTGAGCATTTGTAATCAGCGAGTCCAAAACAACTCGTCTGGACCCGTCATGCAGGGACCCTAGCTGGGCGTATTCCAGGTCTGGTAGTGTGGTTTGAATATCGAGGAAAAACCCATGTAGAGCCCTGAGTGGATTGTACACCGACAGAGTGAAGTTGAGACTCTGCAGAACTAGGAATTCCAGATCCAAAATGTCCTTTTTGTCAGTTCGAAGCAGAGCTTGGCAGAACTTGTCAATTGGAACAAAGTAGTTTTCGGCTTTAGACGCAAGAAACACCGTGGTGTACAGAATGTTCTTTGGATGGTGCTCCATCACGGAGTTTTCCAGGTAAAACCGCCTGAAATAGGCAACGGCCGTAACCCGTACCTGGCTAGGCATGTGGAACATTCGAGCGATTTCCTCCACCTTGCTGGCATAAAATCGTACCAATTGGTTGTGTTCCTCCAGGCTGAGAATCTCCACCCCTTCGATCCCCAGCTTGTCAAGCGAGTTTTGCACCCCCAAAGAGGTCCTCACATGTACTGCCTCGAGCTTGGCCTCCAGTTCCTCCTTGGTGAAACTCCACATTCGAAACTGAGATGAGTTTCGGTACAGATCATCGTCGGTGATCACTTTTTTCTCCTTGGTCATGTCGGCAGCTAGAGTGAAGGAGGTGAGGTGAATCAAATGGGTTGGTGCATTACCCAATTTTTCCTATTTCAACCAACATCTACCGCCTAAATCAAAACCGAAAAAAACCAAAAGGTCACAACGCTCACCTCCCACCCGCCGTTTGCTCGTCATATTGTATTTTTGTGCTTCTCCCCCCCAGCCAGCTGGCGTTTTTTTTGCCTTTACATTCACGTCAAGGGCTGAAACCTCACAATTTTCAATCATAGACAGCAATTATTTCCGGCAATTGCCCCTGTTTTCTACTATTCAGTCTGATCGATTCAATCGCGGTATCTGGCTCTTTCCCCTACCCACCACCTTGTGATTAACCTGACAACATCCGTTCCATGCCTTCGCTATACCTTGGTATATACAGTGCGCTGTATGCCTACGAGGCTCGGTCGGACCAAGAGGTCTCTGTAGCAGCTGGTGATTTACTTTATCTGCTGGAAAAGAGCAGCGAGGATGACTGGTGGACGGTCAAAAAGAGAGTCGTAGGAATGGCTGCAGAAGAACCTTCGGGTTTAGTACCTAGTAATTATATTGAAAAGGTATGGGCTGGTTATTTTTTATTTTTCCAACAGCAGTTTTTATCTAACTTATTCGCAGGCCCCCGTTGTTGATCAGGCTAGAGCTCTGTACGATTACGATCGTCAGACTGAAGAGGAGCTGTCCTTCTCTGAAGGCACCGCCTTTGATGTTTATGATAAGTCTGATCAGGACTGGATTCTTGTGGGTGAGAAAGGCGGCGATCAGTATGGATTTGTTCCGGCGAACTATATTGAATGCGGTGCTACATCTGCTGCTGCTCCGGCTCTTGCTGCTGTTCAGCCTACAAATGCTACCGGCTACAATTATAACCAGCAGTCTCCTACCGACCGTGATAAGCCCCTCCCTAACTTCCCACCTCCTCCACAATCGCATCTTTCCAATAACAATGGCTATGCTTCTAGGGATGTAGATGATGCTCCTCCGATGCCTGTTCGTCCTGGTGGATCCACCCCCCGGTCAACCAGCGATGACCGCGAAACTCCGTCCTCTTCCAGCTCGAGATTCCTCAGCTGGTCAGTCCAGGAAGTTGATGGCAGAAAAAAGAGTAAAGCTACTTTAGCTGTCGGCAACGGCCAGATTATGTATTCGCCTGAACGGTCGGGCTCCGAGCCTCAACAGTGGGAAGTACAAGATCTCACTTCTTATTCTTCAGAAAAAAAGCATGTATTTTTAGAGTTCCAGCATCCAAGAGCTTCATTAGACTTGCACGCTGGTTCAAAAGACAATGCCGAGGATATTATCAGTGCTCTCGGTGAGGTTGCCGGTGCCAATCGAGCTTCTGGTCTCCGAGAAGTGTTGGTAGCTGCTCAATCAGCCGGCCAGAAAATGGGCAAAGTTCTGTATGACTTTGAGGCTCAAGGTGAAGATGAGGTTTCTGCTAAAGAAAATGAGAACATTTTTATTCTTGATGACAAGAAGAGCAAGGAGTGGTGGATTGTTCGTACTGCCACTGGTGAAGAAGGTGTTATGCCTTCTTCGTATATTGAAATAGCTGCAGAACCCAGTGACTCCAAGCGTTTGTCGCTGCCTTTTGGCAAAAAGAAAAACTCATCCTCTAGTGGGGTAAGTTTTGGTAGAAGTGCCAGCAACCGTCTCAGCAGGCGTGCTTCTGCAAAAGAAGTTGAAAGGGAAGAAAAGCCTCGCCGTGGCGACAAAACTCGTGGACATGCCACAAAATCTAGGCCTGATATGGCCAAGGTGAGAACTTGGACCGATAGATCTGGCACTTTCAAGGTGGAAGCTGAACTATTGGGCTGTGCTGATGGCAAGATCCATTTGCACAAGCTGAATGGTGTACAGATTGCTGTCTCAGCCTCAAAAATGTCTACGGATGATTTGGAATACGTTGAAAGAGTTACTGGTGTTAGCCTGGATGATGATAAGCCCCTTGTGGATATTCGAAATGGAGGCTCTAGGCGAAGATCACGATCCCGGGGCCCAGTCAACGGCTCACCCCCTGGAAGTGGTGTTCCTGGTGGTGTTAGTACGGGTGTTTCAAAGTCAGCTAAAACTGCTTCTGCTACTTCTTTGACTTCTATTGATCACGGTAATCGTGCTAGCAATGGTAGTAATAAGCCGGAATATGACTGGTTTGGATTTTTCCTTGAGTGTGGAGTGGACGTAAATAACTGCCAAAGGTACGCCCTGAACTTTACTCGTGACCAGATGGATGAGTCGATTTTGCCGGATATCAATGCTGCCGTCCTGCGAAACCTAGGTTTGAAGGAAGGCGATATACTGCGAGTCACCAAGAAGGTAGATGAAAAGTACAAGAGAAACAAACCTAATGCTGGAGGTGCTCAAGGAGGACTCTTTTCTGCTCCTGGCGGTGTTTTGCTGAATAATACCAACAAACCTGCTACTGGAGCTTCCGCATCTACCACCTCTCTTACTGGGCAACAACAGAATGGCTCTTCAGTTTCATCTACAGCCTCACTGGCAAAGGGTAAACAAGGCTTTGACGATGATGCTTGGGCTATTAAGGGGGATTCTAGCCAATCTCAAGCTGCTCCTCCTCAGCCACAACGACCCGTACAGCAGGCTGCTCCTGTGACTCACGTTGCACCCGCACCAACTGGTTCTATGAGAGACCTGATGAATATCCAACCGTTACAGCCGGAGAAGACGGCACAATCGATTATGGCTGATCAGCAGTTGCGTCAGCAGCAGCTTCAGACGCAGCAGAATACTCAAAAGCAAATTGAAATGCTACACCAGCAGCAAGTTCAACAGCAAAGTCTTATAAGCAAACTTCAGGCGCAGAATACCCAGAATCAGCTTCAGCAACAACAGCTGGTAGCTCAAATTACTGGTGGTAATCCATTCAACAACCCAGTTGCCGCTCAGTTGACTGGCGGTGGCCAGCCGCTGACTGCCAATTTCACCGGAAAGAGTATGCTGGGTCCCTTTGCTACTGGCAATTCCATGCCTTTAGCGATGAATACCACGGGAGGTTTCATTGGCCAGCAACCTACAGGTGGATTCGTCGGTCAACAAGCTACGGGTGGATTCGCTGGTCAACAAGCTACGGGTGGATTCGCTGGTCAACAAGCTCCAGGTGGATTCGTGGGTCAACAACCCACGGGCGGATTTTCTGTCCAGCAAAATACAGGCGGCTTTGTTCAACCGCAGACTTTTGGCAATCAGTTTAACGGTGGATATAATGCTCAGCCCTTGGGCGGATTTAACGGGCAGCCTAGCGGAGCATTTGCTACTGGTAATAATCCCTTCATGGCTATGCAACAGCCCACATCTCAGCCATTTCAGTCACAGCCTGCTAGTTATAGCAGTCAATCTCTCGATGCATTGACCCAGCAGTTCCAGCAGACAGGATTGGCTTCCCAGCAAAGCTACTCGCAGCCCTCTACCCCGGGACCTTTCTCTCAGCCGTCGTTTGGCCAGCAGCCTTTCAGTCAGCCTTTTCAGCAGCAGCAGCAGCAGCCTTCCTCACAAATCTTACAACCGCAATCTACAGGGTTTGGATTTGGCAATTCCTCAACTACATTTGGTGGAGCCAGCTTTGGCAATGATATGTCCGGCGGAAGCAATTTTGGCTCTTTCCCTGGCACTGCAGCTTCTCAGCTTGGCCAGATGCAGCCTCTGCAATCTCAGCAGACTGGACCCCATCCCCCGGTTTCGTTTGGTGGACCTCAGCCATTGCAACCCACCGCTACAGGCAATCGCCGAGCTAATCTTGCTTCTGCAACAGCTAACAATCCTTTTGGATTCTAGGTGTCCTTTGCTGGAAAGAAGAAATTTTGCTGATAAACACTATGTAGGAGCTTTATGTAACGAATATGAGACTATTTTCAGACAGGTTTTAACTAGACCATTAATGGTGGCAGATCTGCTCTGTGATACCACGTTTGCTGCACCAACATCTAATGTGCTCAAAATACCAAGGCATGATTATCATTGTTCTACTCCTGATTTACTGAGTTATACTACACAATTAATAAAAGTATGACCGTGCTCAGAATGATATATATATATATGTTTATATAGATTATTTGGTGCTCTGCATCTGCAAAAGTTCTATTAGCACAGTTCGCAAACAAGAGAGAGAAAGATCTAATGATCCAACAAATGTTGCTACAATACACCATGCGCGCGATTAAACTATGCGGGGTAACTGTGGAGTTTCGCTTGTCGCAGTTTCAAATAAATATGCCTGGGAGCTCCCCGAAAACAAACGATAAAGTTTCCCTCGTCACAGATGGTTTTCGATTTGAAGAAGGAGCTTGCCTTCTACAGGCAATATCATTCTGAACCTCGCAATATATTGATTCATGCTATTTTTGTTCCTACAATTTTGTTCACCACTTTATTGTTGGCATGTAACTTGCGAGTTCCTGTGAGCATCCTGGCTAACGTTGAATTCATTCCACCTGCCTTATATCCATACTTCAACCTCGGCGTGGTCGGCGGCCTTGGTTACGGTATTTTTTATAGTTTGCTTGACAGGGAATTTGGACTCCCCACAATCCCAGTTCTGTTCATCAGCACTCTGGGCTTTTCTCGGATTGTGCTATCGCCAAAGGCAGGTGCTGCTAATAAGTGGTCTGCCATCGTTATGGCGCTTGCCTGGATCTTTCAGTTCATTGGACATGGGGTATTCGAAAAACGAGCACCTGCTCTTCTTGACAATCTCCTACAGGCTCTAGTCATGGCCCCATTTTTTATTGTATTTGAAGTTGCTCATTACTTTCACTATCGAACTGAAATCCTTGATGAAGTGGATCGGATGATAAAGCCAGAGTTGGAAGCTTTCCGAGCCTCAGTTGCTGCCAGGAAGGCTAAGAAAACTCAATAGGTTCCGAATGAAATATATATGTAGTATGTTTTTAGTAATAGTATTGAACCATACAGCTATGAAAGGAGCAGCATAGATTCATGGAGTATCGGTAAAAGAAATAGGAAGGGGAAGCATAGTTGTCAAAAACCGGCAGCAAACAGTAGATGGTTCTATGATAGTGTATTCTTCACTAACTCTTTTACTGCTAGTATGGCTAAATGAAACAGCTAATTGCACCTGCTAAATTATTTGAAAGAGGAGACGAAAGCAGTGGTGACATCACCGAGCTTGGAAAGATCATCCTTGGAAAGCTCACCCTTAGTGGTGATGGTGTCCAAGATACCAGACTCGTTAGCTCGGAGATGAGCCAAGAATTCGGACTCGAATCGAGTAATATCGGCAACGGGGATTTCATCCAGGTAACCGTTAACACCAGCGAAAATCAAAGGAGCCTGCTCAGAGGCAGACAGGGGAGAGTACTGTCTCTGGACCAACAACTGGGTCAATCGCTCACCACGGGCCAAAGTCTGCTTGGTGGAAGCATCCAAATCGGAGCCAAACTGGGCGAAAGCAGCGACTTCTCGGTACTGGGCCAAGAAAAGCTTAAGGGAACCGGCAACCTGCTTCATGGCCTTGACCTGGGCAGCGGAACCAACACGGGAAACGGAAAGACCAACATTGATGGCAGGTCGAATACCCTTGTAGAACAGCTCAGCCTCCAAGAAGATCTGACCGTCGGTAATGGAAATGACGTTAGTGGGAATATAGGCAGACACATCACCACCCTGGGTCTCAATGACAGGGAGGGCGGTCAAAGAACCAGCACCGTTCTTCTCAGACATCTTAGCAGCTCGCTCCAAAAGTCGAGAGTGCAAGTAGAAAACATCACCAGGGTAAGCTTCTCGTCCAGGAGGTCGTCGCAGAAGCAAAGACATTTGTCGGTAGGCGACAGCCTGCTTTGACAAATCGTCATAGACAATCAAAGCATGTCGGCCATTGTCTCGGAACCACTCACCCATGGCGCAGGCAGTGAAAGGAGCAATGTACTGCAAAGGTGCAGCCTCAGAGGCAGTAGCAGCGACAATGATGGAGTACTTGAGGGCGTCATTGGCCTCAAGAATCTGAGCGAGCTGAGCAACAGTGGATCGCTTCTGACCAACTGCAACGTAGACACAGTACAGCTTCTTGGATTCGTCGTTACCGGCATTGACCTTCTTCTGATTCAAGATGGTGTCAATGGCAATGGCGGTCTTACCAGTCTGTCGATCACCAATAATCAACTCTCGCTGACCTCGACCAATGGGCACCAAGGCGTCAACAGCCTTAAGACCAGTCTGCATGGGTTCGTGAACAGATCGTCGAGGCAAGATACCAGGAGCCTTGAGCTGGGCTCTGTATCGCTCCTTAGCGTTGAGAGGTCCCTTACCGTCGATGGGGTTACCCAGAGCATCGACAACTCGTCCCAAAAGCTCGGGGCCAACGGGAACGTCGACAATGCTACCAGTACGCTTGACGGTTTCGCCTTCCTTGACAAGTCGATCAGAACCAAACAATACAACACCGACCTGACCGGCTTCCAAGTTCAGGGCCATACCCTTGACACCGGAGGAGAACTCAACCAACTCCTCGGCCTGGATATTGTTAAGACCGAAAACACGAGCAGTACCGTCACTTGAAAAGTTAGCACGTGGGCTCCGTAAAAAATGCTTCCTGCAGTCTGTGCGCTGTTCGTTAAGCTGATTGTTGAAGGTTGGGTTTACTTGAAGAGGTTTGCGTGGTGTTGGGCGTCGCGCACGCTCATTGGTCCAAACACCCAATTTTTCACCACAAGTCACAAGTCGAACGTCAACAGTGTAGCTCTCCAACATCAACCTCAACACAGTAGCTGGCCGACAAACAAACTCTGCTTGTAGATAATGGACACATTGACTGCATTCTCTGTATTAATCATTACTCACCCAATGGACAAAACTCGACCAGTCTCAGAAAGGTCGGCCTCGCCGGAGACACCTCGGATTCTCTCTTCCAAAATAGAAGAGACCTCGGTGGGTGCAGCCTTGGCGTAACCTCGGTAGGCAACTCGAGTAGCGTTCTAACACGTTAGCAGTTATTCCATGATGGTTCGGTTGGCGGGATTGGGTTGATGGCTCCCCATCGTGATTGGCCAGCTAGGCACCTGGTTGCTGGAAAGTCTCGTCAAGCAAATCACAGCAGAGACGGCCAATTGAATCACCAGGCCATCGTTCCGGTACCTGTTTGGTTTTACCTACGCTTGCAATTCTTCGTGAAACTGCACGATTGATGGCGGTTCTCAACATTGTTGTATTTTTTGGTGTTTTGTGCAAAAAAGTGTTAACCAAAAGGTTGAGTGTAGGTTAGAAGAGTAAAAATTTGTGTGGGAACCAAATCTTACTGGCCAACTCGGCATACGTAAGCACACCCCATACATTTATGTAATCGGATCAACCAATCATTGCCGGTTCAACCTTCTTACCCTCACACCACCAGCTGCATTTTTTCCTCTTTCCTACAGACCACATTGTCAATCAACACTCCAAACATGCTCCGAACCACCGTTGGCCGACCTTTGATCGCAGCTCGATCTGTCCGAAGCGTTCGATTCAATTCCTCTGCGACTTCCACCGATTACTCTCGTTTGTTCATTGCTGACGAGGCTGCAGCCAAGGCCTACAAGAACGAGTACGACCACACCACCGCGCACGCCATCCATACTGCTTCATTGTGGAAGAGGATTGCTATCATTGTGTGCGTTCCTGCTCTGATTGCCACCAGTATTTCTACCTACTATCTTGAGATGAAGCATCACGAGCACGCTGTTGCTCATCCTCTACCATCTGACAGCGACCTCCCTCCTGAGTACGAATTCCAAAATCTCCGAGCTACAAAGTATTTCTGGGGTAACGGTGACAAGACCTTGTTCTGGAATGATAAGGTTAATCACCACAGGACGACGGAATAGTGCAATAACTGCATGCGGGAACTCGCATTTATATAATTGATTTCGTTATATTATTATAAACAATAGCTCAGTATCATTAAGAAGAGAAACGTAGCATCTAAGTCGTGTCATCTCGGCCAGGAGATAGAAATGCCAATACCAGGTCCCTCACGTAGTAGATCGCTATAAGCTGAAGAACCGGTCACTTTGGAACGCTGCAGCGCAGTTTCATGTCCTGGCCCCAATGCGAGGCTACAAGGTTGAGAACACAAACAGGTTGTTTGTGGCCGCGATCGCAATGGAGTTCTCATGTGGGTGCCAGCTTAGATGAAGAATGTTCTTCTTGAAGTCAATTGAGTCGTACTCGGTGTTGTTCATTCTAATAAGACCCCTTCGAGGCGAAGTGGTATTACGAGCCCGGGTGCCCGTACTCTTAACCAGACCACCTCCGATAGAGACAGGGACCCCAACTTTCTTGGCTTTGAATGCACTCTTGTCGGCTTGGAGCAGAATCTCCATGTCGTCTGCATTAGGGTCCACAGCGTTGGGGTATATCAGGAAATTGTTATTGTAGGTACCAGTCATGACGGACTTGCCATCCCCAGAGAACACCACCTCAAATTTGTCGAAGATGGAATCATTTTCGTACATGTCACACAACTTGTCTCGAATATGCTCATGGATCGAAATCGTCTTGACTGGTTCTCTTTCCATGTTGACGTCCCAAATCTTGACTGACATGTAGTCTCGGGACACAATGTATCTGCCATCATGGGAAAATCGGACATCAGAAATGGACGAGGTGATTTCGGTAAAAAACGAGTGCTCCGACGGATCCATCCACTCCTCAAAAAGTTTAGAATGTGAGTCGCATAGGGAGTTTTCTCGCATGTCGGCTAGTTTAATGGTTCCCTTGCTTGAGGAGTACATGAACAGATTGCAAGATGTAGGATGGAACTCAGCAGCTGTGATCACTTCGGTCAGTTCTTCCATATTGGCAGGCTTGATATCCACAATGTTGAACGACTGATCAGCAATCCCCAAATTCCACAAATTGATGCGCAGGTCATCGCCGGAAATAAACGTCTCATTGTCCGAGTTGACACTGATGGAGTTGATATGGTAAGTGTGGGCATTGGCATAAATGCGCCGGGGAGCAGCAGCTATGATGGTTTCATGGAGCGTAGTTCGGGGCAATCTGAGCTCATTCACATCAATGAGTTGGTGCTGGCGGCCATTGTGGTGACCATCGGATAAATTGTTCTCGGCTACCACCTTGATGTTCTTGTTATAGACTTTCCACAGCTTGATAGTCTTGTCATTGGTTGACAGCAGGAAATGAGCCTGATTCTGACGCCGGCACCACTTGATCTTGTTGATCTTTTCCTCGATCTCGAGTGATTTGAGATAATCAAATTCTGCATCGTGGCTCTGGAACTCGGTATAGAACCGGTACTCGCAGCCCTTCTTGCTCTCATTCCGCTCAAACAACACGACCCGGCCTCCCTTGTCTCCGGTAGCTAAGTAGTTGCCTGTGTGGTCAAACTCAACAGTGGAAATGACATCGGCTTCGGTGATGTTCTCAATATCGCCCTTGTCGCCAAAGCACTGAGAGAACTTCCACGTCTGGTTCAGATTCGTGGAATCGTTCATATTGAGCCGACACTCTATTAATGAAGGTGGGAAATCAGTCTCGGATGCTCAATCGCACTCTACCGTGGCTCAATTGTAGCTATGGAGGGCGGCCAACTGGCGACTTTTTTTTGATTGGTTTCAATAGCTTCTGTCCTGCGGTTGCCAGCCTCGTAATCACAAGAAATAAATGGTCTCAATCAAACACTTTGCTGCTCCTAATGCTTCCTATCTCAAATGTCTGCAATTCGTACCTCAATCTCAACCCCGGTGGTTATTAGATGCGAGTTTGCGGATGCTCTAAGCGTTTGGTGGTGATGGCTGAGAGAAGAGTGAAAAGAGGTGACCACCCAAAAGCCCAAGCAACAGTGAGTGAAGTGCGCAGACAAAGTGATTTGGAACAGAGAGAAACACCAAAGCCTAGCCAAGCCAAGCCCTGCCAACCAGCAAAGTTTACGGAAGGTGGATAATTTGCAATAATTGGAATTCGCTAAAAGTCTTTTTCATTCAACTCGTCTACTTCTATTTTTCAATTATGATACATGACCAGTTTCCCGATTGCTCCAGTTTTCCTTTGCGCCTTGATCAGCAAATTGTAGCCAGCCCCAGCACCATTCATCGGTATCCACGCAAACAGTTAATACCGATTCTATCAGCAACCATTTTTTGAGTTTCGTCTGTTACATATGGACGAGTCCCAAGCTCTAAATATAGCCCACAGTCTACCAAGGCAAAAGAAGCATCCAATTAATAGCTGATTAATGCCGATATGCACATCCTGTGGCTCTGTACAGTTCAAGTCACGTGAACCTGGCACGTGACTTCCATGGGCTGGAAACAGCCGGAATCGGCAGCTCCATGCTACGGATTATTCTGATAGTATTTAGCAATAAGTTTTTACTGGCGACAGACCTTGGATATACCACTGTCAGAATTCCCTTTTGCATCCATCTGGTTGCTTTCACAGGAAAGTTCTTCTATCCTAATCTGTTTAGTTTGCATTGTCCAAGCGTGGGCTGGGCTGAAAAACTCAGAAAAAGATTTGAAAAAAAAACCCGAACCCGACGATTCACAAACCCGAACACATGTCTGGTAATTTGCCCAAACCGTCAAAAACCGAAGGTGGTGAAATAGCCCGGCTTGATTCGCTCACTAGACGGAGTGGAACCGGATCACCACTGAGCGGGCTGCCGGGGCGACCAGCCTCTCCTGCAGGTTCTGCCAGAGGGGGAGCTTCTGTACGCGGACGCTTCTTGCCCAAAGCTGTAGCACGTAGAACTAAAGAGGAGAGAGATGCTTCTGCTCCAGCTGAATCAAAAACAGTGTCAACAGCTCCCACTGCGAGCCGTGGTGGCCGTGGTGGCCGTGGAGGTAGAGGGGGCTCCAGAGGTGGCCGATTCGATTCTGTGAGTTCAACTTTGGCTGCAGGACCTCTATCTGCCCCTTCCACCAGTATCGATCCTAAAGCAGGCCAGCGATTGGGGCAAACCAATGTTTTTGGCACCGGTGCTGGATCTGCGGCAGGGCGTCTTCAAGGTGAAGCTATCTTGGCTCAGTTGGGCCGACTCAAGAGTGAATCTCCGCAGCCTTCTTCGCGGGACTCCAGTGCATCTCCCGGACCTTATCAACATCATCGTATTGACATGTCATCTTTGGTTCCCATAGAAGGGGAGCTTTCTGCCCACTTTCCCGTCAGACTAGAGCGAGACGAAGCTGTACAAGAAGAAGAGCCTTCTAAGCATATTGGCACAGACGAATCTGTGAGTGAAGAACTCAAAAGACTTAATATTGACTATGAGGTTCTCTCACAAGACATGTTCTCCAAAAATGGAACTGACGAAGTCCAAATCAAACCTGAGCCCGGATCTGCTGAGGAAAAACAGCAACATCAGACGGAGGCCGACGATTCGAGCAATAAATTGCTCTTCATGCAATTTCCCATAATATTCCCCAAGTTCCAAGCTCCAGAACCGGTGTCAAAGACTGCTTCCGCATCTCCTAAACCTGGTGGCTCCGATGAAGAAGACGTCATTATGATCGACCAGGACGAAGATACGACTAAACAGGCATCTGCCGCTAACAACGATGATCTATTCCCGCAAGAGGGCAGAATTGGCACGCTTCGAAGACATAAATCTGGTAAGCTTACGATGGTTATTGGAAATATTGCCATGGACATGTCTAAAGGAAGCGACTGCAGGTTCTTGCAGGACGTTGTTGCCCATGAGGCATCTACTGGCAGTGCTTATCTGATCGGCCAGGTTAGCCAGCGCGTCATGATTACGCCCGAATTAGGGCAATTGGAGATATAGATTATATATATATATGCATTTTTGAATCAATCTACTTAGTCCCACTTGTCGGCACACTTGTAGGAGCAGAAACGGCGCTGAATGGCTATTTCTCGATTACCTACTACTCCATCCCACCATTCCATGGCATAGCCAACACCGAAAATAAGCGGTTTGTTGCAGATGCCACAGAGGGTGCCAAGTGTGCGATGCTCAATTGCCATATCGACGAGTTCGTCGAGTCGCGGGTCCAGATCCCACCGTTCACGGTCACCATTGGTGATTACAGCAAAAGAAATAGTCTTTAAACAGATCTCAAACAAGGAAGTGGCATTTGAAATGGTGGGGTCAGTCAGGGGTTTGTGCAAATGTAGAGATGACGCGTACCGCGTGCGGGCGATATTAGCAGTCTGCGATGGTGGAGGAGTAGCCTGGCTGTCTCCTTCACCTGGAGGTGAAAGAAATGGATTAGGATGAAGAGACAAGATTTGAAGTTTGTCGAGTTTGAGAATCTCTGATGGCAGAAATTTTAGGTGGTTCCCTCCGAGAGAAAGATTCTGAAGGTTTACCAGCTTACCAATACCAGGAGGAATAAATGTCAACTGATTATTTCTCAGAGAAAGAACAGTCAGATTGGTTATCTCAAATAGTCTTGGGGTAAGTCTAGAAATAACGTTATTCGTCAAAAAGATATGTATGTTGGGGACCCAAGATTGCTCGAACCCAGAAGAAGCCGATATCAAGTTTTTCAAATCACCAATATCGTCAGGGATTCTGCGCAGATGCATGTCTGTAAGTTGAACGGTTGGAGTACCCTCATTAATCGCGGTGTGAATTTTTGCCAGCGCAACTTCAATTGAAAGCTGACGCGGTCTCTCGAGGTCGACGGGATCTGAGTTCAGTGAGATACTGGCACAGTCATAATCAGACTCGCCACCGCCACCACCACCGTCACCATCGTCAGAACTACCACCCAGAAACCGATCTGTTTTCTGTCTTTTGGAGCCGGCTTCGCCAAGCTCGCTATTCAACGCGGTCAGAGCATGTGGAGGAGATGACGCAAGTCTCCAAACGTCCGAGTCCGGTTCCTGACCGTCGGTGAAATCATGATATCTTCTGTCATCCAATGACTCGGACGTGGGGTACTCTCTTTTCCTATTGAGCGACAAGGACGGGTCTGTCGAATATACCAATCCACTGGCTTCCTCTCCGCTGAACGCAAAAGGCACCAAACCAGCCATGGACGCGTGTCGAACCGTGAATATATTCCAGCTACAATCGGGAAAATACCACTAACAGTGATGAGAAACGGCAGCTTCACTCGTCATTCAATAAAACCCAGGGACTTGCAAGTTCAAGCAAGACGTTCTAGTTAGAATATGTTAAGATGGAGGGGAGTGTTTGGTGGGGGGCTTTAGTCGAGTATTGCGCCACACGAGATGAGGCTCCATAGCTAGGTAGCATCATACATTGGAATCCAAGTTCTCTCTCAATCCACTAGCCAACTGTACGCTTGACCAACTCGAGTAATTTATAGCTCAGTATTACTGCTTAGTACTAATGGCGACTGCTGTAGCGCTATTTACCTGAATGCAGGGCCAATCCATAGGTTATAGGCAGATAGAGTGGCTAAAGCGGCCGATCAGGGTCCTTTCAAAACTCTAGGAAATTGAGACATAGCATTGGTGACTTGGGTCGAATATCATCAACATAGAGGCTGAGATAGTATCTCCTCGATAAGCTTGCATCTTCTGCCCAATAACTACCACTGGGAAAACCTAACGTCGGATGGGCCCTGTCGCATCGGCTTTAACTGAGCTAAACCGAATGACGACATTACCAGTGAAATCACACACACTGATAAATTGCTTGAAGAGTTTTCCATCACGGTCTAAGTATATTTAGAGTAGAGAACTAACACTTTTTATTTGGTAAGAAATGGTACTGGGATAATCATCTTTTATCCTATTGGTGAGTGATGAAACCGACCCGACAAGGTGTATCACAGTAAAACCCGACAAATACATGGATAGCACCCATAGGGATGAGCACCGCACCGCATTAACCGTTACTACCGCGACAGTGTGCGATCTTGTATATGCAAAGAAGGGGATAAAAATTCAAGTTTTTACAGCGAGGGATTTTGAACTTCTCCCTAAACTCCGCTGCTAAAGTGTCTGGGTCGACTCTATGCGACTTTTGGTTCCCAAGTCGGGGTTGGGGTGCAGAATGGTGAGCTGATCGCTATATGCTGAGCTGATATTGGACCGACCATAAAAAGAGCAGCAGTGGACGTCGACATTCCCCATCGACTCCAATATCCCCTTTATAAAACTTACCCAGCCAGCTAGCCAGCGAGCCTCACATTTCCCACTTGCTGCTAATGTAAGCAGCACTGGCCATTCGGCTGAATCAAAAACCACTCTCCCCCCTCCCCCATCACCCGCTCCAAAAACCATATATGATCGCTCCTCCATCTCGCTTCTCCCAGACACCTCCACTCAGCATCGTACAAGGAAGCTAATCATGGGAGTTCCTATCTGGCGCCCCAAATCACCTCCGCACAAAAAGCGGCAGCATCCTGCAGGGCTTCATCCCGACTTTCTTGAATGGGCAGAGCGACGAGCCGTGTCTGGATATGTGGATCGAGGTCTACCCATCCAGGGAGGACAGACTCAAGGTGGACCACCCATGCATACCAGTCTACAAGGTCTGCAAAGTGGATTACAACGTAAGTAGGATTTCTACAAGCGTGTATTTTTACACCAATACTGGTATTATTTAAAGCGATTTCGTGTTATGCGTGTCATGCGTGTATGAGTGTTATTTTTTTATGGGTGTAGCTACACGGTACAAGTCAGGACCCTTCTTCTATCTGTGCTGAACTTGGTTAAACTTGGTTGAAAGGGACTTAGAGCTTAGATTTTGGTGGTATGACTTTGGTTCCTGGTTGTGCCACAGAATATTTTGTCTCTTATTCTTTTACCTATGAAAACGTCTCACAAAAAAACCGATAATACTGCATACGGGCATACTTGCTTCTATGGACCTTAACTAATTCATCAGGACGTCACAGCATTCGTCGCCGCCTCCCTCGTCGAGTCCGAGCCTACGATAATCTTCATGACCTTTCTGACCATCCTGCAGCAGAGCGACTGCGATCCAACATTGATCTTCCCAGTCTGGTGCGCACCGAAATACCGTTGTGGGCTGAACTCCCTGACGACCGCACTTTACATGAGCTGCCTCTACTATTTCCTCATCATGACGAGCCCTTACCTCCTCCGCCGCCGATCGCCGCGGATTACACGGTCCGTCCCCAGGTACATTTCACCAATCCTCCTGTAGCCGGATCCATCGATCCCGATCCTGCGGACCCCGAGTTAGAAATGCTACAGCGGGAGAGGACTGATGCGGACCCCGAGCGACAGCCATCGGATGGACCTTACGGCCGCACATCTACGCCTCCGCCTGGAGGGACTCGTCAGCAGCAGCAACAACAACAACAACAACAACAACAGCAACAGCAACGACAGCAGCGGCCCCTGGCCAGTCTTCATCTGCTACGTGACTGTCCGAGGTGAGCAGAAACGAGCTATTTTTTGGGTTCACCCGCAGGCTTTGGGAGGATTTTTTTTCTTGTGTCAAACACACTGATTTGTTCCCTGTTAGATGTGTCATTGCGTGGAGTTTAAGCCGTTCGTATCACTGAGGACCCCGAGGACTTTCGTATTGGCGTGGGTCGAGACCCGCCTTGTCCCAATCTGATAAAAAGCCTGCGCTCCCCTTTACCAGCACCCACCGCACCTTTACTGAGCACCATCGCATCCAGAACCATCACCCACGTCTGCTATCGGAACTGCTAGTTCTCCTCGAAATTTTCTTGTGTTCTGCTTCTGCGCATCCCTGCAGCTCAGTTTGTGAAACCCCCCGTGTGGTGAGTGCCAAACCCGTGCAAAGCTCTGCTGCCAAATTTTTTTTATTGTCGCAGCTATGGCAATAGCAAACGACACCGACCCGGGCGCGGCCCGGCTGGACACGCCGGTCGACCGGTTACTGAAGCATTCCCAAGAACCTGGCGAACGTAGTTCCCAGACTGCTATCAAGCCTCTGTTGATGACAGCTGCCACCGGTTCCGGAAGTGGTTCGGCTGCTGCGTCTGCTAGCAACGCTTCACCACCTGCAAGCAATGATAACGGCGAACAAGCCGAATTCGAAGAATATGATGACTATGAGACCTTGCCTGGAAATACTACGATGGCTCATCATCTTGCTGCTGGCGCCTTTGCTGGTATAATGGAACACACTGTCATGTATCCCGTTGACGCAATAAAAACACGAATGCAGGTTGCAGGATCTGCAAACGTATATACCGGCATTTTTAATGCCATCACGAAAATCTCGGCAGCGGAGGGAGCCACGTCTTTGTGGAGAGGTATCTCTTCGGTGGTTTTTGGTGCTGGACCTGCTCATGCCGTGTACTTTGCTGTCTACGAGAAGGTCAAAAGTACTCTTGGAGGTAATGCCGACTCAAACCATCACCCCCTAGTCACTAGTATAGCAGGAGCCAGTGCTACTACGTGCTCTGATGCGCTGATGAATCCGTTTGATGTGATCAAACAGCGTATGCAACTGTTTGGCTCCAAGTACCGCACTTTTTCACACTGCGCATCGGACATTTACAAAAAAGAAGGTTTCCGAGCATTTTATGTCTCCTATCCTACTACTCTAATCATGAACGTGCCTTTTACAGCAGCCAACTTTACTGTTTATGAGTCTGCATCCAAGATGCTCAATCCTACTAGGCGGCACGACCCTCTGGCCCACTGCTTGGCTGGAGCCCTCGCTGGAGGCACTGCTGCAGCCGTCACCACTCCGCTGGACGTCGTCAAGACGCTGCTACAGACAAAATCCATGCATTGCTACGACTACAAGGTCACTGAGGTGAACTCTTTTATTACCGGCGCAAAATACATATACGATACCCATGGGGCCAGTGGCTTTCTTCGAGGGCTGCGACCGCGGGTAGTCGCTACCATTCCTTCTACCGCCATCTGCTGGACTGCGTATGAGATGGCCAAGTTTTATATATGCAAGGGCGAGGCCCTTGGTTAATAGTTGAAAGTTCCCTCGTGGGAATTTTCCAGTTTGATGTACAGTATATAATAGATAGAGCCAGGGCTTATATTCTATGGAGCATATAATTGAATTGAATGGCTCCGACATCTTAGTTCCGCGGAGTGTGCAGATCTGTGATCTATGTGCCTCATTAGTTCGAACTTTAAATATGCCGCAGCTGCAGAAGTATTACGACCCATATATTTCAAACTTGCCTCACTAGGCCCTGAGCATGCTCAACCAACTGCACTTATCTGCGTAGGAACAATAATGACACTTACTGGTTTCTTCTGGATCGACACCATGTGCCTGGCGTGTTCCACTCCAGAATGAAAACGAGTAGTTTTTCACCATTTCGAATGTTGTTTCATCGTATTCATAGTTGACAGCACCAAAAGGTTCCCCCGTCAAACTATACAGATAAGTGACACTGAGCTTGTTTGATATCTGCGGCCAGGTATCAAAAGCCATATGCACCTCTCTGAGATTCTCAAATCCCGTGGCTTCTCGAAGTACAGACGAGAATGGAGCATCAATATTCATCCTCAAAATTCTATAAAAGTCCACAAAATATCCGTGAGGATCATCCACCATTTTACTAAGAAGCTTATGGTAAATAAGAACTTGGTGGTAGGCTGAAAGCTTTTGGCTGGTGCCAGGCATCGTTTTGCTTTGTCGAGTCTTTGTCTCGTTAATCTGTATTTTCCCGTCTATCATGGCAGCCTCGTCAACATAGCCGGTAATTGGCCAGCCACCTACCGTACCAAATAAATATAATTCTCTGATCGCGCCATTGGTAGTGCTTAATGTCCGTTGACGTGTAAGTTGACCAAGTAGCTTCACAGCCCACCGATCTTCGTCGGACTGGAGGTCTGAGATGTGAATTTCAACAGGCGCACCAACTAGGTTCTTTGCGGCCTCGACCTCCAGCGCCTCATGTACTGTACTTCCCCGGGTCATTGCAGGGGTGGTTATATCATCTCCCAAGCACATGTGGTAAAGGTTTTTCAGTTCGCAGTACTGAAGACCCATATCGGTCGCCTTCAACGCCCTCCAGCGAAACGCGTCGAACGGAGATTTTCCACGCATATCTAGCATGTAGTTATGCGTCGTTTCATCTTCATAAATGAGCTTCCGCTGCAAAGTATCAGCCGGATCAATTGGAGGAGTCAGTCGCAGCTTACTCAAGTCGCCTTCAACGACCAATGACACGCACTTTCCCTTGTTAGAGTAACATCTTCGAGAACTTGTGTTCCTAAGACTATTGCACCATCCGGCAGATTTCATCTTGTAATCGCCTTGTTGCCGGAGATCTTTTGAGCAATTAGGCTGAAAGCAATGCAAGTGCCCAAGAAACCTATAAAGTTAAAGAAAGCAGCTCTGGAATACTCTCGCTCTTCCTTTTCAGTGCGAAATATGGCAAAGATTCCCCGCAAGTTTGGAAGTGCCTGGAGTTAGCTAGTTACGAGTTGATGAGATTCTCCATGCTCCTTACCATGTGGAGTTGTGAAAGCTTGATGAGACGTCCTCGAGACCCACGACCAACTTTATATTGATTGATACTCGCTATTTAACGTCTATATGTGAACTAAATCTACCAGTAGACGATCCTTTCTGTCATTTGCCTATATTTCGGCCGTATGGTGTAGTAACACTATCTAAGTGTCCAATTTGAGGTCAGATAATCTATTTGCACTTTCGGTGAAGTGCCCAGGGAGAACGATTTATCAGTAACGATAAACCAGCAAAAACCTACGGTACTTGAAATATATGATTACCTTTATAGTATTATGGATGGGTTTGATAAGTTTAAAGGTTAGACGGGTCCATTCATGTGAGAAACTAGCCACTGCTTTTATACCAACTTTACATAGGGGGTTGGAACTCAAATCTTTCAAATGGTATTGAACCTTCTGACAATGAATATATATCTACTTAACTCGTACGTATAATTTTAGTATGACTACTTGACTACAAATTGAGGAGTTTTTTGCGCTGTTCTGAACTTTGATAATTTATATCTGACATCTGTATCTATACTTACGCCAGTCTATCTGAAGTTTTGAAAAATAGCATCGATACAGCCGCCAGACCTAAGAGAGGGGCTGTTTTTTTCACTGGGGGGGGGGGGGGAGAATAAAATGACTTGAAATTTCCAGTAGGAGTGTGAAATATTGTGAAAAAGAACCGTTTCAGCGCAAAAATTCGCGATTTCTATTTTTTTGTATAGAATATCGGAATAAATACAGACAGCAAACTGTATATTTTACTGTTTTGTCCGATATGGTGTAATGGCTAGCACAGTTCGCTTTCACCGAGCAGATCGGGGTTCGATTCCCCGTATCGGAGTTATTTTTTGATTCGAGGATATACTATACTTTTGCATTCGGCTCTGGAAGAATAGGCGGCCTTGAATCGGAGTTGCTGTCTCAATTTTTGTATCCCATGGACTTCCGCTCGGTTGAGTATGTCGAACTGGCCGCATAGTGCCTTTCCAACATCAGGGCGATCTCGGCATAATTTTTCTTAAGGAAAAAAGCATGAATAGAGCTTTACTAATTTTCCACTATTTGATTGTCCAATTCGAATTGTATATCACTATATAGTGGTTCACTAAAAACTGCTGTTTGCATGCAGAATTCGCTTCTCTCTGATGTTGGAAAGTTCCCATGCACAGATCGTCAAATGGATCAGATGAGTGTTGGAGTTGATGAACTGAAGAACAACCCCTCACTGGACCGTATCGGGGAGATTCTCAGACTTGTGCGAGAAGATGTTATCAAAGGAGGAATGGGATCAAAATCGTTGGGGCTCTATGGTGCACTGATCAATCATAGTATACCAGAGGTATTTGATCAGATGCCTTCTAACCTGAGATCCGACCTTGTCGATATCATGCGTACAGTGGGTGGACTGAGCACACTTGTGACTAGAATCGGGACATTACTTCGGGGAGATGTAGATGAAGGCTTCACGGCAGAAGTGGGTGCTCTCGCTGAAGTTCTATGTGAGATTACTGAACAGGTCGTGAGCAACGGCGGACTGAGCATCATTTGGAAGAGAATGTTGAAAAAGGAACAAGCCCAGTTTATCGCGCTGGCATATGGAAGTAAACTCTATAATACCATTAGCAAATCCGCGGTACTTCTCAGCAGTGATGGCAAGTCTTGGGCATGGTTGGCTGATCCTCTGCAATTTGGAGGTTTTCTGGCTGACTCAGTGTTGGAGCTGAAAACCAGTGAAGGTTTGGAGAAAAGCATTAAAATTGGAGGTAAATTTAGCACTGGATTTGGCAAAAAGTTATTCTCTGGCTCAGTCAATCGTGAGAGAGTTTTACCGATATATAACTCCATGAGATCTTCTCAGCAGTGGCTCTGTCTAACAATCGCCATTTTACCGCAGTATCTGGCCAAAGTCGGAAGCATAGAAGATAAATTTGAGCAGCTGAAGCCCTTTACTAGTGGCCATGAAGATATGCTATATAAATACCCTGAGACGCTTGGCTATGCCGATGTTCCATTGTGCCGTTTGCTGGTGAAACTAGCCCAGCCTGACCGTGATATGGTCCAGAGTCTGATAGGAAGATGGGGCGGAAGCGAGATATCAGTGAAGCACAATCCTATTCCATTACAGGAGGTACAGACTGTAGTGTTGCTATTATCGCTGAAGGAACTAAAAGAGCCTGATTTTGATATTTTAGCATTTAGCCCGGAGTTCTTGAATTCTATTACGAATCGGCTTGGAGGATTGAGCAGTAGAGTACGACTATTCGGCACAGTTTTCGGAGAAGAGCTAACTAAAAAAACGAAAAGGCCCCTGAATTTTGACCTGCAAATTGATGAGGAGGAGCAGCGTCATTTGAGAGCACTTGCTAATGACAGCTACGAAGACACGTACCGTAATGAAGAGAAAGACAGCGATGACGAGAATGGCATAGACCTAGCCGAGGTGGTTCAGCGTCCAGTAGACCTGCCTGTCTACGCTCTACCGGATAATGACGAAGAGGACTCGGATGATGACCCGACATTAGCTACCAGAGAGAAGATCACGCCTCCAGCATACATTAAAGATCTGATTGAATATCTCGGAGCAGATGATAAATACGATAAGCAATACCTGGCACTATCTCAGGGAGTGAGTCTTGTAAAGCGGAAGAAACTGTTTGGCAAGGAGATGGATTTTTATGGTGAAGCTTTGGCCTCAGCAGTATCTGGGCTGAAGAATAACTTCGATATGGAGGGTTTTGACAAAATGCAGATGGATCTCTTAATTGAGATTGCTCGAACGCCAAAGGTGGGACCTCATCTGGCCAAGTTGCTATTTTCGGGGGATTATTCTTTGCAACAGCGGATGGTGATCATGACTAGCTTGGCTCTGGCTGCTTCACCTCAGTCAACAGAGCAAGCTACATTTGCTACAAAACAGCTTCCACAGGGTATTCATGAATTGTTCAACGATGCTAACTCAGTTGACATGCTAGTAAAGCAGATCCAGTCGTCCTCGTTGAAAAGTACAGCTGAGAAAGCGGAAGATCTGATTGGTGGACCAAAAGTTCTTCGAATCTCTAGAAATCTTCAAAATCAGCATCAAAAGGAGAATAAAATGGTTTTATCTTCTGATACCGCAGGAAAGTACTACTTTTTCCCATTAGTGGGACAATGGTATGCGAATGGAGGGGCGAATCTGGGCAACTACTCGCAGCTCCTGGTATCCCATTTCTTCAAGACTCTGGCAATAATAATGTCCAAGGCCAAAAATACGGATATACCAGATATGACATCGGAAATGCTGGACTTGATAATGGGGATGAGAATAGCGGCATCGGCCGAGCCTGTCATCTTAGAAGGCGTTCTAACTGCATTACTAATAGTTCTACAGACCAATGACCCCGAGTTTCTGGTAACACACTGGCCCACCCAGGTCGTCGAGATTAAGATATGGCTGGAGGATAGCTGGAAAGATGTGCCAGACGAAAAGGTTCAACAAACAGCAGCAGCGGCGTTGTTCCAATTGGTTGAAATTGTGGATAAATGGGGTCAAAGGCTGATAGGAGTTCTAAGTTGATCTACCGTTATTGCTGCTGTTTCTTGGCCCATTCTTCGGGAGTAAAACTTTTCTGTACAGTTAGAATGCCCATATAATGAGTTAAATTTTTTGGCTATTTCGTACCTGAGTAAATGCGTGGATAGAAGCAATCTCCTCCTTGAGCTGACCATTGACAAACCGGTGCCTCACCAGCCTATTTTTGCCTACGAATTCCGGTGAAACTATTGTAACTTCAAAAGCCTGACCACAGCCACCGGAAATATCAGCCACTTCTACATGGGTAGCTCCGAGGCGTTCCCGGATGGCCGTTTCAAGGTGTTCACTTGTTACCATTGGTGTGCGGGAAAGAAAAATTCAGACTCAAGCTCACACACAAACCAAAAATGTCAAGAATCGTCAAAAGGGCTACCGGTGTGATTCAAAAGCTATATCCCAAACAACTAGCGGACTCATCATGGGATAATACGGGTCTATTAGTTGATGCTTTAACAGACAAGAGCTCCAATAGGGTTCTCCTTACCATTGATTTAACCCAATCGGTGGCTGATGAAGCAATCTCTATGGATGCTGCTATGATCATTGCTTACCATCCCTTCATCTTCCGAGGACTGAAATCCATAACTGCCAATGATTGCCAACAGAAGTCCTTATTGAAACTTATTCATAATGGAATTGCTGTTTATTCTCCCCATACTGCCGTTGATGCTGCTATTGGTGGTGTCAATGATTGGCTTGCCGATGGGGTATCAGGCGGTGTGAATAATGAAGAATACAGGAAAACCATCACACCTGCTACACATGCCGATGCACAGATAGGCGAAGGAATGGGCCGCATTGTTAAATTAAAAGAGTGTATTCCCATAACTGAACTTGTTTCCCGAATCAAGGCTCATTTATCTCTGGACAGCGTACAGCTGGCCCTTTCGCCAGCAACTAAAGAGATTAGCACTGTAGCCATCTGTGCTGGATCCGGCTCTAGTGTTCTGAATGGTACTCCTGCAGACGTTTACTTTACTGGTGAGCTCGGCCATCATGAAGCTCTACATCTGATCGAATCCGGTATCTCCGCCATTGTATGCGGTCACTCAAATACGGAACGAGGCTTTCTCAAAATCCTGAAGGGCCAACTTGAAAAAGAGTCTCCCGAACTGGATGTGAAAATTGCAAGCACAGATAAAGACCCTCTTGTGGTAGTTTAACGATGTTTGTGTGAAGTATAAACTTGCATATAGATGCTAATCATGAAGACATTAAATAACTAGACGAGCTAAGGTCTATAGCCTATATATACTTTGCATACTTTTCTAGTTCTCTTAAAAGAGTGGCATCTGTCTGGTTCGGCTTTACCCAGCTTGCTAGCTGCTGAATACCAGACTTGCCCGATATATAATACAACGACGTGTTTTGGTTAATCCCCAGTTTGGCTTTCTTCTTCCTTGGCTTTACACCGTTCTTCTCCTCCTTAACTTCAACTTCTTTGACTATCTTTTTAGAAGAAGTCGGCCGCTCTAGCTCTGGATTTTTCTCTATTATCACCCACCCTGATCCCCATCCCGGTGCAGAAGGCGTGGGTGTGCCATTGGCAACTCCTCCTTCATAGTTACTTTTAAAATCGCTAACATGCTGTTGGAATACCCAATACGAATTCCCCAGATGGTCTGTACCTATGGGTTTGGTTCTGATTGCTGATCGAAGCGTGGTCTCAAAGTACACGTTCCTCTCCAAGTTAAACACAAAGTCTAGGTAGTCATGCTTTGCCTTGGCATATTTATCCCTCCATGCTTGATTCTGTATCTTCTGTTGGCTAAGCTTTTCAGCTTTCTTCTCCCATTTGGCCTTGGATTCCCTGATTTTTTCCAATGTCTCCATAGAAATCTTTCTCTGACGTTCTTGGTCAGCAGAAATTACCAGACGTAATTTCGTCGAAGAAACGGCGAATAATAGCAGTTTATTTATCAGCAACAATCTTTCACGTTCTCTTTGATGATCCGCTTCTATTCCAGTCAGTTTTTTCTTAAGGCCATTGATTTTGTGAACGGGATTTGCTGGCTGCTTGGGCATATCGTCCTCGCTTCCCTCGCTCTCCGTATCTCTATTGTCCAAGTAGGTTTCTATTGATTGGCAAAATTCGTCAAGATATAGCCACAGTCTCTCCGACTCCGGAGAGCAGCTTGTTATTGAATCTTTGTAGGGAGACGCGTATTCTAAAGCATCTTTGCGATTCTCCTCGCTAGACATAGGATTCTGGGAAGCATAAAGAACACTTTCCTTATCATACATAAGACCTAGCAGTACTAGAATGATGCTCTTACAGATGTATTCGTTCCAAGGAGTGACAGGATCAAGAATGGAGGCTGCATGTCGAGGAGAAAGTTGAATGCAAGATTCAAATCGTAGAAGAAACTCACGAAGATGGATTCTCAGCCAAACAATATCAATAGGCTGATCGCTATAAATAATATTAAATTTGGGCTCGGGAATATTGCCAGTTCCTTTCTTCAGATCATTGATCCCATTAGGATGATCATCGTCCTTCCCAGAACCGGCCGTTTTACCCGATTTCTTCTTGGGCTTTTTCTTCTGCGGAATTGGTTCACTGACAAAAAAATCAGGTGCAACTCGCACGCGACCAGAGGTGCGTCTAGGTGTCTCCACGAGCTCTTGATCCATGCTAGAACTACCTGAGAATTGGTGAGCCGAATTACACTGGGAACTGAAATTTGGGTTTGTTCTTAGGAAACCCCGGGTAAAAAGACGGGATAACGTGCGGCGGACCCAGCTGATAGCGAGTGAAAAATCTAAATCCCGGCCGTCTGCTTGGACAATATCAAAGGCCGCTCGCTCATGTCAGATAGAGCGATCGGCGAAGGGCCGCCTCTACCCCCGGCAAGGCCATTTGTGGAAAATCTGCAGGCTAAGGTCGAGAAAACTGGAGGTAAGTAGTTTTATACAGGTAGATTTTATTAGTTGATGACGGAATTTCAAGTGCTAACGGGGGGTGTTTATTAGGTGCTGTTCCATCTTGCCTGATGAACTCATCGGTAGTGTATACTCAGAACAAACTGCTGGTTTACGGAGGATTCGACCGATTTAACGGCGATATGGATAGTTATTGGAGAATACTCGACTTGGAAACTTTGCAGTGGTCGTTTCGTAGTGGAGGTGGAGTAGACATGAGTCCAAGATTCGGTCAATCGGCAGAGCTGATCCCAGGGACCTCGACCGTCGTGGTCTACGGCGGAGATATGAGCGAGGAGAAGTATTCATCTGAAGTCCATTATTACTACATTGAACGAGATGAATGGGAATTTATCGGAGAGGCAGATTTTGCTCGATGTAGACATGGGTGTTGCATCATGCCGGACGGTAGCGGCATGTTGGTTTCTGGGGGCCTCAGTTCCGAAGATACCATTTTAAGAGAGATCAGTTTCTTTCGGTTTAGTACTAGAACATGGGAAACGATTGGGTATTTAGCTTCTGAGAGATATGATCATAAAATGACTGTTGTAGGAGAGCGGCTATGGATTTTTGGTGGATTTTCGGGTGTCAATAAGAAGCTAGCACGAGAGGCCCATTGGTTTGATCTCAGCACTAAAATGCAAGGCACCGCCTTCGTCGAAGAGGATTTGAATAACGGAAACTCAGAAGTCAATCCTCCGGGATGCACTCATTTTTATGGGACCGGTATTAGTGGATTCATGCTGGATGTTTTTATTACAAACAGTTGTGGGTTTGAGGTGACGGCTGCTGAGGAGGAAGAAGATGCAGATGCAGATCTTGCCGAGCATGACTCCAGCGAGGTCCTCGACAACGAAGATGAGGATATGATGCACACCTATGAAGAGGTAAGATATCAGGATATGCCTGATGGTGATCTCGAGAAAAATCGGAATTTCCCTAAGCCAAGTATATCTGTCTTGGACTTGAGTCCGCATACTTTGGATAGACGCATTCTACTTGACAACTGCGAGGAGTATTTGTCAGCCAGCTCGTACAAATGGTGGTATATGATTGTCAAAGATCAATCACAGCTCATTTTGGTAGGCCATACCGAAGGTGAAGATGTCGGAGACAAATTGTCTCATATACTGACTCTGGATTTGTCTGAGTACGGATATGTTGATCCGAATCCTGAAACTGCTGAGAAAACTCTTGGCCAAAGCATTGGCGGAACTCTTGGAAATGATCTGTTTGAATTCTACAAAAGAGGAGAAATGTGCGATTTTGAGATTACAGGCGATTCAGACGTTCCATGTGAACCAGTCAAAGTGCACATGATTGTACTCATGGCTAGATGGCCACATTTCAAGAAAATGATAGACTCAGGAATGTGCGAATCGCATACCAGGAAATTGCGTATTACTGATCCCTATCGCTGGGTTCAGTGTTTGGTAGAGTTTATCTACCGCGATATTATTCCTCCTACGGCTGACCTGGATCAAATTACGGGGTTGCTTATTATGGCTAACATGTACGATCTGCCTCGTTTGCGTAAACTCTGCATCGAACGAATTGGGCAAATTGATATGGAGCCTGGGAGTGCTGTGTATATTTATACTAGGGCAAAAACAGCCCAGTCTTCAATTTTGGCTAGGAATATGACTCGATTTATCTTCCAAAACTGGGGACGAGTGGTACGGACAGAGGCATTTCAGCAACTTACGCACCATGAACTACTGCTACTTTGTCAAGAGGCCAGTAAAAGGGCGGTTGTGACGGAACTGAATTAGAGATGGAATGAAATGATATAGGGTATGGGAGTTAAAATTTGAATTCTACTGGCAAAACTGGACCACTTGTTAAATTGAGGTTACCATGAAAGCGTATCACTTGACAAGTAAGTATGGGTTGGCAGCACATTTTATAAATGCATGATATATATATAAGCTGGCTGAAATATACACTTTTCTTGATAAATTAATACAATGTCATCATGGTGAGTTATGCGGGGTCGTAACGCAGAGGCGGATAATAAGTACTGAGAAGTTCAATCATGGTATCTATACCATTATGCTCTTCAGTTTGTCCGGTATTTAATGCATCTATCATGATTTTGGAATCGGCCTTCAACAGCTCCTCAGTCTTCTTCTTATCGTCCTCCTTGTTACTCTTCTTCTTATCGTCGTTCTTGTCAGTCTTCGACGATGTTGTATCGCCGTCTGGGACCTCCCACTCTAAGTTGTCATAATACAAATTCATTTCTTGGAAATGCATGGCGGTGATTGCCTCTGTCAAGTTGTATTCTTGCCATACCGCCATATCGTTACAAGCACCATACAACGTAAGGCGACCGTCTTGGTCCTGCTTTTTCGATTGATCCTGGAAATAATCACACTTCTTCCTGCCAACCCAGAGTCGGAGCCATCTGTTGAACGTCCAGCCACCAAAGGTGGGAGATCGATAGCTCTTGTACTCTGCAGCAAGAATTCGTTCAAAATCGTTGGGGATATACACTTGGGAACCTTCGTAGAGCGATCTTCGGAGAGGAGCAAGCTTCTCAACTCCATAATAGTGGTGGTTCTTGCAGTTGACTCTTTGGGTCTGAAGTCCAGTACCAGTAACGGCGAGCCCAGTAATGTCCAGATAAATACCGGAACGAATATCAATGAATCGAGCATCAATCACGTTCCTGCCATTGCCTCGGACTCGCTGGACGTACCATGGAGAAATGTCGATAAAATATCGTCCAGTGCCTTCGGTGGGGTCCTGAATGATCAAGGTTTGATTGTAGAGTTGAGCAAAACGATCAAGTTCCAAAATAGGCATCTGAACATCGTTATCAGAATCCCACGGCATGGCGGCGCCATCCCAGTACCAACCAAGAAGCGACCCATGGGCGATCCAGGCCATAATCTGCTCCTGATCGACAAATGCATTCCATGTTCTGATCAAATGGTGCATTGCAGCTTGATGCTCCTCTCCCTTTCTTACTCCGTCAAAAAACCGCCAGTCATAATGGTTTCCATAAGCAAACTTGTCATTGTGCATATAACATTCTTCGAAATATTTTTGGGAGTCCTTCACAAGGCTGTTCCATTCCTCCACCTTTTTGGCATGGGCCACTTGTATGGCATTCGCACCCTCGGGGGCCTTCTTCATCTTGTCGACGTCGAATATAAACATGTCCATGTCCAAATCAACTCTGATTTTATTTTTCAAAGGCTCACTGAGAGCAGCAACAAGAGGAGGAAGGGAATCAAATTTCTTTTTGAGTTCCTCTTTTGTGGCTCCTGGCCCCACAGCATATCTTCCAGCCTTTTCGCCAAGAACAATAACGGACATATTTTGCGGCTTGTGGTGCTTGGTAAGGAAAAGCTTGCCGTTTACTGCGAGTTGATACTCAGTGGCATTTGAAATGGGCATAGACCAGAGTTCGGCGTTTTTTCGGAGATTGGCCCACTTTAGCGGAAACTCGGGGGAGTCCTTGGTGGTATTTACAAACTTGTTGACAGCTGTAAGATCAACCCAGTCCGACCACTGGAATTCAGACTTTTGGGCCCTTTTAGAATCGAGCGTCAGCTGGTATGCGTGATTGTAGTCAAAGTCAGGCTTGGACAAAATACGAGAGGACTCGTTGGGATCAAGTCGGCTAGCAGCTCCGGCGGAACCCAAGGACCACTGAAATCCGCTCCATGGAGTCGTCAGTGGCAGAATCGTATAATAGTCATTAGAAAAGAGGTAGAGCGAGCCTACAATGACGAGATAGAGTAGGGCCACCAGGGCAAGTAATTTGCCCAGGGCAGAGTGACGGACATAGTAAAGCGGGCGCATCATGTGGTTGAAGATGAAAGTTTTGATGCTCGTAGACCGCCGCGACGGAGTCGTTACGGGTGCAGGGAATTTGTCGTTCATTATGCCGGCATAGATGCTTCAGAAGGAGAGGGAAGATAGTGGTAAAAAGATTAGTCGGAGCGTGACACTCTTTTAAGTCTGCTTTTTCTATTATCGGGGGCGTGCAAAAAAGAAAGTGCTGAGTGATAACAAAGATTCATGCACCGCAGTCCGGAATATTTTTCGTCTGTGACCAAACGACTAGATTGGTAATGATAACCTGGTGTGCCGCACTGAATCTCTTTTAAGTACAGCTAAGGGGGAATAACGGACGCTGGAAAGTTGGCGGATGTGATTATTCTACTTAGAGTCGATGTTCTGGCTGCGGACAATCCGGCGAGACTAGGTTTGTTGACAGTTGCAATTAGCGTTTCGTTTCTATTCAGTGCATCTGATGATGGCAAACTGAAGCTTGGCAGGGCGTAGGGCGGAGAAGCACAGTCCGAAATGGAAGTAGTAGCAGAGCAGACAAAATCTAGCAGCTAAAAGGCAGAAGAAAAATGTATCTACTAGGGTTCATATATAAGTGTATAAAACCAATGTGGGGCTGAGGGAATACCAATTGGCATTATCCATTCTAACTGGCTGAGCCGGGGCAAGCTTACGTATTGGTGTGGTGTTTTTGGGGGCCCGTTGAGGCATTCCAGGGTAGATCATCTGAGACCCAATTTCATCCCATGCATCTGGCAGCGCGCGGTTTCTAACGGTCGATCCGCGCCCTCCAGCGCTAGATTGGGTTTATATCGGCTTGAATGTTTTACAGGCTTGGTTGTTTGGTTAATTTCCGGTGAGGCTTGGTTTTCTCCACTTAGCATATGCCAAAGGAGGAAAAACGCTTGCGTAAGTTTTTTTCATGAAACGGACAGTACCGGATGCAATAACCCCCTCAGCTTTTGCGGCATTATTTGTGAACGGTCTCGAGCTCAAGGGGGATTCGTCGTTAATTGTCTAAATAATCCTGTGACTTCGTATTCTTTAATAATCATTATCTGATGTTCTCTTCGCGGAAATAATTGCAAGTCTTGGCACTGCTTGAAGATTGCAGGCAAGTTTCCGCTTTTGGTAATTTGTCGTGTGGATGGTTGCGTAGTCATGAAGCCCAGGAGTGAGGCACAGCCGTTGCGGTAGGGGGGGGCGGAACTAACTCCGTAAGAGAATACGAGTATTGATGGACGCATTTGGTAAAATGTCTAACATCTTTCCATATAATCAGGTCTAGTGGCCTCCTCCGCGTTATCATGACTGTAGTTAAATTCAAGCCTTGATTAATAGTGCCCCTTTCCTCCTTTCCTGGCAAAGCCTGCCTTTGGATTCCCTTTAATCCCGTTGAGCAGACGTGGGCCAACGCTTAGGATCGCTTATTTTTGACTTTTTAGTTCCAACCCTACGTGTCCGATCCGGACTGGCGACGGTCTCCGTGAAGTTGCAATATACCATGCCTTTTTTATTTACCTTTCGCTTCCTATCTGCTGCTACATAGTTTATATTCCATAGGATCGATAAAATTTTCAGACATTTGCTTGAGGCACATTCCTGTCCGTTCCGCAATGGGCCAATTTCCGATCTTAGCGTGGACGCTAGTGGTACACCTGATGACCGCTTTGGGAAGATCTTTGTGATTGCCTTTCACCTGCTGCCGAACTTAGGGAAAGAGCCACATAGCGGCCGCTCCGGTGGTAGATCTATTTAGCTTTTTTTTCATCTGCTCGCTTCTGAGAAGTTGTCGTTTCATCGACCTCAGGCAGTTTCTTCTTCTCTGTTTTCTCATCTCCTCCCTGGCCGAACTCGTTGACTCGTCGGTAGTCAATTCGGTACAAATAGGTCTGGTAGAGGTAGATGAAGAAAATCACATCGTCTCGCAGCGTAGCCAATCGATGCAGCCAAGGCATCTTTATCGCAAAAGCAAAAAGGTCATCGATAAACGTATTCAAAAACTTGTAGACCATGGCCTTTCGTGGAATGTGCGCGACAGATTTGAGCCGGTAATTAATGTAAATAGATGGCACCAGCATCAAGAATCCATAGGCATACACAGAGCCAACTAATGTAGCAATAATGAAAGAGTACCATGATTTATGGGTTTCATACTTGAGCGAATAGCTGGCATATGCCAAGATCAAAGGAACGGCTCCCATATACATGTATTTGAATGCAATGCCGTCGTACTCTTCAGTCTGCTTCTCAATCTCAGTTTTATCTTCCTCAGGTCGGTTCCAGACCTTGGTAACCTTCCAGGCCTCCACTAAAATACCAAAGCCTTGAGATAGCAAAATCATGTAGTTGGTTTCCTCAGAGTTGTCAATCAGATACAATAAGATGACGGCCTGCATGAACACATTGGCAATAATAGATCGCACACTGACACCAACTGTATCCTTCTTGTTCCTCCAGTGAGAAATGTCACTCTTGAAAGCAAGGAATTCAAATAGCATGTGCAGCAAGGAAACCACGAATGTCACAGCCAGCAAATACGGGTTGGACTCCAGCAGAACCTTCTTCACACTTTCAAGCTCTCCACCAGCTCCCTGCTTATTGTTAGGATCAGAGATGCCAGCCAGAACTTGGAAGTAAAAAAGACTCAATTTATAGACCTCAATGTCGAACTGGATATCAGTAGTCTCGGTAGAGTTTATCTCCTTCATCTGAGATTCTAGCTGCCAAAACTTGTTATTAAACAGCGCAGGATAGTATCCTTGAGCGTCATGATCAACAACATAGTGCTGTACGATCGAAAAAGGCATCTTCGTAAAAGGAAGCTGTTCATCACCATAAACGAGTCCAAGACTAATGTTAGAAGAGTAGTAAGGCAGAACAATATCAGAATTAGCATCATCATCGGAATCGGTTTCATCACCGCCCAGAAGATGCTTCAGCTTCTTCTGTGCCTTTCTGACCTTGTAGTCAGTCAGATTGAATTCAGTATTATAGCTATCTCCACCATCTCGTCTTTTCACCTCAACGTTGCCGACTAAAGTACCGTTGAAACTACCAGGAACAGTAACGGTCAGAGGCTGAACCTGATCAAAATCTTTATCAAGTCGGAAATTGTATTTCAACGAGGGCTCTGTCAAGCCGCCACTGACGGAAATGGTCAGATCGACTTCAACATAACTGACAGGCCACCACAGGGGTTTGTAAGGTGGCAGCTCCACTGGTTGGGGCTTTGCAGGGGGTTCAAAGACATTTTTGGCAATATCTCCAAGGGACGGGTTCGTATCGGTCTCAACTGCCTGTGTAAGATCAGTCTTGAGTTCAATTTTTTCACTGAAAAACAGGTTTTTCAGATCATCGACAGAACCTAGCTTTCCCATGAGAACCTGCATCACCACAAAGGTAATTAGAGCCTTTCGAATCTTCGGCCACATGGCACTCCAGCCCATCGGCTCCGCTCGCCGGACATTATCTGAGGGTGCATAAGCCATATTGTACAGCTGTTCAGGAGGTTAAGTTCACTGGGTGGTGGAATCGGAGGGAAAACTTAGCCGGAGACGATAAAGGTAATCAGGTTGTCGTGCCGCGCGAGGCTGAACTGATATGAGGCAGTTACAATCAGAGCGAGATTTGCAGCTTATCGAACTCTATTCACCACTTACGAGAGTTTTATAATCGGTTATGCTTGATTCGGAAATTTCAAGGTTTGAGCTTGTATCCAAAATACTTTGATAAAACGAAGTCAGATTACTACTGTATTGTTGACCAAGTATCAGCTGGTGCTACTGTTTTAACGATAATCGTGATATTGGTGCCGTGGGTTTCTCACTCTCATTCAAGCCCACTCATTCTATTGTGAACAATCTCCACCAATTCGCACTGAGATTAGTCAGCTATCTTATATGCCAATACTGGTCGACTTATTTGCAGGCTTATTTGGCGTGGAATATTTCCGTTTCAGGCGATTGGTGTTGACATATCCCCTAACCGGTGATTCCGCAGGAGAAGCCGGTGAAGTTTGGCACTTCCGCCACCCAAACAGGCATGTTTTATCAGCATTTCCTGATGCTTAGCAAACTGCATCACTTAACATTATGTCAGCGGTGAGCGTCCACCCAACCACACCCGCGGTACTTCCAGCCTGGATCAGAAATTATATATAGCGACGTGCATCCGTTAACTTGCTGGAATCCTCTTTGCAAACAATCAGGCAGACAAAAATATTCAAATACCTGTTCTGATCTAGTCAACTTGCTGTGAGCATTACTTCAATTAATTATTGAGCCTATCGAATAAACTATTAAAAAAGATGACTCTCTCTATCTGTGTATTCTGCGGATCAGCTCGAGGCACCATTGACAAGTATGCTGAGGATGCCGAAACGCTGGGAAAGGTTTTCTTAGAAAATGATTACAAGCTGATCTATGGTGGTGGAACCACTGGTATCATGGGTATTTTGGCCCATTCCATTGCCTCCAAAGGTGGATCGGTCACTGGAGTCATCCCTCGAGCTCTAATCGAGCGGGAGCAGAACGGCGGTGCCCCTGACAAAGACAAGTACGGTGAAACCGTAATTGTCGAGGATATGCATACTCGAAAACAGATTATGGGCCAGCGATCAGAGGCTTTTGTTGCTCTGGCTGGAGGCTTTGGTACTGCAGAGGAGCTGTTTGAGCTCACCACCTGGAATCAGCTTGGAATCCATGAAAAGCCTATTATTATTGTCAACACCAATGGTTTCTACGATGGCCTGATTGCCTGGATTGACAAGGCTGTCGAGGATGGCTTCATTTCAAAGGGTAACCGGGAGATCGTGGCAGTTATCAACGATCCAAAAGAGCTGCCAGATGCCATCAAAAACTACCGAGTTGCTAAGGAGCGATTTATCCTAGATTGGTCCTCGGGTGGCCCTGCTGGTGCTGTTTACGGCAGCCAGTCCAATGGCAAATAAATTTATATATATATATATATAGCTGAGCTAGAAATTTTAGATATCCTTCGTTAGGCTCCTCTTCCCCCCCCCCCCCCACTCTTGTTGAACGATGCCCTCCCTCCATCGGTGTTCCGTGAGGCTCTGCTTCACCATCCCCGATAAGAATATCGGCCCAACAGCAAATCACCACTCCTCAACCCCAAAAGGTCCGGCGACAAAAACACAAGCAGTATGAGACAGCCGGGCGGGGTCGCTCCGTATGACACGACCTATGTCAGTGAACAGGACATGGAGGCATTTGAAGCCGCAATAGACAACGCAGACAATGCTAAGATCACCGCAATGAGTGACTGGACTCCAACCGATGGGCAGACTACCCGGTCCAAAAGAAAGAACACCGCCGAAGGTTTCAGCTACCCTCTTCTCAGATGGCCCATTCTGGTTTTTATCGGAGTCTGGGTGTTTCTGCTGGTGATTGGATATAGTTTGGTGCGTATTTACGTAGCCAGCTACGAGGCTATGGTGACTTGGCGAGGAGAGAGACAGAAGCTGAGGGCTCAACTGAGATCAGCTAAAACCTACGAAGAATGGATTGAAGCAGCTAAGAAATTGGATGAGTACCTAGGAAATGGCGAGTGGACAGAAGATCCAGTGTTTGAGTATTATGATGCAATCAGTGTGAAGACCTATGTCGAGAAACTTAAGCAAGCAGCAGGACATTCCAAGTTGGTCGGCCCTCTTCTTCAAGACTGTGTTAGGTACAATTTCGCTGGAACTCAGGGTCCGCAACTATACAGTCAGTGCTATTATGGTACAAAAAAATCGGTTGAGCAGTTCAATGATCTGGTGGTGGCTTCTATTGCTCAAGTTGCCGATGAAAACGATCCGCAAACAGAAGGGGTAGATCTCCGCAGACTAACCACTGTCATGAGCCAGAATTTCGGTCACTCGGCTCTTTGCCTGTCTGGAGGTGCTTGTTTCACTTACCGGCATTTCGGTGTGGTCAAAGCACTGCTTGAAGCTGACTTGTTGCCTGATGTGATTTCTGGTACTTCTGGCGGAGGGCTAATTGCTGCACTTGCATGCACTCGTACCAACGAGGAGCTCAAGCAATTGCTATTTCCAGAAGTAATTGCATCTAAAATCACCGCTTGTTGGGAAAGATTTCCTGACTGGTTTTATCGCTACTTGCGGACAGGGGCTCGGTTCGACAGCGTGGACTGGGCAAAAAGATCTCAATGGTTCACTCGTGGTAGTTTGACTTTCCGCGAGGCTTATGAGAGGACCGGAAGAATTCTGAATATTTCCACAGTTCCCGAAGATCCGCATTCCCCCGTAATTTTATGCAATTACGTGACATCGCCAGACACGGTGATTTGGAGTGCATTGCTGGCATCTGCGGCAGTTCCTGGTATTCTCAATCCTGTAACTATGATGATGAAGATTTATGAAGATTCAGATGGCAAAAGAAGTACTAGGTTTGGTGAGTCCAAGGTAACGGATATTTTGCAAAGAAAATATAAGCTGGCACCATTTAGGGCCGGTACAAAATGGAAGGATGGGTCGCTGAGAACGGATATTCCGATTCAGGCGTTAAACACCTACTTCAATGTGAACTTTACTATAGTATCACAGGTAAACCCTCATGTTTCGCTGTTTATTTATGCACCGAGAGGTACGGTAGGTCGACCGTCCTCACATAGAAGAGGAAAAGGATGGAGAGGAGGATTTGTGGGATCAGCGCTGGAAAATGTGTTCAAACTGGAATTGATCAAGTGGCTGAAGATAGTCAAAAATATGAACCTGCTACCGCGGCTAAAGGATCAAGACTGGAGCTCGGTATGGTTGCAACGATTCGATGGTTCGGTCACTGTATGGCCCAGGATCAAACTATCTGATTTCTGGCATATTCTTGACGACCCCACCCCGGCGGCACTAGAGGAAATGATGCTTGCAGGAGAACGAAGTATGTTTCCAAGGCTATTGTTTATCAAGCATTTTATGAATATCGAAAGGGCGATCCAACGGGCGGATCCTGCTGGTCGTAAAATAATAAATAACAACAAGATACGAGGTCCAGCGGGTCTGAAAAGAAGAGCCAAGAGTTTTGCAGTTTGATCCGGGTATCTTAGTATTAGACTTTAAAGTTAAAAATGTCTTTTTTTTATAGAAAAATGTATATATCAGGTTACTGCAGACCTCCACCTTCTTGCTACTGAGGTGCTGAGATAGCACCTTGAGGCGCAGAGCCTTACCCTTCTTTCTTTCTGCCTACACACTAAAATGCTGGTGACACTGAAGGATTTCAAGCAACAAAAGTGGACGATCGAAATCGATCCATCCGAGAAGGTAAATTATATTCAATCGATTCGTCCGATTGATCGGCGATATACTAACGTATGCAGGTTAGTGTTCTGAAAGAGAAGAATGCTACCGAACGAGGTTTGGAAGCTTCGCAGCAAAAGCTGATCTATTCTGGCAAAATCCTTCAAGATGACAAATCTCTTGAAAACTACAATATCAAGGAAAAAGATTTCATTATCTGTATGCAAGTAAAGAAGCCGGCGGGCTCTGTCGCGGCGGCGGGATCAAGTTCCAGCCAGGCTGCTACCCCCGTGCCAAAGGTGCCTGAACCTCATACCACAACTCCTGCTGTTCCTGCTGTTCCCGAGGCAGTAGAACATCCTGCTCAGTCCACTCCAATCTCTATAACTCCCGCTCCCGTTGCTGCTCCTACTGCTGCTCCTGTTGGAGATCCTTCTTTCCTCACTGGATCCCATCTTGAAGTGGCAATCGCCAACATGATGGAGATGGGATATCCGCGAGAGCAGGTTGAGAGAGCCCTGAGAGCTGCTTATAACAATCCAGATCGAGCAGTGGAATATTTGTTGACAGGAATACCGGAGCAGACTCCCGCTGTCAACCCTTCCCCACTCCCATCTGGTGAAACTGTGCCATCTGCTACATCTCCTAGCCGGCCACAACCGTCATCCCGTGAAAATGACAGCACCGATGTAAACCTGTTCGAAGCTGCTGCACGATATGCGCAAGGTGGTGGGGAATCTCTTGCTCCTGCCACGGGCAATGCTCCTAGTGGTGGCGAGACGGGAGGACTGGGCCGATTAGATGTCGAGCAGCTTCGAAGTCTGGTGGAACAAGATCCTCAAGTTATTGAGCCCCTTCTTCAGGAGCTTCTTATGAACCCACAGGCACGACAGGCTGTTGAGCAAAACCCGGAAATGCTGGGGATGATTCTAGAGAGCCTTGGTGGTGGACATACTGGTGAAGACGGAGAAGAAGTTGAAGGAGACGAAACTGAAGGTGGAATTACTCCGGGTGCTACTACCATCCAAGTGACGCCTGATGAAAACGAAGCTATCACAAGACTGATGGAATTAGGATTCAGCCGGTCAATTGTAATCCAAGCATACTTTGCTTGCGAGAAGAATGAAGAACTCACAGCGAACTACTTGTTTGAGCATGGCAATGATGACGAAGATTAGCATTAGCATAAGTAGGTGGGTATGCGTAATGAGATGTATGAGTAATCCAGTCCAAAGTCTGTAGTGGTTGGGCGAGAAAGCAGGTGAGAGACACGAATAAACAATTTGACGAAACAAATAGCAAGATTGGACAGTATATCTTGAATATTTAGACAGTATAGTATCACGTCATACTTATATGTCAAAGTCCAATGTAGAATCAAAAGGGCGGCATCGTCTTTTGCGGAGTGCTTCAGGTGGCAGGGATTTATATCAGTGGGTGTGGCATTTGCAACGTTACATAGGAGGCAGCGGAAACAAGTTCTGAGGAATATATGCGAACCTGGCTTACTTTTTGTACTGTCAATTTAAAATACAATTATGTACTATGTTGAAGCATTGAGCTATCTCAATCAATCCATCTGATGGTACCCTCTAACGATAGCCTGAGAGAACAGCCAAATTCGGAGAACTTGAAATGCCAAAACGTCATTAGCACAACTCAATGCTTCTATTACGAATAAAATAGCCCACTTAGTAGTTACGATAGACATGAATAAATAGTACTGATATGATTTGCAACTGCTGCGTGGGACAAGATGTATTCATGTACTGGGAATGACCCAGGAAAGAAGTTTACCGGACTATCAGCATTCAAGATAGCACGTTCGCGTTCGTTCAATGTCCTCTGGTAATTACGAAAAGGCGTTGAAATTGCAATGTATGCATCATAATCATTCTTGTTATATGAAAGAGGAGACTTGCTAGTTAGTTTGAATGCACCCATGCAACACCAGAAAGGAAAGCCGCAGCCATAGCATCATTGATACATGCGCTCGGACACGGCAGAAACTTCTTTTGATTTTAATTAGTTTTTTTTTTCTTTTGTGGCCTCTATTTCCTAGCAGGTCATCTCATGCTTTGAAACGGTGGGACTGATTGCGGGGCAGGCCGTGCCTAATCCAGGTAAGATCGATCAATTAGTCCCCCCTTCCCCATACGGCTTAATTAACACCTTGAAACGATGTGATTGATTTATATTCCTTCAAATCGGCATCAGAGACTGGAGCATTGTTTGGTCGAATAACCAGGACCACTTGTAATCCGGCCAGTTTGGCGGCTTTCAACTCGCTGACATTGTCGGAGTAGAAAACCAGATCTGTCGTGCGCAGTTCGCTGGCTATTTTTGAGTACGACGAACTTTCCAACTTGGAACCGGCAGTGGTTGTATCGAAATAGTGGGAGATGAGTGAGTTGATGTCTCCATGGTCTTCAACATGAGAAAACAAGAGCTTTTGGGCAGCAATGGAGCCTGAGGAATAAATCACCACTGGAGCAGATCTGGAAATGAAATCCACGGCATCTGAGAACAAAGGAGCAGTGATCTCGCCAGACTGGTAACCCGCCTTCCAAAGATATCCTTGAAGAGCTTTCCAGTATGTTGCCTTGACATCCTGCTGTGTGAGCTGCTCAACGTGGGATATCACTTGAGATGGGCTGGAGCAGTGCTGGGACGGGAACTGGGATAGGTAGGGAGCCAAGGGGTCATCTGATGGGAGCGGAAACGTGCGGCCGTGCAGCTTGTTCCCCAGAGCTGTAAGAGCGTAGGGATAAAGGCATTCTTTGACGAACGCAATTGGGCAGATGGTGCCCTCGATGTCGAGGATGGCCGGCATTTGGTGGTGGTTTGACTTTGGTGGATCGGTGGTTTGGTTGGTGTTTTGGAGGGGAGAGAAGGAAGGGGGGGGGGGCTTTAAAGTTTTTACTGGCTGCGTTGCTATTTGCGCCTCCATCGGCTACCATCTTCTTTGCAACTGATACCCTCTCAACCCTCGGACAGGACAGCCACCCAAAGTGAGTCCCCTAACCAATACTTCGAGACGCGGTCCGTGGTCGCCGGCGGAGGACCAGCGTCTCATGGCCTTCATCGAGACGCACGGACCATCCAACTGGGTGCGCATTTCGCAGTTGCTGGTGACGAGGACCCCCAAACAATGCCGGGAACGTTACCATCAGAACCTCAAGCCCAGCCTAAACCATTCCCCGATCACCGACGAAGAGGGTTTGTACATTGAGCAGCTGGTTCAGCGATACGGCAAAAAATGGGCCGAAATTGCTCGCCATTTGAATGGACGTAGTGATAATGCCGTCAAAAACTGGTGGAATGGCGGAGCAAATAGACGACGTAGAGCCTCTGTTACTTCGGGGCCTCGTGGTTCAACCTCGGGTCCCTCTGATACAAATGGACATCCGCCTTCGACAACATTGCCTTCTATGAATCCTCATGCTGCTGCTCCTCCTGCTCCATCGCTACCTCCGTTGGAGTACAACTACCCCACTGTGGGCCAACGGGTATCTCTACCTAATATCTATTCCGATTACCCTAGCCATCCTCCTCCTCCTCCCCCTCCTCCTCGATTCGACTCTCAGACACAAAGTCCGTCGCAAAGTCTGCCTCCGGTTATTTTCAACTCGGCTTATACCTCTGATTCAAGTGGTTTTCGCAAAAGCTCCACTGCTGCAGCATCTACCCCGGTTGATCCACGGGCTCAGGAAAGCCAACTACCAAGCCACTCCAGATCTCCATACCCGAACCGAAAACGGCTCACAATCTACGACGATTCGCCATTCTCGCGGCGGGTGTCGGCTTCGGCAGTTGTTCCGTCTACCAGCTCGCGTACCTCTTCCGTCTCCGGGATCTCTAACAGTGACACTGAGGACCCACTGTCTGGACCACTGCTATCTCTGAGCAAATATTCCTTGTCTAATTCAGGCTCCTCGTCCCGGACAAATTCCTATGTGGTGCCTGGTGAAAAATCTGGTAAATCAACTCCTCTTCTTGTGCCTTACAGTGGCATTCCGCCGCCCCTTTCATTATATCATAGGCACTCAGTTTCAGGATATCCTGAACCCCCAGAATCCAGCAAAACTAATATTCCAACCCAACTTTCCAGTGGGGATCCCTTCTCAACTACGCCGGCTGCTACGAGTTCTGCCGGTCCGCCTACTATTGCTACCTCCGCATCTTCTTCAGGCGACAGTGATGGCAAGATAAAAATCTCCAACTTGCTTTCCTAGTGTATAGGGTGTATGGATGTGCTTCCATATTATCCCACGAGCAGCCCCCCACACTGCCCCGAGTATGATATACGATGAGATTAAATTATGATATACGACTATATAAATGACAATAACACAGTCAACTGCCAGTCAGCCTATTGCTTTCGCTATCTTTTCGTGGTATATAATATTTGATGTTCATGTTCTTCCTTGTTCTTGCCCATCAGACCAGCATTGGGGTTCTGCTGCGTATTGGGTTCTCGTATTTTTAAGACGCCCCCTCCTCGAACCATAAAACTCATAAGACTTAAAGTTAGGTGAGGGGGGCAGCAAATCTTCAATGGCTAATCATCGACCACTAGAGTTTGTTGTGCATACGTTATCCACAAAAATCGAAATTGAGGTCTCTACCAAGAGCTATGATGTGGATGATCTGCAAGGTCTGGCCTGTTCGGTGCGATTTTTCAAACTGCATGTACCATATTGGTTGTGCCCTGGTGACTGCTGCGGTTATAGCGGAACCGGATTATATTGTTTGTTTGTATAATGCTTCCAGCAGCATTCTGCAGCTGAAAAATAATCGCTGGCTTGCTACCTGCTGATTAACTGCCGCAGATCGAACTTCAGATTCAGTGGTGTGCGGCAGGTGCATATTTTCCCCATTCATTCGTCGGTCCGACCAAACGATCTCTCACAGTAGCTGCTTGAAGTTGAACCGCTCTCCAAACGTGCAGAAAATGTAAAGGAAGACGGTGGTGATGATTTTATAATAGCGCGATGCTGACGTATTTTAGATGAAGCAGCAAATTATTCGTTAATTGCTGGACCGTCCAAATATCATCTGTTTGATCTGCTACCGATCAAATGCAGCTGATAGGAAGTAATTTTGGTGGATACGTGTAATACGGCTGAGCGAGGAGCAATTCATTTCAAAGTGAGTGTTCTCATTCGATGGTCTCTTTTATACCCGGTTAGTTGATCCGAACCTAGTTTACATGTTCGGCATGTTATGGAAGTCGTTTCTCCACACTATTGTACCTTTTGGGACCGGGTCATCAGGAGCTGTATTTTGGTAGCTACCGATATGAATCGGGTTCAAACACAAAA
Source organism: Zygoascus flipseniorum (assembly GCA_030565365.1). Classification (NCBI taxonomy): domain Eukaryota; kingdom Fungi; phylum Ascomycota; class Dipodascomycetes; order Dipodascales; family Trichomonascaceae; genus Zygoascus; species Zygoascus flipseniorum. Next base: position 93,052 of record JAJMBR010000007.1, read on the forward strand.
GTATGAGAGAAAATCACATCCCTCGAGACTCGTAATTGAAGTGCCTTCTCGGGGAATTAGACTACTGCCTCCTGTAGGATGTAAAGAGGTCAGCTAGCATATGTACCTTGGAAACGCACAATCAAGTGTGAACCCAAATCTCTGGCAAATGAAAAAATATGGCTCGGAGAAGCTCATCATTTTCAAAGCCACCATTCTTCGGTCATTTGATATTCATCCTACCGTATGCATGAAATTATAGTCTTGACGTTCTGTGTTAATCGGGTTCGGGGGTTTAGATATCTTCATCCGGACATAAAGCCGATAGTAATCCATACTTGATTGTAAATCCACTACATTAGAGCGTATGAGTAAAGATAAGTATAGGTGCTGTCCCACTTGTGCAGGCGCAGTATTTAATTGTGCGTTTGTTACGCAAGTTGAGATTCTCGGGCAACAGTAGAAAGCTTATGTATTGACTAATTAGCATACCCACATGCCTACTACCACTTCATCGCCGACTACCGAGCGAAATACTCAATCCAATTCGAATCCAACAAATCCAAAGACCGTGACGTTACAGTCTGATATTTATTTTTTCTATTATTTATGAATTTCTTTATTTTGTACGGGTTGGTCGAGAATAATCCAGGATCATCCTGAGCAGGATCGACAGGCCCAAAATTTCCGTTTCCTTGAAATGCACCGATTAATTATCCCCGTTGCCACAATCACTACCAACCACCGCGTTCTAGAGCAACCAATATGTCGAGAGTAAGGGGCCCCAACTCGGCTCTAACTGAGTTCCTGCGCTCGCAGGGAATCTCTGCTATGGATATTAAGACCAGATACGAAGAACAGAGGGAGCTAGAGAGAGAAGTCGAAGGTCTAGAGTATCTTGGGGCCGCTGCTAAGGACGGCGGGGATAACGGCGAAGACGAAAAAGAAGAACTTGATATTTCAAGAATACCCAAAGGAACTGAATTTTGTGTTAAATGTAATACCCGGTTTACTCTTACAATATACTCCCGCAGGCTGGACGATGGCTATCTGTGTGTAGCCTGTTCTTCCCAGAAGCGATCTCGGAAAGGCGAACAAGCTACTCGCAAGCAAAGGAAGAAGGTTGCTGCAGCGTTGCTTGACAAACAGGATGCTAGAGGCTCGAGGGCTCTCCAGGACATGTGCATCAAGACTATTGCCAAGTATATTGATGATGTTGAAGTCTTTGGCGATATTGGGCCTGTCAATATGTTGAAAATTTCTAAAATTCTTTCGCGCAATAGAAGATTGAATGACAAAACACTAAAACTATTTCTCACCCCCGATGTGAAACGTCTAGAATTATGGGATTGCTCTGAGCTTTCTCCGGATTCCTACAAGCTGATTGCTTCTTACTGTCCGCAACTTGAAACCCTCGTACTCTCCATGTGCGGGCAACTGGAAAACGATGGTCTTATTTATTTGGTAGAGCGTCTCAGTAATTTGAAATGCTTTGAACTTGAAGGCCCTTTTCTGATTACGAAAGAAACGTGGATGACAGTTTTCCAAATACTCTCGTCGAACGGTCTGAATACTTTGTCTATCACCGACACCCATCGATTCGATGCAGAGAGCATTGCATTCCTTGTTGAAAGCTTCTCTTCGGCAAAACTGCCACTCGAGAGTCTACGTCTTTCTCGACTGAGTGGTTTGACGGATGCCGATGCACTGTATCTACTGGCAGAGCTCACAAGTCTTCGACATTTATCCATCACACACCCTGAACCGGAGTCTGTTTCCGACGATGCCTTTTCAACTGTTATCAGGGCACTGTCACACCAACTGGAAACTCTTATACTTGACGGCTGCACTCCTCTGACAGATGAAACTATCGCTGCCATTGAACAATGTACTGCGCTTTCCAAGCTCTCGCTTTCTAAACTGCAGAATATCACCAATGAGGCTGTTGCACGTCTTTTTGATAATCCAAACTTCCCAGGGTTGCATCACCTCAACTTTTCCCGGTGTGTAGGTTTAGGAGATGAGGCTGTTAGGAATGCCTTAGTTCACTCTGCTGCTTCTCTAGTCGAATTGAATCTCAACTCGCTTCAGATGGTTTCTACCAATACGCTTCTGGAACTTCTTCCCAGATGTAACAACCTCACTGCTGTTGATCTTGGATTCTTGCGTTCCGTTAATAATGGTGTCATCATTTCTTTGGATTCAAACAACAAGCATTTGAAATTGATAGAAGTCTACGGAGTTCCTTCTGTCACCTGCAAGATTGGCAAAGCCAGACTGATCGGAAAACAGAACATCGATATATAGTCATTGAAACTTGTGGACTCGTTATTAATACATCGCTATATCATACCTATGATGTCATGGCCTGCTGCTGCTCTTTTATATATTTTTCGAAAGGGTTCTCCTCATAAATAGCCCCGTAGTAATGCTCCACTTCAACGCCTGGATGTCCATTCTCAAGACGGAGCCTTTTGTCGACGGTCTCAACATTTCCATCCTCGGCCAATTTTGCCTTTGCGGTGGATTGAACACTAAATGGTCCATAAAATTCATAATCAGCTTGTAGCCATTCGCGACTTCCAATGATTTTATCTACACATTCCGGGCCCAATTGTGCGATAACATCAGGGGAAAGTGGAGAGCAAAGCAAATCCTTCCAGGTAGATAACCCAAGCTTGATCTTCAAGATATGCAGATATATAGAGTTTGGATACTTTTGCAGGCCCTGTTCTAAAATTTCTCCAGGATTGGTATTATGCTGAGCTCCCAAACCGAAGGTATACTCATTGTTAATAAGCTTGAGATAGCTCTCGCCATTACCGTTCCGCCTTTCTAGATTGTAACGATAAGTATATGCCTGCTGGATATCTTGACCATTTTTAGCCAAGCTCAATGCTATGTCTAAAATGTCTCTGGCATTTTCAATTTTTCCTGTTGACTCTTCGAGTATCGCCCAAATGAGTCGGAGGTTCCAACTGCTAGTGAATTTCACCCCACGTCGGGCAATAGCCACCTTTTCCTCCGCGGTAGTAGCCCAATGAAAATATCTTGTCCAAAGGGCAGGGACCAGAGCACAGGGAACCAGGCATCTTTCGTAGAGACATCTGACTTGATCTGGATTTGATCCAGAATTTTCTTCAAAATCGAGATACTCGTTCCAATTGGCAACTTGTGAGGCATCAAGAGGCACAACGTGGAAGTATGACTGGGTAATTTTGCTTTCAAATATCCATCTTTCGTTGACAGCCCTCTGCACATCGGCAAACCGCTGGACCTCAGGAGCAAGTTCTGGCACTTGGGCGCATAATTTTGACATCTGCTCGAAATATCTAGAATACTGATGAAGAGGATATTGAGTGACCTGCCTTAAAACATCCGCAGATGCATTGCCACTGGGATCAATGGATTCAGAATACTCGAGATGCTTATCCCATAACGGGTGCGAGTAGAAGTCTCGACCAGCTTGCGATTCAGCTGCCTCGAGACCTTTAGAAACCACCGAAACATCTGCCTTTTTCTTATCTATCAGGAAAGTCACATATGAGACCCACAAAGTCACACTGGATGGAATATTGACGACCGCCCTCTGGTAGACTTCGGTGGCTCCTTCGAGGTCCTCCTGCGACACCAGAAATTCAGCATATTGAATCCAATAACCAAACAGCAATGGATATTCCCGCAAAAGAGACTCGTAAATCCTGGTCTTATCCCCACCAGTGGCTGCCTCTAGCTGTTGCTGGTAAACCTCCAAGCTAGTCATGCTGTGGTAAAAGTTATTACTTGTTGCATTATGATCAATTTTCCCTATCGGGACTTGACCCTCCCAATTGGGCCAAGTTCCCATCCAACCTCGCCTCCCTCACCATCGTCACCAACTCAGTTTCTCACCCCCTCACAAGAACCTGCTCATCAGTAGAACACCTCACGATGGGAATGTGCACGTCTATCTGTGGAAACTCTGGCGGCGTTGGTAACTCCGAACAGCACGCATCACTATTGGCCGACAATGAGCGTGAAGCCGTATCTGCTTTACTACGATATCTTGATAACCGCGGAGAGGTGGACTTTTTCTCCGACGGGCCTTTGAAAGCTCTCACTACACTGGTTTATGCTGACAACCTGGACCTTCAGCGGTCGGCAGCATTAGCATTTGCCGAAATCACCGAAAAGTACATTAGACCGGTTTCGAGGGAAGCTCTTGAGCCTATTCTGATTCTGCTTCAGTCCAGTGACACTGAGGTTCAACGTGCTTCAGGAGCTGCTCTGGGAAACCTGGCGGTCAACAATGAGAACAAACGCCTTGTGGTTGAAATGGGAGGTCTGGATCCCCTTATCCGACAGATGATGTCGCCGAACGTGGAGGTTCAATGCAATGCCGTCGGATGCATGACAAATCTGGCAACTCACGAAGACAATAAGGCAAAAATTGCCAAGTCTGGTGCGCTCGCTCCTCTCACAAAGCTGGCCCGGAGCAAAGACATGCGTGTTCAGCGTAATGCTACCGGTGCTCTCCTCAACATGACCCATTCTGACGAAAACAGAAAAGAACTCGTCAATGCTGGTGCAATCCCTGTTCTTGTCTCGCTACTCAACTCTCAAGATGCAGACGTCCAATATTATTGCACTACCGCTCTATCTAACATAGCCGTTGATCTAGATAATAGGAGGAAGCTGTCCCAAACAGAACCACGCCTGGTCAGTCATCTGGTAAACCTCATGGGCTCATCCTCTCCGAGGGTCCAGTGTCAAGCTGCTCTTGCTCTCCGAAACCTGGCTTCTGACGTTAACTATCAACTCGAAATTGCTAGACAAGGCGGTCTTCCTCATTTGCTTTCCTTATTACAGAGCAACCATACTCCCCTTATATTGGCTGCTGTCGCTTGCATCAGAAACATCTCTATTCATCCCCTGAACGAATCCGCCATTGTAGATGCTGGTTTCCTTAAACCTTTGGTCGACCTTATTGGCAAGACTGATAATGAAGAAATCCAATGCCATACCGTTTCTACTCTGAGAAATTTGGCTGCCTCTTCGGAAAGAAATAAGCTCGAAATTCTCGAAACTGGGGCTGTACAGAAATGCATGGATCTTATTCTTATCGGCCCGCCTTCAGTTCAGTCAGAAATGACTGCCTGCTTGGCTGTATTAGCCCTGGGTGATGAGCTCAAGGGTACAATGCTCTCAATGGGTATCGCCAGCGTTCTAATCCCTCTTACCGGCCTGGTGGACAATATCGAAGTTCAAGGCAATGCCGGTGCCGCTCTGGGCAACCTTTCCTCTAAGGTTGGCAATTACGACGCCTTTGTTAAGGCCTGGAACGAACCATCCGGAGGTATACATGGATTCCTTGCATCTTTCCTCATGTCTGGTGAGTCGACATTTGAACATATAGCCATTTGGATGATGCTCCAGCTGCTGGAGAGTGATGACAAGCGCCTAAAGGATCTTTTCTTGCAGTCCAATGATATACTCCAAGGAGTTGACATGCTTGCATCGCGAAACCCGCCGTCCCCACCGAGAAACTTTGGCTCTAACGAAAATAATGACGCCGATGAAATATACACGTCACAGATGGCTGTACCTGCGTTGGCTAAAAGGGTTCTGACGTTGCTGAAGTAAGTCAATGGCGGGGCCCCCACGACACCTAATATATATTGTTTGTTTCAGTTAGTGTAATAAATTAGTAGTAAGGTATATATACTCTAAGCAGCAGGAGCTGGAGCTGCTGTGACCACAAACTCTGCTCCAAAGTAGAGACTTTGAAAACGAGCAAAGCGGTCGGTCAGCAGTTCTTTGGGAATGTTGATATCTACAATATATTGACTTGTGGTGGCAGTAGTGGAGGGGTCGTCGGTGTATTCGGAAGGAATAGCGGAAGATGGTAGACCTGAAGACACAATGATTCGAGGTGGTCTAGCTATCCAAGGACACGGGACATCAATAGCAACGATTGGAACGCGCCTGTTGTGTATACCGTTTGCCCAATCAGTCAGCTGTTGAGTAGCAGGGTCTATATCTTCATCAGGATCTGCTTCAATTCCAGAAATTGCGTCAATAATTAGATCTACTGGGCCACCGTTAAGATCTGCACTCTCCACACCTTCTTTCCAGTGTCTGATAATGACGCCACGATTTTTTAGAAATTGAGAAGCAGCAGTTGCTCTGTCATTAGCAGTTTTTGACAAGCGCCCCCCGAGAATAATCACCACTGGGTTAGCATTGTGATTTGACGGTGAAAAACGAGCCGATCCGCCCAGTGCCTTTAATACAACAGAAGCTATTCCACGGCCAGCATTTTCAATCTGGGTAGGAAGCAAATTCTTCATCAAACCATCCAATTCCACTCTCTGAAGTGGGGTTATAAGAGGAACGTGCTGACCATTGACTAATACAGCTCTCTTTCCACGAGGAGAGGGCGATAGAGAGGAAACTCTCGTACCTGAAAGCACTCTCACTGGAATCGACGGACGTCTTGGCTCAGCGACACTGGGTTCTGATGGTGCACTGTTATTATTCTGTATAATCATCTCCGTGTTCCCATATTTATCATTACGATTGTGGGAATGAAGTCTCAGACTAGGATCCACACTGTCGTTGCGCTTTATTTCTTCAAAGACAGATTTCTTATCGAACATATCAAGACTAGCCTGAAAATCGAACTCGGTGGCCTTGATCGAGCTGATGTCGGAGTCCCAATTTTCTGCCCCATCTTGGTGGTGGTGATGGAACTGCTTCTTGGCTTTGCCATTCTTCCTGCGCGGAGGAGAAGGCGTCCGATCAGTAGCAACAAATGAACTAATTACTCCAGAAACAGGAGCTGAAGCAAAAACAGGAACAAGGGCAGGTGGTGGTTGTTGCGTTGGAGGTTCCGGAAGGACTTGAATATCAATGATTTGACTAGCATTCAGTGAAAATACCGGCAATGAGGAATTAGACTCGACAAAATACACATTAGAAAGACCGAGCACACCCTGCTCTACCTGATTTACAATTCCTTGTAAAGTTGTGCCGTCGGAGAGCTTCGCTGTAACAAAGCGCCCAATGAAAGACGTAGTCATGTTGGATGGATGCTGGTGAGTATGAAAATGGCGGGAGCTATGGAATCAGTCACGGAATCAGCCTAGCCAGTCAGAGCCTTGTTGACGGATTTCAATCTTCGATCATAAAAAATCCACGAAAATAAAGTGATCTATGCAGAAAAAAAATGCTACTGTAATGCTATATCTAATTAAGTTGACAATGCCACACAAAACGGTGGGCTTGGTACGATGTACAAAAGAGCCCACATGCATGGTGCATCAGGCATACCACACAGGGCTGTAAAAACCTATCTGCAAAGCTGGCGGGCATTCACAGGGGGTTTAGAGATACTCGTAGAGTAAGAAGGAGGGTAGCAGTCCATACTGTCACTAAGGTTGTAGTGGAGGCACTTGAGGAAGGTGATCTCAAGATGATTAAGAGCCAATGATGGAAGGTTTAGCTGAGGAGCCAATTGCTTGGGATTCAAACTAGTAGGCCGATGGTCAGTCAAATATTTATGGGACAGCATCAGACTAATTGCGAAAGCGATATATTCAACCCGCGGATACCAGGGGGTATCGATCAGTAACTTTTGAAATGCTTTCTTGTGAGGCGGTTGGAGCCGCGAAAGGTACGCCAATGCAAGGGTCACCATGGGATAGGAAGCACTTGTCTCGGAGAGGAGCTTGTGAACGAAGATTCTCAAATCTGCCGATGAAGGCCGACTAGCTGGACAGATTGCTGTGTTCCATATCGCAGAGATCTGGTGGGCGACCGCAAGTGGCAGATCGTGGTCGAAAGATCTCATTACGGAACACGGAAATTTCGGCAAAGGCAAAAAAGCGATTCAAAATGCAAGCTATAAATATGCAACAGCGTAACAAGAAAAATAGAGGAAGGTAGCAGTCTGGCTTTTTTATATGGCTTTCACTCCCCAAAATTTTGCTTCGCTTCCAGGTAGTGTCGATCTCCTTAATTGGCGTGCTCTTCTCCCCTGAGTTGCCCAACCCAACGTCGTGAGTAGCCGAAATAAAGTAGCAATCCCACAATAATACTCCATTCTGGCTCCGAATATTGCTCATACACGTAGACCCACCCTATCATATCTTTATTATGGTCGTCTTCTTCATCACTGGACTCATAACGGTTATCTCCTTTAAGTTTTCCTCCGAGAGCTTTTCGTAGACCCTGCCTTAGATTCATCATGCCTAGCACCTTTCGGTCGTTGTAAAGATAAATCTTGTTCTGGAACCCCCTGGAGCTTATGCTATAGCATCCGGACCTTAGATCGACTTCGAATGTGGGATAGGCTGAGCTGGACCGCCGCAGCAACGGTATTACTGTTGATTGCTTTCTGATAGGATCGTCAAGTCTAGCCCCGTTCTCACTAATCATCATTGTGATATCATCGCCAATTTCCATCTTCAACACCCGATGCTCGCTGTCCACACTAACGTAATATGAAGGACCAGCCTGATTGTGAACATGTTCTGCGTCTGGATTCGTCGTCATGTAAATATCTTTTGAGTATTTCATCACGTAGTACTTCCATTGTCCGTAAGAAAGAACGCTGCCCACTGGCTTACGTTTGACAGGCTTGGCTCGAGAGAGCGCATCGGGTGAAGATTCCAATACCGATTCGGAATCTTTGCTCAGATCAATAGCTGATGACGCAGATGGAATCTTCGGTAGGACCGGTGCTGAGCCTACTGGTTTCCTGGGAATCTTATCATCCAGGTTCTCGGTAAACAAACTCATGATGAGCGAAGTTCGATTCGATGGGAATAGATTTATTTATTTATTTTATTTTATCGACAACAGCGCCAACACGCCCCTAAGGCGCAGCACCTCCTGTCATTCACAACTCCAAATATAACAGTCGTGACTGACCACATAACTATAAATACCATTATGTTGCCACCAATTATTTGGTTCTGTTACATACTCCCGCCGCTGATTCCACACTGGCTGTAGAGACCACAGCTTGTTTCTCTACCTCGCTCAATGCTGCCAAAGTAGAGATATCTTGATTGTTAGCTGAAACGTCCGGTTGTGCTGGTGCAAATGAGATCGTGTAGGATTCCTGATCGAACACTGTATATAGGGCTCTCAATAGCGGAGCACCTACTTGAACTCGATTTACTTCGCCATACGACATGATGAAGACACCGCACTCACGTTCTCCATCAAGCTGATAGACGAAACTATTAGCCGGTATGTAGTAACTCTGAGATCCGTATGATGTACTCAAACTGGTGGGCTGGCCAAAGGTGTATTTTATGTACTTTCCTTGTCCTGCAGTGCAACTGCACACATATCCCCCAGCATCGTCAGAGAATGTAGCACCGAATAAGTCCGTCAGGTATGACAGGTACTGACTTGGAACTGCCAAATTGTAGAACCCCGAATCGACAAAAGATGCCACTGGGGTGGATATGATTACTTTCTCATCATTCCCCTCTGAGTAATCATTGCTGCCCCCTTCAGTGATTGCCAATGAGTTCAATTGAATAGCGTATTCAATGGGCGTGCTACTTGTGTAGCTGGCTGATTCAACATTTACCATCCGGAAACTCTGAAGATCCTTTTTGTTCTGGAGCTTGGCATAGTCCACTCCTCCGAAAGTCAGGCTGCCATTCTGCGAATTGATCCCGTTGAGATAGAGCCCAAACGCCTTTCGGCTAATACTTCCCTGAGATTTCAAAGCGGTTAATAGGCCTGGATAGGTGTATTTTACTTCACTCAAAAATAAAGTCTCTTCAAATGCATCGAACCCGAGTCCCATGAAGCTTTGATAAGCAGTACTGTGATTAGCCAATCCCAGCGTCATATCGGCAATTACCCCAGAAACTGATTTTCCATCAAGGAAGCTTAATTTATCAGATATAAACGTTCCGGTGTTACTATACCCATCATAATAAGTTGCATTGAACGGCTTGTTCAGATCCTTCATAGTGTTCGATAACCCCTCATCAAAGGCTACGCCGTACGTGCAGGTATCCGGCTCAGAGCAGATATCAGCATCGCTGGCGATCAACCACGTATCAGATGATCCGGTGTCAATCTCCAACTGAATATATTGGCCCAGTGTACCGACTTCTACGTTTGCTGCCACAACGTAGAGCTCATTTGTCAAGCCAATATTGACATATCCGGGGTGGGCATTTTGAGAAAGTGCCGCTTCAAGCACGGCTGACATAGCGTATATCAGAGCGAAGACGGGAAAAGTCATTCTAAAACCTTAAATTCTGTAGACTAGTTCAATTAGTCTATATCGTTAATAACAAACAGGATACGTATGCGCTTTTATAATACATCTTCACCACTACCACCAGAGTGCGATTCTGTTTCAGATCGCACTATAACCGTGTCTTTTCCTGACACCGTCGGAGCGAGGAGCCGATCGGTTTGGATTTTCTTCATTGTCTTACCCAGAAACAGAACTTCCACTACCAGCCTAAGTATGAGGCACGCTGCACCAAATACCATTCCGCCAAAGGGGGCTGCCACAAAAGCACCAAATGCAGACCAATCGTCTACATATAATCCTTCTTCGAGCAATATCAGCTGAGCGCCTTTTAGTGCCGAGCCGTTGTAAATGGTGCCAAAAATGAATACGGATAGTATACCTCCTAGGCCGCTAACAATCACCTCCCATCCTGAAATAAACCAGAAATATTTCTTAGAAAGACCAAGGAATAAAACCGGAACTACCGCTGCCGAAATAAGATCGGAGATCAGGTAGATCTGGAGCACGTTAGGAGCTTTTATGGCCACTATTACCGAAGGAACCATAAGGATAACAACTATGCCTCGCACCCAAATGAGGGGTAGCTTGTTTCGGAAAATATCATTTGACAGACTGCTCGCCGTGGCAGACTGCAGAGAGTCAAAGGTAGCAGTAGATAGCGAGATGGAGAAAACAAGGAAGAATCCAATCAGCCACCTAGGCATATCAATCAAGATCTCGAACAAAACCATGGATCCATCGTCATCACCGGGATCCAGAGGATTGAAACGACCCGACCATACAGCTAACAAACCGGAGACACCAATTACCACCAAGAATATCAAAATAATAATGGTTGCCAACCCGCAAGCAATAAACAAATCTTTATTGGTTTTACTGGCAAAGGTTCTCAGCCAAAACCCACTCAGAAAACAGTCATTGGTAGCAATTGCAACTGGAAGAATATAAATCAATTGATAACCCACAAGGCTACCTTTCAATAAACCAGTTTCGTCAATCAAATCTCGGTCGATGTGAACCTGCGTACCAAAAGCAATTGTGCAAATAATAAGCAGCAAAAACACCATTGCACCCTGCACTTTATCGGTGAAAAATGAGGTATTGAAACCACCCCATGCTGTATATATAGTGGTAACAGCACACTCTATAATGAGACAAGGCAGGGCGTCAAGCCCAGTAAGAGCTGTGATGGTGAGCTGAACAGCTGACAGTTCAGCGACCATGTAGAGGAACATGGTCACAATAGTAAAGAAGGATAGGTACAGAGAGGTGATCATTCCATACCTTTGTCTGACCCACTCGGTAAGGACAAATCCATCCGGGCATTGTTTTCTGATGATAGGACCAGCAAACGCGAATAGCATGATGGGAAGAGCCGAAGCAACAGAGTAAACTACCAGACCCTGCACACCATACAGTGCTGCAATTTGCGGATACGTTGTCAGAATACCACAGCCCATAGCTGAGGGTTAGTGTTTGTTTCTCACGCAAGAATTAACTTGATCGAGTTCAGCGGTATAATCTCAGCTTTGCAGATGGTCAGGCACTAGGGGAGGATCTCGTTTTTAAAACGAGTCTCATCACCTAAAGCCAGACCATCTGCTCGGCACCCGCACAACACTGCATACCTGAAGCAACAAAATTAAAAGCAAGGGGAAAAGCTCGCTGCGTCCCATTTCCGGACAAAAATTGGCCCTTATTACGATAAACGTAGGCCACAGCTAGACCAAACACTCTGAATTGAATTAGAAAACATTTGCACTAAATTGAAGGCAACACAATGTCGACCTTACAGCCAAAACCCGTAGGTCAGATATATAATAGCATTAGACGCCTGAGATGACGGATATCCCATATTGGATGATTTTCAATAATTTTGACGGATATTCTAAAGGTTGATAGAGATGGTAAAATAAAGCAAGATAAATTGTTGAGGAAAAACTTTTTCTTTTCCCACTTCGGGCCATGACACCAGAGACCTGCTTGGCCGCATGCGGCCACCCAGGGCAGGCTGTGATTGAGACCCTCGCTCGTATACGATGGCCCATATCATGCTGAATATAAGCAGACGAGAATGATACTGCATAAATAGTTTTATAACACAATCTCTTTTTGAATAAACAGTCTACGAGATACTTTGTGTGTTTCGCCCATGAAATTCCAGATCTTGTAAAACAGTGAAATACCATGACGAAGCCACCCATCTCACCTTGGCATTATTGACAATATCTAAATTACTCCTCTTCATAAAATACATATAAATTCAGTTCATCTCGGGTATGAAATATTCGAAGGGTATTAGTCGAATTCCTGACTGTGCGATTATGGTGTTAAATATAGAAAAAGTCAGATAGCCTTAATCCAGTCATTTGAGTAGCCAAATTCTACAAAATTGCTATTTAGCTCACAAATAATATACGTTCTATTTAATTCACAAAATATTTACCATATTCAAACAACTGGGACTATCTTCCACAGAGTGATAGTTAAGTAGAGCCGGCCGGAACAGAACCAGGGATTCCTGCGCCAGGAGTAAAAGAGACAATGTCACTGGACGTGGCGTCGAAAGAGGCCTGAGCTAGACCGACATTTCTTTGCTCAAGGTCGAGGACAAAGTAGGTATTTCGAAGGAAGGTGCCACCAAGGAAGGGTATGCCACCAGCAAAATTGGTAGATTGGATGAGGAATGGGTACCAGTTCTGGCCCTCGTAAGTATAATATACAGATTCATCAAAGAGATCCGCCACGGCAACATCAATAATGGCACCGCCTACATTAAAAGTGATTGTTCCTTCAGTAGGAATTGACGTTCGATACCAAAAATTAGTATTAGGAAGGTGTGTAAGACCAAGTCCATCTATAATAGGTTGGAGAATGTCAATGGGAAGAATCGCGCAAGGAGTACCAGTATCAAGAGGAGTAGTGATTGGTGCATCAATTGGAATATCCTGTCCATTGAAACTGAAACCAGTAAGATTGAGATGTACACCTGTACCCACGAGGGGTTGAGTCCATAGTGGACCGGTGTACTTGGCTTTGTCCACACCACCAAAGATAACGCTGCCAGTAGCAGAGTGAACACTGTCCAGATAGAGAGATACAGCTTTTCGGGAAATTAATCCCTCCGATGCGAGTACATCAGTAAGGGTAGTGCCTTCCTGCGCGGTGCCTGGGTTAAAATCAGACAAGCCTAAAATTCCGTCTCCCAAATATGCCCAAAATCCGTCGTTCGCATGTTCCGCTGCACTACCAGAAACCGTCGAAAAGGTAAAATCGTCAAGAGCCAAGTCACCAACTGTAACAGTATCTTTGACGTAAGATCCTTGAAATGAACCTGCAATATAGCCAACCGAGAAAGAGTTATTGAGATGCTCATACGTTGATGACTTGGTAGGATTATAAGCGTCAGCACCTGTCGAGGAGTTGTACACCCAGAGTCCCGCAGAGCCGGTATCTAAAGTGATTTGTCGAGCCTGTGGAGGAGTACCAAAGCCCACTGTGGCTTTGAAGGTGGGAAAGGTGAAAGAAACATCAACTTCATCAAAGCCACCGTCTCGTTTGGCTCTCGCGAGGCTATTCGGGGACTTTGTGTAAGAAAGGGGATACGTGATATAACCGGGGCCAGAAGATTCAGTCCCTGCAGGGGCAGCGAGAATGAAGTTAGCCTGGGCCAGGCAAGCAAGGGTAAAAGAATATGAGCATTTCATTGCGATGGTTGAATATTGGAAAAAAAAGATAGATAACAGAGGGTTTAAATAGATAAAGTAGAGTTTAGTATATAGAATAGAGTTTAGATAGATAACAATAGAGTTTAGATAGTAAATTGAAGAGATATAATTCGCTATAACTCGACCGCCTTTATGGCTCAGGCAGGGCGCCCAAAAATAAATTCCAAATAGTCCAGATTGCTACATTTCATCCCCGCGTTACGGCCTTCTAATTCTGTCGACTACGAGGTAAAAAGAGCAGAGAGGATGGACGATTCGTGAGGCCGTGCATTGGCAAACAGAAATAACAGGTAGAATGACTGGATTGTTGTTGCCTAGAACGACATCGGTTTTTGACGACTTCCTACAGTAAATAGCCCGATCTGACAGCTTTCCCTGATTCTTTGATATTGCATATTAAGTTTGTGGACTCTGACATCTTAGCAATCAATCCATATAAGGGGGATTGATACTATTGATTTTCTGGACATTATCCTGCTTTTGGGATGCAACGGTAGCATTTTTTGCCGATTTTCCCGCCTTCAATCATGCATCCCTCCTCGAGAAAAGTATAATTTTGTTGTTATCAACTTTATTAGCACAGGAACGTCAAGTACAAACGCAATTCACAAGACCACCAGCCTCTGTGTAGCAGAGATCATCTTTGAAGAAGGACAGACTCTGGAAAACAGATATGGCGTAGTAATGATCTGCGTGGGCTGGCCATTGAACGATATATCTTCCGCAGCTTTGATAACCCCCAGCATGGGATATTAAGTATGCTACAGACTTTTTAAACCTTCGCTATTTGTAATAACAATATGAATGTGGCACAGAATGTGGCACAGCAATATTCATCATGCAGGTTTCCGTGTAGACCCTAACCCACCAATTCTCCACCAAACTGTGGATTCAGTCAATGATTCACCTTGGGACCTACCAGCTCCCAAGTAGTACTCCGATCTCAACTGCGTACTTTCGGATGAGGCGATCGTATCTCTGTTCTCGGTAGTGCCTATTTTTAGGGAATTATTACGAGATACTGGTGGTAACACTATGATACCACTATATCATTCTCTTCTATATAAAGGAAGCCTACAACTTCCTGTTTTCAACTATTGATCTTATTCAAGCTTTTTATATATAGTATATATACATTCTAAATTAGTCAAGTGAACACCAAGTAAACTTGCCCTCGAGCAGAGCTCTCGGTAATTGGATTCGTCCTATCTACTTGTGTTTTGTTGGAAATATACCTCTTGTCGTATATTTGTGCATGTTAGATTCCTAAGAATCTTTGTGTATCGGCCATGAAATTCCAAATCTTGTAAAGCAGTGAAATACCATGACCAGCCCAGCCCACCCATCTCACCTTGGCATTATTGACAATGTCTAAATTACTCCTCTTCATAAAATACATATAACTTCAGCTTATCTTGGGCATGATGTATGGAAAGTTATTAGTTGAATTCCAAATGGTGCTTTTAAACTTTAGTATGAGGGAAAGTTAGATTGGTCCTATCTAGCGAGTCATGAGGGTAGCCAACTCTTGCAAAGCGTAACTCAGCCCACAAAATATTAAGCTATTCAGTTTATTTCTCAAAAAAATTTATTATATTTATATACTGCACCTATCTTCCACAGAATTTGACTAAGCTGAACCAGCAGGGACTGAACCGGGAATTGGTTGGCCAGAAGTAAAAAGGACAATGTTGCTGTCAGCGGCGTTCAAAGCGGCCTGAGCCAGACCAACAGTCCTTTGCTCAAGATCGAGGACAAAGTAGGAATTTCGCAGAAAGCTGCCACCAAGGAAGGTATGTCCGCCACCTCCTAAACTGGTGGGTTGAATCAAAAATGGGTACCACGTCTCGCCTTCGTAAGTAAAGGCAAGAGATGCATCAAAGAGATCGGGCACGGGTATCTCAATAATGGCACCGCCAACATTATAAGTGATAGTTCCATCATCAGGAATTGACTTTCGAGACCAAAAGTTCTGACCACCAACGTGTGAAAGACCACCAAGTCCATCTGCAATTGTTTGGAGAATGGCATCGGGAAGTACCGCCCAAGCAGCACCGGTATCAAGAGGAGCAGTGATTGGTGCACCAATTGGGATATCCTGTCCATTCAAATTGAGACCAGTGATATTGAGATGCACACCTGTACCCACGAGGGGTTGAGTCCATAGTGGACCAGTGTACTTGGCTGAGTCAACAGCGCCGAAGAGAAGGCTACCAGTTGAAGAATGAAGATCGTCTAGATACAAAGACACGGCTTTTCGGGAAATTCCTCCTCCCGATGCAAGTACATCAAGAAGGGTAGTGCCTTCCTGCACGGTGCCTGGGTCAAAATCAGACAAGCCCAAAATTCCGTTTCCATGGCCAGGAATAGTCGCAAAAAGAGTGTCTTCAAGATACAAGTCACCAAATGAAACAGTGTCCCTGACGAAAGATCCCTTATACGAAGCTCCAATGTAGCCAATTGAGAAATTGTTAGCGATATAATCGTATGTTGAGGACTTTGAAATATCGAATGCGTTAGAAACACCGCTATCATTGTAAACCCAGAGATTCGAAGAGCCAGTATCCACTTGTACTACTTGAGACTGTGGAGGAGTACCGAAGCCGAGTGTGATATAATAGCCGGGATGGTCAAAAGTGATTGAAGACTCTTCGTAGCCATCCGCTCGTTTGGATTTAGTGAGGCCGTCAAAGGACCTAGTGTGGGACAGGGGATACTTAATGTAACCGGGCCCAGAAGGTTCAGTCCCTGCAGGAGCAGCGAGAATATAGTTAGCCTGGGCCAGACAAGTAAGGAGAATAAAAGAGGATGAGGATTTCATTGCAATGGTTAATTGTCCAAAAAAACAGAGATTATCAGGAGTTTATATAGACACAATAAATGAGAAAGTTTTAACTCGAGAAATCTGGACGCTTTAAGCGGTTATGCGGCGTCGGATAAGGTTTAAATTAGTGCAATGTCGTGCTACATTTCAAATCGTTCCCATTGCCTTCCAATTCTGTCGATCGACGAGGTAGTAAAAGCCAACAGGATGAGCAATTCGTAAGGGCGCGCACAAACAAGCAAGACTAGTAAGAAAAAGTGGGTCTTCATTGCTTAGGAGCACTTCATTCTTTGAGGAATTGCTACGGTAAACAGTCCCATCAGACAGCTTTTCCTGGTGTCTTGCAGTAACATCGCCACTTAAGTTTTGGACCCGGACATCATAGCAATCATGGCCGCCTCCACGTGAAAAAAAAGCTACTGCCAAGTCTGTAGAAAATATATCGATTTGCGGTTGCAGCGGTGGTGCTTTGGTCGGTGCCGACATTCAGTTATCCCCTCCTGAAAGTATAATATCGCATAGTAGCTTTATGTGCACAATAAGCAAAATAAACGCAACTTGCAAAATCACAAGTCTCTGCAGCGGTGATCCTTTTCGAAGAAGAACAAAGTCTGGAAAACAGACTTGGAAGAGTAATGATCCGCAGTGACTAGCTCTGAACAATATATCTTCCACAGCTCCGGACTTTCTCGTAGCGCCATGTTTCCTTCTAGCTTGCAAAATTGGATATGT
Source organism: Zygoascus flipseniorum (assembly GCA_030565365.1). Classification (NCBI taxonomy): domain Eukaryota; kingdom Fungi; phylum Ascomycota; class Dipodascomycetes; order Dipodascales; family Trichomonascaceae; genus Zygoascus; species Zygoascus flipseniorum. The sequence continues at coordinate 110,588 of JAJMBR010000007.1, forward strand.
GCAGAAGTTTAATTTTATTTTTAGTAGAGAGAGATTCATGTGGCACTAAATGTTCATCAATCGGCGATTTGGTGGAGGAAGTCACCCAGTTCTCTCCACCAAAAAAAATCTTGTTTGGAGGTCGCGGCAGTGTGAGGCTCCCAAAAGCACGACAGATTGAATTTGCATCACAGGCGGCAGAACATGAGCGGGCCCAAGGCGCTGGTTATAGATACCAACTTCATCATGTCAAATCGCAAACTACTGGAAGATATAAAAATGGCAGGACGAGAGCAAGGTGTCGTATTGGTGCTGCCATTCACGATGATCAGGGAACTCGATGCGATGAAAAGGCCGTTCGAGGCTGTCATCGGCCAACAACAGAGGGAAGTGAGGGCTGCGATAAGCTGGGTTTATGACCAGTTGGCCAACTTGAATAGGTATGTCAGAGCTCAGAAACTGACGGAAGTTTGCACTAATGGGCTGAAGGGAGACGATGCTATCTTGGATTGTTGCAGGTTCTTTAAAGAACACAAGCATGCGTATACTGTTCTGTTGAGTAATGATAAGAACCTTTGTAACAAAGCGATTATTCATGGAATCCCCACGGTCAGTGCTAGAAACTCAATGACTGGTGCTGCGGTGGTGAAGATGGTGGTCACTAGTGCCGAGAACGAGAGCGATGTGTTTGATTTCGAGGGAGAAACACACGAAACACCTTCTGGAGGAGACAGTTCCGACTATTCTAAGCGGGTCTGCGATAGTGAGGATATGCTAATGGATGAAGAAATGGATGATACTCCGGAACCAGAAAACCTCAATCATATGCATTACCAGGAACCACTCCCTGCCAGTCCGCGTCAAGATTCATCCTATGGAACAGACCTGCAAGTATCTGATGGAAAAGACAGCTCGCCTAGTACTCTAACCACCTTACCTGATTTTGAGCAACACTGGAAATCCACCCTTAACAGCAAGCATAAGCAGACTCCGCCTGTTTTCCACTCTGAGAGTCAGAAAGTGCCAGCTAGGTCACGTAAGAGTAGCAAAACGTCGCCCGTTACTTCTCAACTTGTGACCCTGCCGATTAGAACAATTTACAGCAGCCCACCAAAGACTGAACTACCCTGGACATCTACGATCGTCAGCAAACATGACCCGAATTCAGTTCACCTTAACTCAAGCACAGTACCGGTGTCGGATGGACGGCCTGAGAGGCAGGATACATTTGATGATTCTCACCGACGGTCCGCTATCATTACTGGGCAAGCCAACAAAAATGATCGAGCACAAAGTTCGCTACATCAGAGGCGATCTCTTGGTCAAGTTAGAGATGAATTACTATCGCGCATATGTGATTCAGTTGAGCTGAGATTAAAAGAAAAGTACAGTGCGGTTGAAATGAACTACATGTACAAACGTCCAAAGAAATTCCACGACATATATGAGACTCTTGACAAATTCCGTATTCCTGTCTTTTCGGGCCTTCTCAACCAGTCGTTATTCCATGATATGACCTCTACCAGTGTAAATGGTATCAATCGGAGAAAGTTCCTGGACACCTGGATTAGTGTTTACCAAGCCATTGCCGTAGAGATTGATTATCAGTTTGTGCAGGAGGTTCTCGCCTGTGCTGAGGGAAAATAATGTAGATATATCACCAAAAATCACACTCATAAATCATCAAGAATAGGTATTCTTCACTTTTTCACCTTACCACCATTGAGACTGGGTAGTGCGTTCTTGTGTTTTCTTGTGATATACCTGTTGGGCCCCACCAGTTCTAGCAAATTTACAATGTGATAATCCTTTTGATCAAGAAACTCTCTTAATTGCGATATTTCTTCTGCTAAATTAGAACATTGAGTATCCAGCTGATTAGTGATCTCCCGTACTACTTCAGGAGTACTAGTAGCATCCTGCCGACTCATGGAAAACTCCCATTTGAACAAGCCATCTTCGTCAGACACTGTAAAGGGCGTATCAAAACTATCGAGTTTGACAAGATTGGCTGGTAGGTTCTGGCCTACAATATTGAGATATTCCACAAGTTGAGCCTCATCCCGAACGTCTATAGGACTGAGTAAAGCAACTGCGGAGCGGATAGCAGCCTGATCTGCATACTCCGCTTTCCACACAGTGCTCAGGTCTGTTACAGTCAGAGAAAAAATGTAACCTTTTTCCGTGCCGTCAATGTTACATTGGGCCCCGCCGAAGCTTGTTTGATAGTCATAAAATATTTCCCCACATTTTGCGAACATTGGAGGATGGAGGATCTGACAATTGCTCGGAAACTCTTTGGGACAAACGCCTCACCGACCTGCGCTAGTCCAAATTGAGCAAAGCGGGGACTATTTCAGCGGCTTGGCGGAAAAACCATATCCTATGAGACCAAAATAGCGCATCTCGTGGGTTGGCCGGAATAATAAAACGGTTATGCAGGGTCTTCTACTATATTTTGTCGGCGAAACTATTCCACTACACCATGTCTGCAGAGACATTTTTAGCGGTGCCTGGAATTAAATCTTCATGCACTTTGCATAAAATTGTTTTCTTGCTCGATCAGCAGGCTTTCGTTTGCTGATTTGCTATTTGCAGCAGAGTTTGTGATAGGCCATTAGGGTTTGGGTTCCCATCCCACGGGTCACGCCCGGACTACCATAGTCGGATGATATTCCATTCCTTTACGTCATAAGCTTGGCAGAGAGGGGGATGGAGCGGCAGCAGTATGAAAAGAACGAATGGTAAATTAGGGGTCACTTGGCTATAGCAGAGAGTAAAATACTTGGTATGCGAATTGACAATCTAGGATTATGGTGAGAGAAAGCTAAGCTAGGCTCGCCTAGCTTTCGACAAACAGTTTTGATACATAAGAGGAGGATGGGCCTTGCACTCAACCACCAGAAAAAAAATGCACATACAGACACTGGCAATGTTTGTAGCGTGCTGCGGAATATGGTTTGGCACCACTGCAGCTAGCGTCATCTGTCAAACGCAAAATCCCGATAACAAGTGGCTGCCTTACAGCGGATATCGTATATTTGCACAGTATGATGTGAACCAGATACTCCCTCAGCTTGCCCCACTTCTGGGAGTGATGCCCCTCGGTATAATTCAAACCAGTCCCTTGCTTTGGATGATGATGTTTGCCCGTCCATCTCCGACGGAAGCTGGCAAGCTTTTGGCAGCAAGATGTCTGAGGGGAGAATTAACTGCATACGGAGTTTTAGACATAAGCAGCATCAAGCAAAGCGGGGGCCGACCCGCTCCCGGTCTTCTGGCCGGCGACTATTGCCTATCGGATAGTCTGACGTCCGGGCCACCACCCTGTCTAACCATATCCCGTCGTACCAATAGGTGGGAGCCGCTAAGGCTAGTGGAGCACAATACTTCTTTCTCTATAGGGGGAGCAGGCGTCTCTCTGCCTTTACTGGCGCCTTCGCATCATAACCGACGGCCTACGTTGATCTCCATTACATCATCGGACTCGACTAAGTGGAGATTTCCCTTTTCAGCCCAAAATACGTCGGTGATAGTGCCAATCTTCTCTACCCCCGGCGAGATGAACCGGAAGTATCCCCGCCAAAAGTCAAATATAGCCGTCTGATGGTGGCAGGGTAACCTGAATGCCCCGCCAACCCCCACTATTCGACGCTAAAAGGCGAGCTAGTATTTTAGCGTCACCGTTAGGCATCACCGGACTAATTGCAATGGTTGCCGGACGAGCCGGACTAACATGACGATAGACATAGAGCAGACCATAGACGAGAACACACCACTCCTTGGTCAGAAATATCCGGCCAAATTCCTAACCCTCTTGAAGCTAACTTGTCCTCAAGGGTCACCAGAGGGGCTGACTCGGTCTTCCCACAGCTGAAATTTTCTTTCACCCCACCTGATGCGGATTGATGTCTAATCATTTTGTTAACAATTTTTGTTTGGATCAATTTTGTGCTTTACACTGCGGAACACCCATAAAGTTTGATCCTGTAATGAGATGACATTTGTAAATATTAGCTTTCATATTATTCCTAATCTATATCTGTGCTGCGAGGCTGGCATATTTCACGTAGTCAATCATGAGAGTTATTGCGGCCGTGGCAACCATGCCATGCACTCTTCTCCTTCCAACCCCTTCGGTGCCCGGATAAACTACCGGCTCCTCCACGGGCATTATCGCGCTAAAAACATACCCTTTCATCGGGTTAGCCTCCGAAAGGGACCCAGATTACCCGGTTCATGGGCCCACTTTGGTGGGGTGAGCTAGGGCTATCAAGCTACAGTCCCCGACTTTGTTTTGTGGTTTATCCGGTTTTGTCCCCCTTTTCCGGGTGGGGCCAAGCCTCCTTGTCCCCAATTTGGGATGCAAATCCAAAACAGGGCTGCGCGGGGGAACGCGGGGGCCCCGTGGTTTGCTTTTGACGACAAAAAGAAATAACGTCTCATGTCTTAGCTAGACCAGCAGTATTTAAGCCAGCGACTGGAACCCACGATGATCGAACTTAGTTTGTTTAACAACAAAGGGCGTTTTTAATATTTTCATAAATCTTGGGATTACAATGTACAAGATCTATAATCCCTATTTTATTGCTGCCACTGCAACCATTGGTGGTATGCTATTCGGTTTTGATATCTCGTCGGTATCAGCCTTTGTCTCTGAAGAACCTTACCGAAGATATTTTCACTATCCTGATTCTTTAACTCAGGGAGGTATCACTGCTTCTATGCCTGGTGGTTCTTTCCTGGGTTCGTTGGCTGCTGGTTACATTTCTGACAGACTCGGCCGAAAACCTACTATTCAGATCGCTTCGTGGATATGGATGATTGGTGCTGCTATCCAGGCTTCCGCTCAGAACCAGGGCCAGCTAATTGCTGGTCGAGTCATCTCTGGCCTGGCTATCGGTCTTGCATCTACCCAGGTTCCTGTATTCATTGCTGAAATGTCACCTAAGAACATTCGAGGTAGACTTGTTGGACTTTTCCAATGGGCTGTTACCTGGGGTATCATGATTATGTTTTACATCTCTTATGGCTGCACTAAAATTGGTAACTCTAATTCTTACAAATCTTTCCGAACTGCCTGGGGTATCCAGATGGTCCCTGGCTTTTTACTTTTTTTGGGTACTTTATTCCTTCCCGAATCTCCTCGATGGCTTGCTAATCAGGATAGATGGGAAGAGGCTATTGAAATCATCGCTCAGGTTAATGCCAATGGTGATAGAACTGATCCGGCTGTCTTAATTGAAGTTGAAGAGATCAAGGAAGTCATTCGAGTTGACCGAGAGGCCGCTGGCCTCAGGATCACCGATTTGTTCAAGAAGGACTCTCTCAACCGAACTATGGTCGGTATTTGGGCTCAGATCTGGCAACAGCTTACTGGTATGAACGTTATTATGTACTACACTGTGAACATTTTCCAGATGGCGGGTTACAGTGGAAATGCCAACCTTGTTGCCTCCTCTATTCAGTACGTTATTAATGTTGTCATGACCATCCCTGCCTTGCTGTTTATTGATCGATGGGGTCGAAGGCCCTTGCTGATGATTGGTTGTGTCTTTATGCTTACTTGGCAGTTCGCTGTCGCTGGTTTGCTCGCTACCTATGCTGACCATGTAGACTCTGTTGATGGTAATGCCAACATTCGACTGCTGATCCCCGACAATCACAAGGACGCTGCCAAGGCTACTATTGCATGCTCTTATTTGTTCGTTGCTTCTTTTGCTCCTACTTGGGGTCCCGGTATCTGGATTTACTGCTCTGAAATCTTCCCTCTCAGACAGCGAGCTCTTGCCAATGGTATCTGCGGTGCTGCAAACTGGATTTTTAACTTTGCAATTGCTATGTTTGTGCCTACTGCTTTTACTAATATTACTTGGAAGACGTACATCATCTTCGGTGTTTTCTGTGTTGCTATGCTCATCCATGTTTTTGTCTCCTTTATTGAAACTAAGGGCCGAACTTTGGAAGAAATTGATCAGATTTGGGCTGCTAAGATCCCTGCATGGAAGTCTGCCTCATTTGAACCCTACCTACCTGATGTGGATGAAATCAAGGCTCATAACGGCGGACGAGCTCCTTCGTTCGACGACAAGAATGTTGGCGAGCACGAGGAAAATGTTCCTGCCGCAGCTGTTCCTGCACCTGCAACTCAAGAGGTCTGAGCTGTTGGACTATAGTCAATTTAATGCGTTTCAGAATTTTTCAATGCATTTGTTCATAGTAAATTATGTGGGTATTTTTTATTAAAATATTTTTTATCTGTAATCAGTGTATTTGCCGTTCATCCCCCACACTTCAATTCCACTCTTTGGTATGAAATGGAGGCCTACTCTGCCGCAGAGCAGCGCCTGACAGACCGCTTACAAGAACTACTTGATATACAGTGGGACTCTCTTATTTCAGCGAAAGGATCCCAGCTGGAATATACCAGACATGAGATTACTCATGCGATGTCCCAGCTGGTATACCGTGTATTTGAACCCAAGCAGCAGTTGTTACAACGGGCAATAGCGGATGACGGACAAATCCTAAAGACAGGAAAAGAACGTATTGCATGTATTGATAAACTACAGTTGACGATAGATGAAACCGCAAAGGATGAGAAAAACCGACTGGCCCAGTTGGACCAAGACATGGTGAAGATAAACGTTGAAATCTCCGAGCTTGAACAGCGGCTTGTGGAGCTTAGACGGCACAAAGAGGATATTGCCACTAGCAAGAAAGAAGTGCAGTCAGTGATAGAATCAAGATCAGCTAAGTATCTTGATGAACTGAAATACTTACAGAGTCAGGCTGAGAAGCAGCCAGAAGACGAATTGATTCACGCCCGCATCGATATAACGCAAGAATCTCTGTCCAAAATTGAGACAGAAATTGATGCCCTAAAGCGTGGAATAACCTTATGGATTCAGGTTTGTAGCCAGGTTCAGACATTAGAAGTAAGCATAAGATCGGCTACTAAACCCGAACAGCTTTTGGACCTACTGGCTGCTACAGCTGCTCAACTCGAACACTTTTTGGCTATAGCTACTGATAACAGCTGGAAATTACTAGCAGTGGCCATTTCACATGAGCTACAGGCGGTTGTTAGAGGGATTCAATTAATTGAATCAAGGTGATCATCATGAAAATCCGAAGTTTGTTTCAACATAGCCTTTATTTATTCAACGGCTTTACATTACGGTCGATTTAAATAATATGGCGATCTAGGAGTAGATGCAAATGCACATATGGGCGAGTGATACCCAATCAATAAATTATGCGGCAGTTCATGCCCTTCCATGTGGCGACGATCTCAAGCCTATCATCGGAGGAAATCCCAGTGATTTAATTCGGGAGTCTTCCTCCACATCTGTAGATGATTCAGCGGGAGGAGTGGGGGTTCTCGATGAGGAGTTTCTTGAATCATGGGGAGCAAGATATGGCGGTGGTCTTGGTGAAGGGACTGTTTTAAACCGGAGCAAATGGTTTGGTATGACTCCTGCTGTCACTTTATTCTCAGAAGAAGGGCCAGATGGGGCGCCCAATGTCGGCCCCCTCAACTTAGAGACTGGAGAGCTTAGCTCCGAATTTGACCATTCGTTGTCTGTATCTTTGTGCTCGTTATCATTGCTCGAAGATCCATCGGCCAGTAAATCTAGCATCGACTTCAAAATTGAAGGGTCTTTGACCAGAGAATTTACCGCATCATTCAGGTCCATTTGACCAGCTTGGTTGAGGGTTTCCAGAGCAGCAGACAAATCAGAGTCATCAGTAATATTACTATTACCACCGCCGTTGTTGTTATTGATACTGTTTGTTATGGTGAGGGCCAACTGATCCAAAGCGCTAGCAGAGACAGCTTTTGGAAAAGTGTTCTTAGCATTATTATCACGTTGGAAACGTTTTTCTCTTCTCTTTTGAAATTCCTCATCGATCCATGCGGCCTTTTCAGGAGATTCTCCGGCACCAAACTTTTGTACAGCTCGGCGGTGTAATCGAGCTCGCAGATCATTATCCTTGTTCCTGTCAGAATTGATACCTCTCCACTTCTTCTTTCGAAGTCTATTGTCGATTCTAATACGCTCTTTTTCCTCCTCCGTCAGTTCAGTATTCGGAATTCTTCTGCGTCTTTTTTTCTCGGGTCGAGCTAGTGACGAGGAATTCATTGTAACAGAGCCGGCCATGTCTGTAGCTATATCAGTAGCACCCTCAGATGATGGTCCTTCTTCATTTTGGTCAAAGGACTTTCCAAGGGCCTGTAAAACAGCCTGTACTGCATCCATAGCCTCATTATTGAAAAGCTCCTCGTTGCTTTCGTCATCCATCGCCTGTCTGGCGACCATCAAAGCTCTTACAACATCACTAGATTCTGGTGCATCAGCCTGCATCGGGGCCGTGCTCGGAGCAGAGAGTGTGGGGATAGAGGCACTTGCAGAGGAGGTAGAAGTAGGTCTCGCGTTGCGACCGACCGCCGTCATGGGTACATTACCAGGAGCACGCCCTCCGGCAGCAGCTCTATCTGTGGTGATTGGCATTCTACCAGTGGGGGCGGCACGGTTCTGCTGCTGTCGCTGCAAGCCATATCTAGTGACCATGGGATCGATGATCTTGTCGCTAAATCGTCGCTTCATTCTGCTTCGCGACAGGGCCAGAGTTTCGGCAATAGACAACTCTTTCTCAGGCTTTTTGGGCCTTTCCCCCGGTGATACATCTGTTATTTCAGCCAGATGGGTGGCTATTTCACTATTGATATCAGAGTTATCTGATAGCCTGGCTTCAGGCTCAGGCGTGTCAAGATCATCCTGGTTGATCACTGCTTGGAGCTGCTCCAGAAGTTCTCGATTGGCCTCATATTCCTCAGTATCCAGTCCAGCACCTAGTATCCTAGGGGGAGAATCTGAAGAGTCATGCATCCGCTTGTCATTGTTGTTGTGATTGTTGTCGGTCGTGTTCTCGTTATCGGAAGTCTGGTTGAGCGCCATAGACAGAGCATTTCGAATAATATCATTCAGATTGGCGCCATCCAAGTCGCCAAACTCGTCGTCCATCTTATGAATGAGCCGGCAGGGCGGTCAAACGTTTGTGCTGCTACTAAGGTATCTGGTCTACTGGAGGTGGTGAGAAAGAAAAAAAAATTGAGAGGGTAATCGCGAGGCTGTGGGAAAGACATGTGTGTGTGAGCCTAAGGGGCATCCGAATTTAGACGTGAAACTTCGCAGATTTGCGTCTATCTGTTGAAAATGCTTGAGTAAAATATAGACGGTGGTGGTTAGCACTATGGTTAGCACTGTGGTTAGCAGTGTATGAAATGGAAATAACACTCCCGTGTGTTGTCCTACTAAGAGTAATGTTGATTACAGCGCATTCCACTGATCCCGGCCTGCAAAACCTGTAAAAGGCCGCCGTTACCCGATGAGGAAAGGTACTCAACTGCGAGAATAACCAAAATATAGAACAAATGAAATAAATAATGGGTAGCGGTGGTAAATTGCAGATTAGCAAACCAATAACAGACTATATGAATACATGAACAAATAAATGAGAAGCTTTAGAGTGCAAAGAGCGGTCATCGAAATAGCTCAAGACCGGCAAGTCTGGACCAAACCGTTGGAACATCGCATCCCCTGCAGATCTGGAGAACCCAGAGGAGTTATTCTTCATCAGTGCGATGGAACTCTATAGATAAATAGTTATCGCCACCTAGCTGCTTCAAGGTGTAGCGTAAGGGCTGGTTGCAAGTGATCTTGCCAACATCGTATTTAAATCCAGGCAGTAAAATTGCTTGCTGCTCGTTGTTAATAGCCAGGTAGGGAGTAGCAAACTCTAGATAGTACGTCGTGTGCTCCTCAAAAGTGAATTCCTTTCGCTTGGATTCATTCAGATATTCTGTTCTACGCTTATCAGCATTAGGGATATCCAGGGACTCCCATGCTCCATCGGGATTCTTCTTGTAAATGGCCGTAAAGCTGGTAAGGGCTCGTCCATAGAGGTACGGCTTGTCGGCGTACACATCTCCGTCAACAGAAGGATCCACCAATCGCTTGAACAGGCCGAGGGCAAAAGAAAACCCATAAGGGAGAATATCTCGAATAGGTTGATCAAAGTCATTTCCGAATAGTAGATCGTTGCCATTGATGCTTGTATTGAATTCGACTATCAATCTGATTCTAAGACCCTGACTCTCTTTGGGATGGCGGTCTAGATCAGGCTCATCAGTCCCATCGGGAGCATCGGCATTGCCTAGAATCACAGTAACCGTAGCAAGGTCGCTGACCAGCTGGACGCTCTCAGCAAACCCTTCTGACTTGTCTCCAGAATGAGCAAGTACCTTCAATCCCATTTTTTTCTTGTGCGGATAGCAAAGGCCCGGATATCTTTACTAAGTGGCTGTCGAAATGATGTCAAAAGAAGCAGCAGGAACTTAGTCAGAAATCCACCCCACGTTACTTTTCCATCACCCCCATGGTATATATACTGTGAAGATTCCCAACATTTCCAGCCTCAACACCCCTTTCAAACTGCAACAATGTCTGCCAATTCTCTCGAAGCTCTTAAAGCCACCGGAACCGTCGTCGTCACTGACACTGGCGAGTTCGAATCAATTGCCAAATATAAGCCTCAGGATGCTACTACCAACCCCTCTCTCATTCTTGCTGCTTCCAAGAAGGCTGAGTATGCTGCCCTCATTGACGCTGCCGTAGAAGCTGTCAAGTCTGTGCACGGCTCAAAGTCGGTTGACGAAAAGGCTGCATTGGCCCTGGATACTCTGCTTGTCGAATTCGGCAGTGAAATTCTTAAAATCGTTCCCGGACGAGTGTCAACCGAAGTTGATGCCCGACTCTCCTTCGATAAAGAAGCCACTATTAAGAAGGCCCTCGAGATCATTGAGCTCTACAAGGCCAAGGGTATCTCCAAGGACCGTGTTTTGATCAAGATTGCTTCCACCTGGGAAGGTATTCAGGCTGCTCGAGAACTCGAGTCAAAGTACGATATTCACGTCAACCTGACCCTCCTCTTCTCTTTCGTCCAGGCTGTTGCCGCTGCTGAAGCCAAGGCCACTCTTATTTCCCCTTTTGTTGGTAGAATTCTCGATTGGTACAAGGCCTCTACTGGTAAGACTTATGAATCTTCTGAGGATCCTGGTGTTCATTCTGTTCAGGCTATTTTCAACTACTACAAAAAGTTTGGCTATAAGACTATCGTCATGGGTGCCTCTTTCCGAAATACTGGCGAAATCAAGGAATTGGCTGGCGTCGACTTTCTGACTATTGCTCCCAAACTCCTCGAAGAACTGTACAACTCTACTGAGTCTGTTCCCAAGAAGCTTGATGCCACTGCTGCTACCAGTGAATCCATTGAGAAGGTCAGCTATGTTGACGATGAGCCTGCCTTCCGATTCCTTTTGAATGAGGACCAGATGTCTACCGAGAAGCTTTCAGAGGGTATCCGAAAGTTTTCTGAAGACTGTGTTACGCTTCTCAAAGTATTAGAGAGCAAATTTTAAATGCGAATTACTATATATTTACTTACATAGCTATATAGTGTGAACATGATATTCGGTAAAACCGGCTGTTTTAAAAGTACCTTGCCATGCGCATTGGGTACTGTTACTAATCTATACGTATATGGCAGTATTAGTAAATGCTCCCCACAAACTTAAAAAAATTGCAGGCCTTCTAACCCTAGATCTATCTCATAACCTTACCGAACAATGACTGACAGGATTTTTCTAGGAGTTCCTGGTGATTATCACGTGCATCTCCGAGATGGCAAGATGAAAGAGACTGTGACTCCTTTGATTAAGGATGGCGGTGTTGGAATCGTCTATGTCATGCCTAATCTCGTCCCTCCTCTTACTGAGGTAGACCGGGTTCTGGAATACAGGTCAACTCTAGAGAAACTTTCTCCTAATACTACGTTTCTCATGAGTCTATACCTTTCTCCTGCTATTACTCCGGATGTCATTAAAGAGGCTAAAGCTAAAGGTGTTACTGGGGTCAAATGCTATCCTGCCGGTGTCACTACTAATTCTGACCATGGAGTTAGTAGTTATGAGCCGTTTTATCCTACATTTGCGGAGATGGAGAAGCAAAACATGGTTTTGAATTTGCATGGGGAATGCCCGTCTGGTCATTCTACTACGGTCCTGAATGCTGAAGAGCAATTCCTGCCTATGCTCAAAACTCTTCATGCAAACTTTCCGAGGCTGAGAATTATCCTCGAGCATTGCACTACCAAGGCTGCTATTCAGGCTGTCCTTTCTTGCGGTCCTACTGTATCAGCTACAATTACTGCTCACCACCTCTATCTCACTATTGATAATTGGGCTGGAAACTCTTTCAACTTTTGCAAGCCCGTAGCGAAACACCCTGAAGACCGGGATGCCCTGATTGAAGCCGCAATTTCAGGAAACCCGAAGTTCTTTTTTGGCTCAGACTCTGCTCCTCATCCTTATAAGAGCAAAAATAAAGCTCGGGGATATGCTGCTGGTGTATTCACTCAGTCGCACGTAATATCATATGTCGCCGACGTATTTGAAAAGAAAAATGCCATTGACAAGCTCGAAGGTTTTGTCACCAAGTTTGGCTATGAGTTCTATGGCAAACCCCTGCTGAAGACCAACCAGACGGTGACTCTAGTCAGGAAAGATAATAAGATTCCCGAGAGTTATGGTGAAGACAATGAAGATACCACTGTTATCCCCTTCTTGGCCGGCGAGACGTTGGGCTGGGTTCCGGAATGGAATTGAACTCATAATACTTTTGTAACATAGAACTTGTATTTATTATGTGTGTACCCCACTTAGTTATAATATAAATATATGTGCTGAGTTATAATAACTAGCATTATGCAAAATAGAAAAAGGACAATACGGATAGGAGTTCCTAAAATTGCAAAACTCTCGCCATCACCTACACGACGCCCAAAGAAATTGCAAATTTTAAAGGCTCTCTAGGGTTTTCAATCACGAAATTCCACAATGACGAGGATTTCCACCCCCACGACTGACTATCTGCAAAGTTGTCAGGGACGCTTGAGAAGCAAGTCAAGGCAGTCTTGCTTCGTCTAGCTGGCGTATACATTTCAAAGTATGCCCTCACCTCCTTACGCTTATCGTGGTACCTCTTGTACTCACTCTCTTCCAATGTGGGGGTGAATGTAGAGCGTACACGGGTTGATGTACGACCCTGAACATGGCCCTGGCTCAAGCGACCCAACGGCGCCCAATTGCTGTCAAATGAACTAAAGAGTGAGTCTGAGTTTGCAGCCAAGACCCGCATTGGAATATTAAGCACATCTGTTCCCAGTTCATCGAGGTGCTCTGTTTCTTTTGATTCTTGGCCTGCTCGATGTAAGTATACACCCAGTTGGAATCCGCCCTTTTTATACTGGACTCTCTGGATATAAACATTCCAGTAGGTTCCGGCATACCACTGACTAGAAGAGTACTGCCTCTTATTGACGGGCATTTTGCTGACTTCTGAGAATTGCACCGCAAATCTGAAAGGGGGGAACCTTGTTTTCGAGGTGCGAAGGGGCTTGGAATCATCCTTCTTGTCAGTATTGCAGATGATAGTATTATCAGTATTGCCGGCTGAATCAATGGTAGTATCATCTACTGGCACAGTATATCCCTTTTCTCCGTGGCTATAGAAGTTATCATCAGTCAGACCCAAATCACTAGAGCTGTGTTCCGTGCACGTACTGATTCTATACTGGAGTTCATTCTGCAACCATAAAGAGGACTGGAGAATCTCAGGCTTAATTAAGGGAGTATCAGATAAGGCATCCTGTAACCTGCTTAGACGAAATAGAGTACCGTAAGGGAAATGGCAGAAATAAATTGCATTACTGAGGCAGTTCTTCAAAGCAGCAAGAGTCTCCTCGTAATCTTCGTAATCCTCTCTGTTCTTATAGACTCCGTAATAGAGTCTAACAATGAAATCACAGCGGTCCTCTTCAGTTGGCACGTAAAAGCCGTCCGAATGAAGGACTTCACAGATTGTCTGATAACTGAAACCCAACCACCATTCGACCCCTCTCTCGTAGCCTTCCATGCAAATGAAGCATCGAGTAGCCTCTGTGAGCTTATCATGATATTTTCCACCTCCTGCGTATCTTCCACAAAACTCAACAATGCTATAAATAGTATTCTTATTCAGGTGTTTGATAAGAACGTTGACAGTTTCAGATACTAACCAGGGCAGATCCAAGAAATCTGCAACAGTAAACACGCCTAGCATATCATCAATAACCATATCAGACTCTTTATCCTCTTGAAAGGATACTTCACCTTCTTCTAAGCCTTTCTCGGCTTCGATGGGAGATGAGGTGAGCGAGAAATCCAGCTGCTTCTCCTCATTCAAAGTGGTATCAATTAGATGCGTATCTCCAAGGAATGAATCATCAACCGTCTCCTCATCTTCGTCATCCAACGAGGATTTGATTTCTCTGCCATACATGCGAGAAAGAACTTCTTCAAACGACTTCTGTGTAGCATAATTGTCGTCAAATTGCAACATGTACTCCTTAGGGTTCTCGCCGTCATTCCATAGACCACTCATCATGGAAGCAAAATACGAAGATCGATAAAGAATAATTTTATGCAAAGGATATTCTTTGCCAAAGGCTCTGATTTTAACATCAGAGAACAGACCTTGGTTAAGACCTTTCTCGAACAGATAGGCTGTCAACGAGTTTTCCTCTGGCGGCGTCCCGTCATTTAAGCTCAACGAACTAAATCGGTCGGATATGAGACGATGATTCGGAGCTCCGTCTAAAGCCATTCCGGCAATTTCGCTATCTTTCTTCTTCATCTCAAGCGCCCGTGGTGTAGTGAGTAGCTCGGAGGGGATGGAGAGGCTAAGGTAATCAGCCGAATGGGTGCGGCTGTCCTGGTTATCGACCCCACTACAAGTGAGGGATGATCTCGCCAACCGCGATGGCAGGAGATATTCACGTCTTTGATGTACTTTGGACCGCCAACCTGGTTCAAAAGCGAAAGAAATGGAACGATGGTTCTTTGAAGTTTCACTTTGCAAACAAGAGGGCTGTTCTGTACGATGACACTGGAGTCTATGTGGTGGGTAGTTTGTTCTTTATATATATATTGGTGGCTGGCTCTGATACTGATATGCGAAGGCCGATTTATTTCATACCAGACCCGATCTGGCGCTGGGCGACGAGCTCACCTTTGATGGGGCTCTAGTTACTTTAGAAGAGGATAAAGGCTATATAGATAATAAGCCGACGAAAAAAAGCCCGACAAAACGTCGTGCGCGTCCGACTACAACCAAAGTACGGCATATTCCGAAAACAAGCACCTCACTGTTGCAAATCATTGCCAGGGCCAGTGCCTCAAATGCGCTGAAAGTTCCTGTGACAAACGCCCCTGCGATAAGAGCCCCTGTTAAAAGCTTGGTCACCCCTGCAAGGAAATCTCAGAACCGAATATCGAGCATTAACGATGCCCTCAGAACCAGAGCGAAAGGTTTGAATGATACCGCTCTGCCACTAAGCGAAGATGGGGTTCAAGAATTAGAAGAGTTTAGCTCCCTTATTCCTGATCCGACCTATTTGGTGGAGGAAGAGAATCTTACTCCGTATCCTCGTGAATCGGAATCTGAGCCTGATGAAGAAGATCCCAGCTCCATTGTTGAATCTTTTGTTCCTGGACCACCAGTTACTGGTCCATTAGTATTTCGCCCTTTATCTGAAGTTCCAAAATCATCCCAATTTGGACCCTGGTCCCCTGAAGGATATGACTTGTTCGATATCTAGATTGCATCCTACGCGCAGCCCAGCTTTACTAGCAGCGTCTCATTATAAAGCTAACAAACAAAAATTCCCGACATTATTACGTATTATCATCGACATGTACTAACCTGCTAATTCAAATTTTGCTATTTTGAGGTTTCAATTTCCCAACCTGCCGTTGTTTGGTCCCGACCGAGGAGGAGGCATTAACGAAGGAGGTCGGTAGGAGCTCACACTTGGCGCTCTACCACCGGTACTAGCCGGCAACCCCCTCACACTCAGTGAGCGTATCCGGCTGTTGTTCATTTCAGGTGCAACTGATCGTCTAATGCTTAATACGCGAGATCCACTGGTGCGGTGAGAAAGAACGCTGGCTGTTCTAGCTCGTTCCTGTTCCATGTTTCGATCTTCGACGTAGTCATCAACAGCATCTTCATCCTCGAATGCCAATTCATCCGTAGACCGTTTTATCAAGTATTGCAGCGAATTATACCAAATATTGTGTCGTCGTCTATTAGGACAAGTGATCTTAAGTACCCGTTCGTTCGTATTGATCATAATACTCTTGTGGTACAATCCAGGAGGAAGAGGATTGTGGTCTTCTACGCTCTTCACGGAGACGATTGCCGCACTCTTAGTTTTAGGATTATGCCTCATCTGAGAGCCTGGGTTCTCCTTGGACCAATGTAAGGTCAAACTATAAGGATGCACCCAGAAGTACCGCTCGTGTCGAGTGTCAGAAATTCCACTAACTCCAATTCGTCGAGTGTACTTATGCAAAAATTCTCCAATAACAACCTGTGTGATATATGGGATCATATTTCGATCAGTCAGTGATGCTTGTGATGCAATCGTTGCAGCAGACAGATTGAACATTGATCCGTTTCCTGTACTGACATTTCGAGTCTGACGGGTTCCAGTTGTCTGCGGGCTATCATTGATAGGTGCAGTAAAGTACTTATGATTAGTAGTAGAGGTCGTGGAATCTGTAGACATTCTGCCCCATGGAGCCTCGGAAACCGCAGGTAGAGGCGCATGAGGCGGCTGAGATGCAATAGACGATTGTTCATCAGAAAATGCTGCTGCAGTAGGAATCATTTCTCCAGTATTGGTCCTGGAAGGACTGACAATCACAGAAGCTTGCCGTACCTCCTTAATGGAAGGACCCTCAAGAGCACTAGCTTCCAGAGCGGGCCCAGTTACGGTAGCGGTACTAAGTCGCTTGTAATCATCAGCTTCAAGAACAACAAGCCCAATTTCTCTAGCACGATCTTCAATCTCCGATCGGCTCAGAGACAAACGTTCAGCAGGTTGCGGTATTTGTTCATTAAAGCTCCTGGCTCTCATCTTCTCTTCCAATTGATGTCGATTCATCACTAATAGACCGAGTCTATCAGCTTCCTGCCTAACTGTCTCCTCGCTAAGTTCAGCAACCTTCGTGATAGGCTCAGATACGGGCATCTGATACATTTTTTCATATACAGCAACGGGAACGGTGACGAGACCCAACTTCTGGGCATCCTTTTCTACCCGATCAGCATCAGCCACGTTGAGATGGTCATACTCCTCGTTACTGAGCACTACAAGTCCAGCATTTGCAGCACTTGCCTTGATTTCATCAGATGTAGGTATAGCCGAAGCCTTCGCCCGCAATGTATCATATTCCTTCTTGGAAACAGGAATCAGACCAAGACTTTGTGCCTGTCGATTGAGAATATCAGGCGTAGGCGGAGCGTTTGCTTTGTTATTGAGAGCGGTGAGCGCTGCAATAGGAAGAGTTGCCAGGCCCAGAGTCGCCGCAAATGATCTAATCTCATCTTCGGTGTGGCTAGGAGATTCCACAGATTTGGAAGCTTGAGATCGAAGAATTGTCAATTCATCTGCAGGCAGGGCCACCAAGCCAAGCGCCTGCGCCTGAGCATGAACAACTTCAGCATCCGGTAGAGCATTGGCTTTCTCTACTTGCGATTGCAGCGTGATATATTCGTCATCAGAGAGAGTGATCAGATGGAGACCTTTCGCTTTAGTCTTGATTTCTTCTTCGGATGGATTATACTGCTGAAGAGTTTTATGCTCCTGCTCTGTCAGCGGAATCAGTCCCAGCTCCTTAGCCCTGATCTTGATCTCTTCCGCTGAGAGGCCACGCTGCTGAATTTCTCTGTGCTCGGCTTCCGTCAGAGAAATCAAACCGAAATTTTTAGCTTTGGCCTTAACCTCATCAATTGTGGGTGAATAAGCAGCTGTGTCAGAAGAAGGGGTTTCTTTACCAAGACTGATGGAGCCACCTTTGGTAGGGGTTGAAGGGAAAAAGGCTTCCCGAGTTATTACAGCTTCCTTCACGGTTACGCTTGTAGCAGCACCAGCAATGGATGTACCAGCCAATAGCACGCCAGCCTTTTTCGCCAGCAAAGTGACATCGTCTTTAGTGGGATTCTCGGCTATTCTTCTAAGGGAGGCCAAATAACCTGCTGGTACAGTTCTCATCTCCACCTCCGAGTTATGATTTTCGGAAGTAGGACTCATAGGGGGGGTTTTGCCAATAAGATTCGATGTTGATGAACTGGCGTCAGCATAAACAGAGGATGAAATTGAAGTAGACGACGATCGCGCACCGTCCAAACCTCCGAGCATGTCGATCGATCCAATGCTGTTAGTCTTTGAATGATTTCTTTTCAGAAGAGATCGGTATTCCTCCACAGCAATTGCAGTTAGACCGAAGGTCTTTGCAGCTCGCATAATTTCAACCTTCGTGGGATTGTAAACTTGCTGGTTGTCCAACAACCGCTTATACTCATCTTGAGCAACTGGAACATAGCCCAAGGATCGCATCGATTCGACAACTTTCTTATCAACCGGCCGATCTTCCTTTTCTCCGGCACGTCGTATCTCCTGCTCAAAGTGGTCTCGCTTTGCAGCTACTGACTGAAGATGCATATTCTTGGCTGAAGCAGGAGAAGGAGGTGGCAGAGAGCCTCCCGTAAGCTGCGCCGATAGCGACTTGTCTGAATTAGAATGCGGAATATTTGATTCCACACTGCTGTTCGCCTGAAGTTCTGCTTTCTCGGTCAATGAGGTATACTGATCTCGGGGAAGAACCACCATATTGAGCTTCTTGGCAAATATCTCCAGCTCACCCTTGGACGGCTGTTGAGAGACTTTCTTTCTAAGGTCATCGAGCTCATTCATGGGAATCGTGGAAAGACCAAGTCGCCTACCATATTTGGAAACGGTTTCCGAGTCTGGTTCTGTAGCATTCTTCTCCAGTTCCTCATGAACATCCTTACTAATAGCGACTAACCCAAGAGATTCAGCAGCCAGCTTGATTTGTTCAGTAGTCGGTTCCTCTCTGTATCTCTTAAGTTCTTCAAGATCCTTATGGGGTACAATGGCATGATTGAGATTCTTCTCAGAATACTCACGCACCTCGTCAATTGTTGGAGCATCAGCTCGTCGACGAAGATTGGCATACTCCTCAGCAGGGAGCAGACTCAAACCGAGTTTATTAGAGGCATTGAGCAGTTTCTCCTTACCTGGGTTCTCAGCTCTTTCATGCAAATCTTGGAACTGCTGGAGTGGTATAACTGTAAGTCCCAATCCGGTAGCCAAAGTCTCCAGCTCTATGGCCGACGGGGAAGTAGCTTGTCTCTTGAGATCTTCGATCTCATTTATAGGGAGAGCTCGTAATCCATATAATCCGGCTGTCTTCTCAATTAGCTGCTTACTAGGCTGCTCTTCAAGTTCCTTGAGTCGCGCAGTAGCGATCAATTGCGATTTGAACTTTGTGGCAGCCAATGCAGCTAATTCTTCCTGGGAAGGATTGAATTCCTTGGGACGAGCATTCAGTTCCTCGAACTCTTCCTTACTAATAGCAGCAAGCCCAAGAGCTGCAGCTTCCTTCGCAATATTCTCTTTCGAAGGAGCAGCAGTCATCTGCGTATACACTGATTCGGGAACCGTGACAAGACCAAACATTGCAGCGAACTTCTCAATTTCTTCAGAAGAGGTCGGTTCATATGGCTTCTTAAGTGCCTTATATTCATCATTTGGTAGCGTGACCAGTCCGTGCCCTTTAGCATAAGTAACAGTCTGATCAACCGTAGGATTCTTTAGGGCTCTCAGTTCTCCAGCTGGAATAACAACTTGGCCATGCTTAAGAATCACATCACTAGCAGAAGTTAAAGTAGGAGCTTCTTTGAGCTTGCTGAGGGCTGCATGAGTGATCGTTGCAAGACCAAGGCCAGCAGCAGCAGAAGCCACAAACGATTTATCGACTGTAACATTGGCATCTTTCGATAACTTCTCGAACTTCTCTTTAGGCACTAAGACATGGCCAAGTTTCGAGGCATGCTCCTCAATTTCCTGCTGCGTAGGGCTGTAGTTCTTGATTTCCTCATACTCTTCATTAGGAAGAACAACTAGATTGTTGCTCGAAGCATGAGATTCCAAATCTCCCTTTGTTGGGTTTTTCAGAGTATCCAGCTCCTCCAGAGAGATAACTGCATAGTTCTGTTTGGCGGCGTGATTGGTGATATCTTTCAGTGGAGGGTTGAGCAATTTCTCGTGGGTATTCCTGTCCAAGACAACCATATCATTCTTGCCAGCAACAGTATGGATTTCATCCGCGGTTGGGTTTTCAGCTTTTCGCTGCAGTTCTTTATGCTGTGATGTAGCAATTGCAGTAAGTCCCAGTGCTGCAGCCTTGGATTTGACGTGATCTGCATCCGGTTCATTGGCTAGCGATCTGAGAGATGCTAGCTCTAGCTCGGAAATAGCAACCAGACCATGCTTCGACGCTTGAGAAGAGATATACTCTGCTGAAGGACTATTAACCAGTTCTTCGAGCTTGCTGTATTCTTCTTCATCGACAACGACAGCTCCACGTGCCTTAGCCATTGACTTCAGTTCCTGTTCGGTAGGTTCTTTGATAAGTTGCTGAAAGTCTGACTCAGGTAATACATGAAGGCCAAGCTGCTTGGCATTGTCTAACAACTCCTCCGGAGTAGGATTCTTAAGCATTCGAGTTAGGTCTTTGTACTTGATTGTTTCAACTACAGTGAGGCCGAGTGAATCAGCCTTGGACTGTAGTAAGTCCTTGGTGGGGTTATTCCAGCTTTCATAAACACTTTCCTCGATAGGAACCATTCCAACCTTCCGGGATAATCCATCAATAAGCTGGGGCGACGGGCTATCTCTCATTCGCACAAGGTCAAAGTATTCACCGGATGGGATAGCCAGCAAACCAAGGTCTTTAGCC
The DNA here is from genome assembly GCA_030565365.1 of Zygoascus flipseniorum. NCBI lineage: Eukaryota > Fungi > Ascomycota > Dipodascomycetes > Dipodascales > Trichomonascaceae > Zygoascus > Zygoascus flipseniorum. Next base: position 131,559 of record JAJMBR010000007.1, read on the forward strand.
CGCACCTCAACCTCTTCTCTGGTAGGTTGTCTGCTAACCTCTTTAACCAAGTTTTCATGGTCTTCAGTGGGGACTGCTTTAAAACCGAGGCCAGACGCATGTTTGTGGATATCATCAGCAGTAGGATGCAACAACCTGTCATAAACTTCTGTAGAAACAGCCGTGAACCCAAGGGCAGCGGAGTATTTATGCACATCTTCTGCGGTAGGATTACTAAGGCGCGTATGTTCTTCAATAGGGATTGCCTTATATCCAAGGCCGTGAGCCTGAGCAAAAATAGCTTCCCTACTTGGATGAACCAACTGTTCATGTTCATAAATTGGAATTGCTTTGAGTCCAACGTTGAGAGCCTGTACAGCAACACGATCTGGTGTAGGGTGGAGCAATGTCTCGTAATCAGCAGAACTTATAGCCACAAGACCCAAAGATGGCAAAACAGTTTCGGAGAGGTATTGAGTATCAGAAAGACGATTGACGTCAGTTTTCAGCTTCTCGTAATCAGACTTGGAAATTAGAGTGCATCCATACGTCTCTGCAGATATTTCAATATCTTTGATATCGGTGGGGGTATTAGAATGAGTCGTCATGTTGTCATACTCCTCTTGAGGAACTGCAATTAGTCCGTGAAGCTCTGCGTGTCGCTGGATTTCATCGACAGAAAGAAACTCGCTGGCAAGTGATTTCGAGCCGGCCGGATCATTAGCTTCTTTGTTTATATTAGAATGGTTTGAGTTAGAGCGCACCACTACACTTCTCCTGAATCTAGTGGACCTTCGGGTAATAACTGTTCTAGTACCCTGATCATCCTCCGAGCCCGAAGATAAACTTGCGGTCGATTCAATGGCAGGATCCTCATGAAAGAAACCCTGTTGGTCGCTGATTGTTCGTCCTTCCTGTTCCGTTTCTGTGTCACCAGCCGAGGACTCGCCATCAATAGTCTCGTTACCGGTCTGGTATACCTCATCCTCAGTAGTGGTAGAGGCAGCGGCAACATCCTCCTGAGCTGTCTCAAATCCGGTATCACTTTCAGCAGTAGCGTAGGCAGAAGATGAAGTGTCGCTCAGTCGGCCAAGCGCTGCTTCGGCCTTCTTCACAGCGGCATTTTGTTTGGCGAAATATTTGGATCTTTTGGTTCTAACGACATTTGACGAACTGACAGAAGCAGAAGAAGAAGACATGTTTGAATATGTCTTTGAGCGTTCTAATTCAGACTGAAGTTCATGAAGCTGCCTCTTCAGATCAGCTTTTTCGGACCTCTCTTTGAGAATGCTATTCTTCAGGGTGGTGAGTTGACGATGAGAATGCTGCAGAGAGGACTTGATTGTTTCATTTTCCAGGACAGAGTTTCGAGCCGGAGTGGCTTTCACAGGGGACAGAGGAGGGGAATTCGTGGGGGTTTTGAAACCATCATGATCCGACTGAGAAAGGACATCATCACCAACCGATTTGGAGGACTCTCCCTCCACTGGGGCGATAATCGAGGAAACGGAAATGAGCTCCTGTTTGATATCGCTGAGGGATTTCTGCAGCAAAGAATTCTCATTCTCGAGCTTATCTTTTTCATTCTGCCAGCCATTGAGCTGCTGATCATGAGAGTTTTTGAGGAGGTCTAGTTCCTGCTTGAGTTCATCTTCACGAACACGAAGATTTTCAATCTGGCTGATGTGCATTTCCTTGTCGGTAGATAACTTGCCAGTTTCACCTGAGATTTTAGCGACAAATACCTCTGATTTAGACACCTTAGATGTGAGTTCCTGGACCTTAAGCTCAAGATTCCAGTTTTCATCTTTGATGCGGTCTTCAGTAGACTTGAGATCTGCGACGATGAGCTTCAAGTCTCGAGATTCATTATGGACCTGCTCCATTTCCGCGGCTTGCTCCGTGAGTAGTTTGTTCTTGTCGCGGATTTCCTCTCTCATCTTTCTGGCCTCCACCAAAAACTGTTCCGATAGGGTAGATGCGAAAGACACATCTTCGGCAGAATGGTTGTGGGATTTGTTTTTTGACAATGGCTTCTTTGGTGAGCGAGACAGATCGGGCTGTTGAAATAACTTCACCGACTGGTTTCTCGATACGATATCATTGTACTCTTGTTCAATTGAATCAAGTTTTTGTTGGAGAGATTGCGACTCATTTGAAGCCTCACCAGTATCGAGTCCCTGAATATGCAGCGACAGCTCTGATTCAGCAGCTTGCAGAGCCTTGCCAAGGTGGGCTGTGTTGTTAAGACGATCTCGAATCTCCTTCAGCTGGACTTTGAGCCTGTCGCTGTCGTTGAGTTGCGACATTCTGTGAGGTTAGTTTCTGGGTCAGCGTAAACCGGCAAAGCACTGCAATATTCTGTATATATAAACATATCCAAAGGATCGGCCGCAGTCCCCTCACCAACTGTAAAATAGCAGCATTATGTTGGCCAAGCTACCAGAATTTACAGACGTAAGTACATGGATGCACTCCAGTGTCAGCAAAATATGGTTTTGAGCTCGTAAACAAAAGTCCTCTTTTCAGCACTGAAAATAGGAGAGTAAGTTTTGTAAATATGGAGCAACTCGACCAAGCAATTCAACACGTAAACAAAATTAAAAGCAAATCAAATCATTCAGAAAAAGAAAGTGAATTTTTCGCAGTACATGTCACGCTCTGTTTTTTTCCATGCTATTGCGGGAGTGTACCAAAGTCCATAGGTGATTGACATGGAGATGCCCCTGTTCATCAGGTCATCATCTCTTAATCCTAAGAGGCTAGTCGCCAGTCGGTATTCAGCAAACACATGATAGGATAATTTATACGAATAAACAGCACAGTTGCAAATTAGAGGGGGGAGGAGGAGGAATTAACACCTACGTAATGTGCGGACGAGAAGAGCTCGAGATGGTCGAAACGATTAGATGTGAAAAGCTGTTAGGAAAAGTGGATCATCAAATATAAACACAGGAGATTAGATTTCCAGGGACACCCACCACTCAGCTTGAAGAGCTCCAAAAACCAACGCATCAGACGCAACCAACTGTTAAAACCAAATACACATGGATATATATTGCTAATTAAAAAAGTACCAATGCTTAATCATTTTCGTTCTCATTTTCATTTTCATTCTCGTCTTTTTTCTCTTTTTCCGCCTGTTTTCGCGATCCCCTGAGAAAGCCCTCGACGCCTTCCCCTGTGTAAGGATATTCCAGCTCCGAGGCTACCAACATACCGGTACCGCCTTGGTTGAGTACGGACGACAACGAGTCGACTCCCTGGGTGAATTGAGCAGATTGGGCCACTCGAATAAGCTCATCGCGGGTTTTGGGGAGCGATTGGGGAATGAGCTCCAGCAGAGGCGACAATTGGTGATCGGCCAGAGTATTTATGTAGTCTACCATATGATTCTGAGAAACTGCTTGTGAAATATTCAACACAGGAGTATCTGAACCGCGGTCTGCCATACGGTTCAGAAGCGTCTGAAGCTGTTCTAGAGAACCAGTGCCAGGCCTAAAATATTAGTTGGAATTTTTCATATATGCTTTATGTATAAAGTGTAGCATTTTGCCTACCTTTCCGCATCTGCTGCAACTTCTGGGGTAGGTTCAGCTTCGTCCATTTCTTCATCCTCCACCGATTCTTCCTGTAACAGCTTTTTCAGCTGAGTGGAAATGATCCCGTCTTCTTCAGAGAGCGCTTCAACGGCCGAGGAATCGGCAGGGGCTTGCATCCAAAAGACGTGGCGTTGGCCAGACGATTTGAATTTCAGCTCAAACACCCGTCCCGTGGTGCATTGAGGGATATGGGTCCATTCGGCATCGCCAGGGAACAAAAGCAGCTCTTCTCGTTCGGCCTCTTCCGAAGGACCAGGCCCGCTAAGTCGTTGCTGCTTGGTTTTGATGGCTCGAGGCTCCCATACAAACGAGCAAAACATGGGATCATCGGGGTTCTTTATCACCATGATTAGTCCAGGCCCCGCCTTGGGCGTCGCCTGGTGCGTGGATTCGTCGTAGTCAACCCGTCCGGCTTTGAAAGATAGCAAAGGAGCTGCTGTGTCTGTCATGGTTGTTGTGGGGGATGGGATTTGATGAAATGAGTTGGTGAGTTGCACTATGACGGTTGATTTGGGAGCTCACGAATGTTCACCTACAACCTCGATTTAGTACGTAGAAGGGTTGAATATAGCAAAAACTCTTGCCAGTATGCCGTCCAATTATCCCCCAGATAACGTGATAGCCACTGTGGATAAAATAGCGAAAATCCTCAAGAAGAGAGGAGAGACAATTGCTACTAGTGAAGCGGTGAGTAGACCCAGATTCCAGATTCTTAGTGGTATCGCCTTGCGTGCCATTAAGTAGATTGGTAAACTTAGGCTGACCTCATGTATAGGCCTGTGGAGGTCTCATTTCATCATATCTTATTTCCGTAACCGGTGCATCCCAGTATTATACAGGAGGCACTCTTACATATTCTCTGAAATCGCGGCTGAAGCTTGCAGGGTGGTCTGAACAGGATATCAAGAGCTATACCGGATCGTCCAAGGCTGTGGCAGCTAAGCTTGCTAGAAATATGAAAATGGAGCTTGGCAGCACCTACGCACTATCGGAAACCGGTTGGGCCGGTCCTCCTACTGGCCGAGATGACGACGATAAAATTGGAACGGCATTTATAGGCATTGCGGGTCCGAAATTCGAGGAAAGCTACGAGAAAAACACCGGCCTCACAGACCGAGCCGAAAATATGATCGAAATGGCCCGTTTGGCTTTAGAGGAATTTCTAACATATCTAGAGAGTCTGGAAACGCCAAAAGAGTAACGACGGGGATTTTGCCAGTTGCAAATTCATTCAGTCTCATCGTCATGTTCGGCAGTTTCAAACCCTTCTGTGGCCAACAGGACCGCATTGCACCACATCCATGCCTGTACACTAAGAAAATTTGAAAAATAACTCTAAATAGCCAATAGTAACCTGACCGCTTCCTTTTTTTCTATGCCAGCCGGCACGTGGTAAAGGCCCCTCATATTGACTCCAGCTTCCTATTTGGGAAGTCCAGTTCTTTTCAATGATTAGCCACTACTATTCCCCCATCCGGACACTGATTAAGCCTAGCCGATAATAGGTATGCATTCTGGGTAGGCAGTAACCTGAGAATATTCTACTAATAATGAAAATCGTACTACAGTAGCTCACTTAGCTAAGAAATGCATTAGTTCCACTCGGTGTTTCCGAGGTTATTCTTGTTAGACACTATTCTGGCCGAAAAAGTGGTCGCTTTCCACCGGTCTCGATCAGATCGTCCAACCCCTTAAAATTGATCGACCCTTGTCAAACCACTTACCGTCACACCTCCACTTCCTGGATAACTGATAACCGACTTCTAGCTATAAGAGGGCCTGAGAATCATAATAAAGCTATTTGTTTTATTTTCTGTTCATCATTGGTTGATTATCTCAGTCTTGGTACAATTGTGTTGAAATTTCGCTGACTTGGAACCCTTCAGATCAAGCGAGATTTTTCCGTCCCCCTGGCTTAAATCATTGATTCGAAGCAGAAACAAAAAAAATCCCCATATAACCATGCCTACCGTCGAGCAGAGACCTGCGGAGCCTTTGGCCAACTTTATTCGGTCAAATGTTCAGACCCCTGGCGGTTGGGCTCCTCTGTCCAAGATCGCTCGAGGTATTGCAGTTGGTTCTTATCTTCCTACCACTGAGCAGCAGCACCAGTATTCTCTGGCCAACATCAATCTAGGCGATGAAGTTTTCATCTTTGAAGTTCACCAGAACCAAAAATGGGCTCGAGCCTATGTTGTGTCTGCTCCTAAAGCTCAGGCAGCCTTTCTTCAGATGGGCCAGAGGAACCAGCGAACTGCCACCTCCCCGCTGTCTGCTTTGGATATCAATCTAACGGTTGGCATAATTCCTATCAGCCATGTTCTGGTCAAGGAATATTTCAATCTTGCTACTTCAGGAACTACTATCAAATCTAGGGAAGGTGCTGGTAGTATCCCTGCCACGGCTGATTCTCTGCAGTATCAGGCAACGATCAACGAGCGGAACTTGCAGCGTTTCTCCGAGGTTACCACATCTGAATCGATCGATTTTGAAGCAGACTCTAATCTAGTTTCTTTGAACGGTTCTGCTGCTGTTGTAGTTTCCAAGCCTATTCCTCCGGCTGTTCCCTACCTTCGACTTGGCAACGAATACCAGACGGATGCCGATGAACCTCTTGTGGATGATATCTCCTCTGTCGTCCGAGAGTGGTTCTTTACCTATGTCTACCATAACTATATTGAAGGCAAGTATGGCTTAGTTTCCACGGTTGCTGAGGCCATTAAAGACCTTTATTTCATTCGACGAAAACTGCTGTTTGATCTTGTTACCCAGGCCGAGCGAGTCCTAGCAAGAAGAAAGGCCATTTGGCAGATGGCTAGAGTGACTAAGCTGCTTCAGCGAGGCATTGTCGTCAGGGACCCAAATACTGGTGCAATTGTTGGCCTTGAACGGGGTGCCGTCAAGCTTGCCCAGGAACAGTTCATGCTAGCCCTTGCTCCTAACTACCCTAACCACGCAGCCGTCAACGATAAAATTGCTTACAGAGATCTGCCTAAGCACATTATGGTGGATTTCAAATCGGTTGTTGGTAAAACAAATGTCAAAAAACTGTATGTGCACTTGTACTTACGTACTAAGACTCATCAGCTTACCGAGCCCTTTATTATCGTTATCAAAACCGATACGTTGATTGCCGATCTCTCTGCGGTACTTTTCAGAGACTTGCCTGTGTCTGTCACTAAAGACGATGTTTTCTTAGTTGCCGCTGTCTACGAAGATGTTCCTTTGAAGACAAGTTCTTCTTCTCCAATTTCTCACTACTTGGATCATTCCAATGCAAGACTAGGCCCTGGCGCAACAGCTAATTATTCTTTGCAACAGGCTACCCAACAGTCCGCTAAGAGAGCTGGTAAGCGAGGTATTGCCGCCGGTGCTGCTGATGTGTCTCGTCTGTTCCGTATGGAAGAGATGGTTGAGGCTCCTTTCACCATTCGAATGTATGCCAATTACTTCACCCATGACGAACCGAACAATGAAAATAGGGGTTGGGGTGAATTAATCGATCGAATCATTCGAGGTAGACCTCGTGGTGTTGCTGTTACACCTCGTGCTGAACAAGTTGTTTGTACTGTCAAGGAGTTTGAATCTACTTCTATGTCCTATATCCAGAGTTTCTTAGAACAGGACCGTGGCCGAGCTATTGGTACTGCTAATTCTCTCTTTATCAACAGTTTGTCACAGTTTCGTAATGACATCTACCTTCATTTCGGCAAACTCTCTCTTGCTCATGCTGGCAATGCTAATAAGAGCCGAGATTTGATGATTATCACCGGTGGCTCGTCCTCTGGAAAAGCTCTCTTTAGTCATTCTATTAATGGCAAAAATGGAACCAGCTGGGAGTCTCTTGCTACGTACAATGACGAAGTTGTTGGTGACATGACTCGGGTCACCGAGTTCTCGGATGGTGACGCGATCGATCTGAAGCTTTATATCGCTGGCAACTATTTTGCTAAAGCATCAGTTCCAATTTGGCATGGAAATCGAATTGCTTCCGGTAAGAAGCTTGTTGCTTTTGTGAGAGAAGACTCCAACAATCCCGTGGCTACCTTACAAATGTTACTCGACTTCATCGGTAATGGATATAACACTGACCCGGATATAGAGCAAATTCTCCACTGGAAGGTTATTTATGAAACTAAGAATGCCCAGGAATTGGTTGAGATTCTCAAAAAGTTCAAGTCAGTCGAGGAAGGAGAGTTTCTCAAGCGGTTCCATGATATTATGGACTGTTTGCTTGATATGCTCTGCTATTTTATCAACTCAGGTAATGATGACCTGCTCTACCAGACTTTCGATGCCCTTATCATCACCTTAGAGAAGACTACTGCCAGAGATAACAGTCATGCTTTCCTTGCTGAAGATTATCTCAACACTCGATTTAACTTTGGCGGTCTTAGCGAGCTTATCCTGATGCTTTTCGAACAGCGAATAACCACTGACTTCACTCCGGGTCGACATGGCTTGATTGCTCTATTCAAGACAAGTCAGTATATTGCCCGACTCGCTGCTGCTTCTGGCCAGATTGATTGTGATCGAAGTGATGATGCTAGGATTTATATTTCCGTTACTAGTAGCAAGTTCTTGAAAAGAATTACTGAGGCAATCAAGGAACTCTCTATTTTGCCCGACCATGAATATCAAGAGCTTCAGCTTACCATTATCCAGAACATCTACGAGTTTTACACCTGCCTGGTTCCTTTGATCGGTGACGAGGTTGCTCAATATATGATCGAAGTCATCGACTCCTTGAAATTTGAAGCCGGAAAGCAACTAACCCAAGAGCTGCTGCTTATTCGACAGATTGGACTCTCTGATATGTATCAATCAGCCAAGTATAGATCTCACATTGCTGCTTATATTATTAAGTGGACTTTACCTTGCTGGGTGGATATTTCCGACTTTACTCCTATGCGAAAAGAACAGTTGCGAATTTTATCCGGTATTTTTGCTATTCAGTTCAACACCTTGTGGGCTGTCCGAGAACAAGAGCTAGAAACCTGCAAGAGGTACGTGCAGTTACTCCCTCTTGTTGCTAAGCTCTTCATTCGGCTGCTAGAAAACTTTGAAAAGGGTAAGCGACTGGCTAGCACGGTTTACTCACCGTTATTCCCTGAGAAGTACCCGTTTGAATCATTTGCGGTCGATTCTGTTGTCAACAAATCCGTGTTTGATGAGAATCTGATTGAGCTTGGTATCGTGTTCACTTTTCTCGTTAATATCGCCAATTTCTGTGGCGAGCAACTCCCTGAAAACAAATTCACTAAACAGCAGTCCACCGAACTTGCGTTCAATGTAATTCGAGCATGTACCGCTATGCTAGACTGTGTTGCCTTTCCCAAGATGTGGGTTTCGCTTGTTGGAGCCCAACATCAGACTGTATTTGGATGCTTGGAGTATCTCAGCACTCTGATGGTAAACAAATTCATCCCACCTCCCGATCAGGCAGATGAATTCAACTCCGAGCTTTGGTTTACATATCTGAGATGTATCCTAAGATTGGCTAGCTCCGAACTTATGTCTATTGAGAAACTTGCAGAGCAGAAGCGTACTGCCATTTGGAAAATTGCTAAAGACATTCGTGGCCGTGCTACAACGCTATTCAAGAAGATGTGGGATGCCATTGGCTGGACAGTGCATGATGAGGATCGCAATAGGTTCGGTATAGATGTGTATGGTGGCTATCAGGTACAGCTTTATGGTGGAGAGACTTCTCTTGTTCATGATGTTATGGGACTTTGCCTTTCCAGGCATCGAACAACGCAGAAAATTTGTGTCAATGTGATCTATAGCATGATAATTGGCGAGTGGACATTGAATTCTGATTTCACTGGCTTGCAGCGAGAGATGGTGATTTCTCTCGACGATATTTTCCAATCCCGAGCTTTTGTTCCTGAGCACTATGAAAAGCAAATGTTCATGAAATCCTTGAGGGATTCCATTAGGTTTGACTCTGAAGACGAGGCTTTCGCTTCTGTGATGAAGTTGACAAATGACATTGACGAGTTCCTAGACTTGCTTATTGACCTTTATTCTATTCCTCCTGGTGATGCCTATAACGATGACCGAATTTTCCATGCGCTAAATGTCCTTAACTTCCTTAAGGATATCGACCGGGTTGAAATATTCTCTCGATATGTTTACGACATCGCTGAGTGGAATAAGATCAAGAGCAACTTCACTCAGACAGGCTTGGCTTATCGACTCATGGCTTCCGCATATGAATGGTCATACTCCATCCAGGTGCCTTCTGATGCCAGTATGAAGCTTCCTGCCCAGTCCTCGTTCGAAAGAAAGGTGGCCTTATATGAAAAGGCTATCTCATTCTTTACTCGAGGTAGGGCTTTCGAAAACGCCATTGAAGCAACTAAAGAGTTGATGACTGCTTATGAGACTACTGCTTTCGATTTCAAGCAGTTGGTTGGATATGCGACTGTCTTGGGGAAGCTTTATGCTGATGTAGACAATGTCGAAAGATTGCCATCTCAGTATTTCCGAATCACATATATTGGTAATGGCTTTCCTCGGTCGTTGCGAGAGCGACAGTTTATTTTTGAAGGTACGCCTTGGGAAAAGCTTGAGAGTATTCACGAGCGATTAAATAAGCTCTATCCTGGTGCCACCATTGTTAATCATGAGGTATCTTCAAATGAGAGTGGACAGTTCTTGCATGTTTCCTCGGTGATTCCCGAAGTCAACCACAACAATCTGCTGGGGCTGCCTCACTGCTCACCTGGAGCTCGAGAATATTGTACCCGTCTAAACTCACGATATTTTTCATACTCAAGACCCTTGTCCAACAATGCTTCAGCTTTGGATCTTTGGGTGGAGAAATCTATCTACGAGACTTACCAACCATTCCCCACTATTGTTAAGCGAAGCGAAGTTAAACAGGTTACTGTGCTAAAGCTCTCTCCTTTGCAAAATGCTTTGGAGTCCCTGGACGCTAAGATCAACGACCTCGTTGAGCTGGAAGCTCTATTTGCTGCTGGCCGTGCCAACCAGGGCACCGTTTCCAAGCTGAACCTTGTATTGTCAGGATCAATTGACTCCCCGGTCAACGGAGGTGTCCAAATTTATCGGGCTTTTCTGGAAGATGACAATCTCAAGGCTGATCCACAGCAGGCTCCTTTGGTCCAGGTTCTCGATGCTGCCTTTCTGGACTATGCTTATGCTATCGAACGGTGCCTTAGTATCCATGGAAAGGTTGTACCTAACTCTTTGAGACCACTTCACAACAGCTTGTTGCAGTTATTTGAGAGGAATTTTGCCCCTGAGCTGTCTATTCTTGCTTCTGAAAGAGCTGATCGTGACGGTGATATCAGTCCTAACACGCCCGCTGCCACTATAGGAAATGGAAGTATGAGCGCCAGTTCAGGTATGCCAATTACTCGAAGAGTTTCATCTTACGATATCAGCCGACTGTCTATTTCCAATGGATCGGCTAATGGCTCGAAGCCTCTAGATGAAGTTCCCCCGTTGCCAAGTATACACACTGGAATCACTACTGGAAGCTACAATGGTTCTTCATCGGCGACTAATGGAGTGGGCAATGGTTTTGGCAATGGCTTCGCCAACGCTTATTCACCCACCCACGTTGCAAGATCACCTAATCCGCAGTTTTCCCGCTCCAAGAGCTTTGCCAGAGCTGATGGACCTAATGGCCACAAGCGAGAAGGGTCTAAGGATACTACAACGTCGAAAGATTCGTACAAGCGATCGGTGGATTCCCCGCTCGGCAACAGAGTTTTCAACGTTGCTATTTAGAGCACGATAAAGATGAATTTATCGAACTCCGGAATATTTTTAGTAATATTTAGGCAGTGCAATTCATAGCTATTTGGCCCATTGCCCCATGTAGTCCTAGCTGATGCGTACATAAATTTGGCAGGGTTTATTTACCCTCCAGTTTTCTGAGTTTTGCATATTTTCCGATTGGTTCCAACATGAATCCCCTTTAACTCACATTTCCGCGACTAAAACAATAATCTGCAATGTTTAGACGACAACTTATTTCCAATGCTGGCTTGATTGCCCGACAAGCATCTGTTGCTGCAGTCCGACCTCAGATTGCTATGATGGCTCGATCCGCCTATGCTCCTATTCGATTCTACTCCAGCAACTTGGCCAAGGAAGACGTTGAGCAGCGAATTATCAATGTTTTCAAGAGTTTCGACAAGGTAGGTGGTTTAGATCAATGACTTTACTTAATAAAATGCTAATTTTAGATTGAGGACCCAAGCAAGGTGTGTTTGCATGCTGATAAGGCGACGTTGTTTTGCAGCTGACTAACCGATGTAGATTACCTCCGTTGCCGCTTTCACCACTGATCTCGGTTTGGATTCTCTTGACACTGTTGAGGTTTTGGTTGCCGTCGAAGAGGTGAGTTTTTGATGTATAGTGTTTTGTCTGCTATTACTTGTTGCTAACCTAATAGGAATTTGGTATTGAGATCCCTGAGTATGTCAATCTAAAATGCATTACAGCTTACGAGCCCGTGATATAAGGGACTTGTTTTATTATCGTGGTATACTAACTAGTACAGCAACCAGGCAGACGAACTTAAGAGCGTTTCTGACACTGTCAACTACATTCTTGCTCAGCCCGAGGGTAGGTGAATTATTTCGGATCACCGGATATACTTGATATTAACTGAATTAGCCCACTAAACCTTGCGTGTGATTTTATAGTCTGAATAAATGTGTATATATTATGTTAGAGTGAAAGTTGCGTTTGACAATTGCTCTTCTGGCAGATTTCTTCGGGTTTCTATTGTAATCACCCATTTGCCGTCCCACAACGCTCTGTTTTAACACCTGACAACATGACGGTAGAAGAATTGGACAACGTCCACGAAGAAACGAACGGAGTTAGCTCAGAAACTGAAGAGTCTGAAGTTGACCAATCCCATAGTCAGGCCGGAGTACCTGTCACTACTGTCATTGAAGGTGAAACTCTTGATGACGACGAAGAGATTCTTAGCGACGTGCCCGATGATGCAGAAGATATTGATGTCACGCATCTGAAAATCAGAAACCTGTCGAAACTCGGCCTTTCTAGACTCAAGAACTTGAAGACGGCTTGTTTTAGACAGAATATTGTAACTTCACTTAAAGGTGTCGAAGAGCTGCCCTCGGATTTGGAGGAGCTGGACTTTTATGACAATCGATTGTCTCACATGGGTCACGGACATTTGTTACATTTTAACCAAAACCTCAAGAATCTGGACTTGAGTTTTAATACGTTCAAGCATATACATGAGATCAATCACTTGGTTGGGCTGAAGAACTTGTATCTGTGCCAGAATAACATTTCTACCATTGAGGGCCTGAGCGGGTTAAAGAACTTGGTCAATCTCGAACTCGGAGCAAACAGAATACGGGAAATCGAAGGACTAGATGGTCTAGAGAATTTGGAACAGCTTTGGCTGGGAAAGAACAAGATCAACAAGATACAGAATCTAGGAAAACTCAAGAAACTCAAGCTGCTGTCCATTCAGTCAAATCGAATTTTAAAGCTGGAAGGGCTGGATGAACTTGAGAACCTCGAAGAACTGTATATCTCGCACAATGGCATTGAAAAACTGGAGGGGCTAGACAACAATCTCAAACTGACTACTCTCGATATTTCAGCAAATCGAATCTCCAAGCTTGAAAATATTGGTCATCTGCCGGAACTGGAAGAATTGTGGGCTTCCTCGAACAAAATCGACAACTTCAACAATGTGGAGAAAGAGCTCAAAACTCTTACAAAACTGGTTACTGTGTATTTTGAAGGAAATCCCATTCAACTTGACAACAAAGTAACATACCGAAATAAGGTGAAGCTTGCCTCGCCCGCATCACTGGAAAAAATCGATGCAACATATATTAGGGCATAATGCGCATAATGCGCGAATGAATCTACACTGGTAGGTCAGATGATATAGAAAGTTCTATCCTCATGCTTGCTGGTAAGCACTTCAAATGCATAGTGTGTACCAAGCTCATCAAACTCTAGTTGAACTCTACTTTCTTCAGCTTTGTCACTGTGAATGATCAATTCGTGAGTGGTAACGTTGTTAGGGAATAACCTTTTCCTTTCTTGAGTGAATAGGCTTCTATGTGTATGTGGATTTGCGGCCAGTTCTTCTCTCCATGATCTAGCTATTCTCAGCTCATCTCCAAACATGTCGGACATGCCAACATCTAGCACTAGTTTCTCACAGCTATTTGGCGGGTCAACTAGCATTTCTCTCATTTGAGCATTATTTAATAAATAGCTGTATGCAATGCGAATAGTGATTTTTTTGATAGGACCCATCTCTTCTAGTCGGTATGGGAATCCCCATTGACAGTTAGTCAGAGTAAGGGTATCTAGCGTTCCAAGATACTCAGGCTTATCAGTGTCTTCTTCTTCTTCTTCTTCTTTACGGTCATTGGCGTGCGACCTATAACCTGTGAAACCCGACAGGAATCCAAGTCCCTGACTCCCGTAAATGTTGACTCCCGCCAGGCGCAATCTTTTGACATCGGGTACCGCAGCTTTAATATGCTCAATATAGACCATCCCACCAAAACGGCCCTTTTTTCTTCCTGGGCCGGTATCAGAGCTCCCAATTGAAAATATGTCGAGCTCCTCCAGTTGTGTTAGAGGTGGTTGGAGTTCTTTCAACCAGCCCGAGCCTCCGACACTCGCGACTCGGAGCTTCTTCAGATGAGAGCATTTTGCAGCGAACTTCGCCAGATCTCCGGCTCTCTGCCACTGAGCTTTCCCATCACCATACTCAATATTGATATTCCGCACAGCCCCTAGGATATTAGTTTTTCTTTGGTTCAAACATTTATTTGTTTTCGTGGCATTCTCGACAGATATATGTAGCAGATCGAGCACTTGGGGTATATCGGTCCAGTCAAGGTAGGCAGTCTCTAGTAGAGGCTCTTCCAAGGGACAGAGACGAACAATTTCATACATTTGAGCTCCAGCAAGAGCTAATGAAGCTATGTCCCTGAAAGAACCCTCATCTGCGCGGAAATAGTCAAATATCATTGACCAGATCTCCCAGGGGAGTTGGACCATGATGACTCGACGATAGGATGGTGTAAGTCAGACGGAGCGGGTGGGATTAACGTGATGGCTGATCAGATGATGAAACCACGAATCTGGCACTTCAGCTGCATCAATTATAGCTCTACGAATATATTCAGTGCTATGCAGTCATTGTTTTATATGCCATTGGAATAATAAATAAATAATTTACATTTGCTCTTACACGATCACCCCACCCCTAGGTCTTTTTCATCTCTTCCACTTTATCACTGATTGGATCAAGTACAATGCCAATCTTCTCGATCAGCAAATCCTTAGTTGGCCGATCATTTGCATCTGCCGGTGATAGCTCTATTCTTTCGAGTACGTCCAGGCCGCCCACCACCTTACCAAACACTGTGACCTTTCCATCTAGATGCGGACACCTTCTATAAGTTATGGCAAATGTGCTCTTGTTATTGTTCTTCTTCCCTCCATTTTCCATGAAAAGCATACCCCGAGTATCCAGTTTATCAGGATTTCCTTGTATTTCATCCGCAAATCCTGCTCCAAACACAGATGAACCTTGAGCAGCACTTCTAACCGCCTTTCCACTGAGCAACATGGTATGTTTAATATTCAACGCAAACTTGGTACCGTCATAGGCTCCTTCCTTAGCTAGCTGTATAAAGTTATACACTGACTTGGGAGCGTACCTTCCATATAGCTCAATGTTAAGCGTGCCGAGATTAGTCTGAATACTAGCATATCCAGTCTCATTAAACACCTTCGGTTTGAGTAGCTTCTCAAGTGGAATATCCAGGTATTCTGGCTTAGTTACTGGGTCCATGGAAGTAGAGGTGAATCCCGCTGCCATATGATGACTAGTGAGCATTTTCTTCCGACTGCTATCAGCACTACTCTTATCAGCGCCTATATCTTGTGCACTTCTCTTCTTGTCATTTAATGAAACATTGTTAGAGCCAGCTTCACTGTCTCTCAATGTGCTGTATTGTAGTCCCGAGCCACCTTTCAGCTTGATGACATCCTTCTTCTTGAATTCTTCGTCGCTAACCAAGTCCCTCCAGTATTTAGCCCTAATGTTATTCTCTTTCACAGTTTCCTCGAAGTAAACCCTTCCACTCGTCTTAATGGTTACCGCTTCGCTGAAAGGTCGGAACTCCTTGTAACTGACGGGATCAATATATTCCCCTTCAGGGTTCTTGTCTATAATCAGCTTTATCAAACTTTTAAGAACCAGAGCTTCGCCAGTAACAGGATTGACTCCTCCATTTTTCCGTAATAAAGGCAATATATTCCTAATATCAAATACATTCCCGTGCTCATCACAAACTCCAGATCCATCGTGAATAGCTTGCAGACTGATCCCACAAGTCCAGAACGGCATCCGACTAGCAATATTATGAGCAAGTTCCCGATCCTTTTGGGCCTTTCCATCTGCTCCTCCACCTGCCGTGTGTCTTCCAGAGCCCCATTCAGAGTGTGTGATATACAACTTGTCGGTGTTTTTGCCCATTTCTCTCAGGTTGTTCAAGTTGATGTTGGTAGAAACACAAAAAAGGTCGTTATGAGCTATGCGGCCGAGTTATAACAAAAATCAGTGCAACAGGCGAACCTCTACGAATTTGATCCCGTATAGAGATGATACTTTTTCATCATATACTTTACAAGTTTCATTCAATATTGTATATTTGAACGTGATCTACTATGCTCAACTACTTACATGTGTCTTTTGGAGCTGCTCCTCCAATGGCCGAACTCTTGCTTCCAAATCTTTCCAGCTGTCTAATCTTTCTTGCTCTCTGTGAGCAGCACTATCTTTGCTCTGCTGATACATCTGAGCGCACTGATCATAAAGCACCGGATTAGAGTCCATAAACATCTTCGAAGCATTGAACAGCATCGAATGAATAGTCTGGTTCCAGTGTACAGACGAGTTCTCATGCAATGCCGGGAATAAAATTGGCAGCAGAGTGTTACTATTTTCAATCACCAGCGAGCAGAAATAGTCGTGAGTCCAGTAATAAAGTGCTCGCTCAGCCACTTGGAAATGAGATGACGAAATACACTTGGCCAGCTGGATAAACAGTGGAACTTGAATCTTGACAAACTCACTGGGTTCAATAACTTCAAAGATATCCTCAATCTCAATGAGAAATAATACCTCCTTCGGACTGCTCACTTTGGGCCAGTATCTCAGCAATCCGATTATCACCTCTTCTGTCAGACTTGGGTCCTTCTCCAGAAATTGCACGATGCAGTAAGCCAATTGGGTATGATATAAACTGAGCGCTCGAGGTTTATGCAGAGGAACTAGCACCCGACATAAAAATATCTTATGCTCTTCTTTGAGGGGCAGAGCAAATCCGTTTATAATAGATCCTAGAATCTCCAGCATTTCTGCGACCCCATAAAATCGTTCAGTTTCATAAATAAACTGGAAAAACACATTGCTCATCGATCTTCGAATGAATGCGCGTAGGTTCAAAAACTTGCCATAGATGCGATGCAGTGTATTCTTAAGGCACTCCCGTTCCCTGGGGTCCTCCGAGTCGAATAGCTCAAGTAACTGCAGCACAAATTTGTGATCAATAAATGCTTTGGCAAGGTTATAGTTGAAGTCAGCGGATTCGATGAAACGCAAGAAGAACTCATAGACTAGCGACATGTGGGGCCACGCTATTTCGTTGATAGGCTCATCTTCGTCAGGGTCAAATATATCTCCCACCGGATTGACTGGCGGAGGAATTGGCCTGAATAGGTTTCTTGAGAACATGTCAACCACCCCGGTATACATTTGCTCGGTGATGGTGAAGTGAGTGGTTGACACAAATTCTAAAAGCTCTCCCAGGGTATATTGCTTTATTTCCTTGCCTTCAATATCCGAGGCAGGATCATTAAAATCAAAAATAATCTTGCATTGTTCAACCTTCTTAAGAAATAATTCGCCCCGCTCTGTCACCGGGACATCGTTGAATCCGGGCAACCGGTGAAGCTCACGCTTTTCAGACACTTCGAAACGGGAGGAATTGTGTCTCCGAGGTTGATTAACTCCGTCCAAGCCATTCAACCGTTCCAATGAAAGTCTGGCAGCAGTCTGACCTTGTCCCCCGCCACGATGGGTCAAATCCAGATCGGTAGGCATAGTCTCCATCGCGCCCGGACTAGGAACGTGAGGGAAAAGCGTGGGGCTGTTGTTATCCATATTGGACACCACCAAAGTGGGGGCTCCATGGTGAAGAAATGACTGCTGCTGTTGGGGGGCAGCGCTGTTGCTTGAACTGGGAGATAAATTGGTACTGGATGAGGCCGGCGATGTTGATGCGGGCCCACCCCTAGAAGACACGCCCGAATTAGCAACATTGGCATCTAAAGCTTCCGGGCGTAATTGTTCACTGGAGCCTTTGCTTCCAAGGCCATCACGTTTCTTAGTCTTCTCGGATCCATTTGATTTGGATCTGCCGAGCTATAGGTTAGCTTTGGAGTTCAAAACGGTCGACTCTCATGCTAGTAGTAGGCGATATTCCTAAATAAACAATACCCAGACCAAACTGATAGCACCAAAAAAACAAACATAAAGCAATCCGAATACTCACCCTTTTCGTCCATCCTTTCATCATGCTGTGTCTTCAGACTCCAATGAAGCCCACTCGTGATGTATAAATATCGTATGAGTACACGCCTTGCTGGGTCTAAGTTGACCACGGGCTTGTTGAAGCAATAAATTTCCAACCAGAATTATCGCCAATGACCAATCAATGGTTCAACTTTATTGTTTCAGTTCCTTATACTAATAATGTAATGCCACTAGTCGTCGCGCAGCTGTTCATACGTTTCACCCTCCTCAGCTCGATTGTTGCTACTTGGAATTCTCTCTAGTCAGACGAAATTAAACCAGATTCCACTTGCGTTTCAATCAACACAGCTGTATTTCCAACTTCTTCTGATTTACTGCAATGGTTTACCTTGCGGGAGTGGTTTGGAAAGCGCGTCGTTCACAAGACGTTCTTCTCCCAGTGTCGTAAGAGGTTGAGAAGGACACCACGGTGTTTCCGTTTCCTCAGGTCGGTCGCTCCAAAACGTCAACAATAACAATGACGGGCCAGGAACCATTTTTAGCATCAAACAGCTGAATTCCACTATATTACAGTCAAACTATATGCCACACAATTTATTCTGTAAATCTTCAAATCCATTATTTAGCAAAATATTTCTTTGTTTGTTCACCGCGATCTTACTTAGGCTGCATTGCCCCTGAACCTCATCCCAGTCTCGTAGCCCACCCTTCAGGGTTCAAATGGGGGTGGTTGCGAATTCTAACAAAAATTCTCATCTTCTTGTTTCTAACTACATTCTATTCATTTCGTCAATAGTTTCGCATTCGCATTATATATCCATGGGCCCTTCTAAGTTATACGTCTAAGCTCCCACCGCTGGTGCTCCCTCTACCGCTACACTTTGTAGGAGCCCTCCCTCTCGAAGATTGTTATCTTCGGTAGGAGAGGTCATGTCTCCGTCCAACGAGCTCTGCGGCTGACTGCTAGAGTTAACAGCAGCTGTAAGCTCTGCCAATCGCTTGAGATTGGGAACCTGAATCCAGCCGGGGATATACGACTCAATTCGCTTCAACGGCCTAGGTTCAACTATCTCAAATGGACCACTATCGTCCAGAGGAATGGCTTCGAGCAACAATGTACCACTGTTATCATTCTTAACCCGTGAGGCTACTTCTCCAAGGATCTCAGGACTTATAGGCTGCTCATAATCTGCCACAGTGTATGACTGTACCAACTTCTGAATCTGTGCAGGCGACAGGGTCCAGCAGATATCGTAGATAATTTCAATATCCTCTGCCGTACTCTTCTTCAGCTGAAGCAACTTCACACTCTGCATAATATGTTCCAGCCTAAGAATACCCTCTGCAACATTATGAGTCTTGCACCACTCCTCAACTCGTGTGATGTTGTAGTTGATCTGCAAACCACGTTTCCATGTCAAAAATCCTCGTCTCATGAGCAAATCGTTAAAACTCTTGACGCCGACAAGTCGTAATAGCTCTAAAATTGGTTGTTTAGTAAATTCAGGCTCAAGATAGTATGCTTCCATGGCCTTGTGAACCTTGTTGAATAAGCTAATCAAATCGTCCATTGTGAAGGTGTTCGACGAACTGTTGAACACCTTTGATAGGAATCGAGTGTTCTCATGTTCGATGAAACCAGGAAGCGATTGAGACATGACAATGGCCGGAACAATCATCTTATCCAAGAGCTTTTTAATCTCCTTCATCCACATGTGGTAAATGTTGAATTCAAGGTTCTCCAGGTCTCGTTTAACAATTCCAACCAGATTACCATACTGCTCAAACTCAAACTCTCCCATTTCGTCAAGTAAAGTTTCATTTCGAACAATATTAACCTCGGCAAGACAAATAAACGAATACATGTCATGTACATTGGAGATCCAGAACGCACCAGGATTGATGATGGCATCACCAGACAGTCGAGACATCAAATCCTGAATACCATTCATCACCTGGCCCAGAAATTGCTCACTCTCTTTGACGAACCCCAATCGCCACATTTCGCTAGTAATCAAGTTGACAATGTTAGCAGGGAACAATACCTCCTTCACAGTAGTCTTCTCTGTACTGTTAGGAACAGGGATCTTTAGGTTGAATATCAAGCCTTGTATAACCTCAGCATAGAGAATCTTTTCATCTTCCAGAATTCGTTCTATGTCGCCATTTAGACCCATGGAGCCAACCGAAATTTCAGTGGACGAGGAAAATTGACGACGATGACTCAAGGCAATATCGGCTGCAGACGCACTGGGTATGGCAATAGATGCTGGCCGGGGGCTGTACCCTACGGCTTCCATGACCTGAGTAGCGAAGCTGGAATTGGCAGTGAGTGAATGTCGTTTGGTTCTCTTCTTGGTAGCAGTGGTAGATGAGCCACCATTCTGCTGGCCACCCAGATTTCGCAGTGGACTAAGGCTAGGGGCCATTACAGTGTTACTGCTCTGTATCTTGGCAGCATTCTCCAGATCAGCCTTTAGCTGGGTAATGGTTTGCGTTAGGGTAGCCTCATTATCCTCGTAGCGCTGGATAGTCTCTGAAGCTTCCTTAAGGCTAGCCTCCTTAGTCGACAGTTCTTCTTGTAACTTGGTATGTTTGACAGTAAGCTCTTCAAAATGAGAAAGTGCGGTATCGTGCTCCTTTTGTAAAGTGGTCAAAGATAGTTGTATGCTGTCCATCTCAGTCACAAGTCTACTTCTAGACTCTTCGTGGTCTGTAGCAAGATCTTTTATCTGCTCTTCAACATCGGAATGCTTTCTCTGCCACTGAGCTATTTGAGACTGCAAGCCATCAATGACAGTCTGCAGCTTCCTATTTTCTTCTCGCCGACCACCCAAATTCTGAGTAAGCTCCACCACCTTGTTTTCAAGTCGATACTGAACTTCCTTATAATGGTTGACCGATTTGGCTTCTACTCTGAGTGTTTTCAGCTCTTTAATAGCAGCACGTCGTCGAACTAGACCTTGCAGGAGAATGATCTTGTTCCTGTGAGTATTGTAGTTCTTTCGAGCAGAAAATCCTCTCCAGTAAGTCTGAATCGTGGTAGCTGCAGAATTGTACCTCTGGGAAAGAAGACTTCGTCGCACCAGATAGCCACGAATAACTCGTTGTAAATCCACCACAGATGCACGCGTCTTCTTGTAATTCCTGAGATCTCTAAACCCTCTCCATCGTGCCTGGATTACGGTTGCTGCCTGATGACTTCTCTCTCGCTCGTAAGCTGCTCTGGCAAGATAACCTCGAACAGCAGATTGGGCAGCAACAATACTCTCCCGAGTCCTGGTATATTTATTTCGGTAGTACACCATTCTCAAGTTCTTCTGTATGACAATAGCACACTCATCAAGCCTATCAGTTCGTAGCTTTTCCAAGTAAGCTAACATGCCAGCTCGGAAAAAGATTTTCGTCTTGCCAAGCTGATATTTGTTCGCCCCGTCTTCAGTAATGCATTTCTGAAGAATGGAGTTACAAAGTGGCTGGACGTCGTGCGACCATTCAGTTGATGGAATGAGCATATAGTACCTGGTTGCGAACTCCTCATAGGTCCACCTAGTAGGGAAGCCAGCACATGAAATTCGAATCGTCTCTAAAACACCACATGCTCGAAGCTGCGCCAGGACCATGGGCCCGTTAAACTTCCAGGCAGCTTTTTCATCATTCGGCTTGATACATCGGATGTAATGAGCGTTGGTAGAGTTTATGGTGCTCATTAGCTCGATCAGCGAGCCTTTGAAGATGCTTCCGAGAGTAGGCTTGCGATTTATAGCTGCTCGTCCACCGACCTTCCCCGCAGGAGCGGGAGGTGGGCTATTATCCACTTTGGTTACAGTAAATACCTCTCTAAGAAATTCATTCTGTGTATTTGCCAGTACCTCCACCAGCTCATCAGGAACAGTGTCTCTATTCTTCTCAATAAAACCTTCGGATTCATAAGAGACCTCCATAGCGTAGTGCTTGACGATAAATGCAGTGTTGCCAAATCTTGGCTTCTTGAAGAATTTGGCTTCTTTGTCGAAATTCTGGTACAGCTTGTGAACGAAGCCATCATCATTGCCGGCAGGCAGTCGAGACTCCTCATCAAGCAGTGCTAGGATTCCCATCTTTGCTTCGATAAGAGAAATACAAGGTTGATTATCACTGAACTCGATGAAAGTCCATTCAATCTCTTCTTTGACGTATTCATCCTGCTCAAGCTTGAAAACATGCTGATTGAATTCTTGCTGAAGCTTTTCATTAGCGTAGTTGATGCAAAACTGTTCAAACGAGTTTTTCTTGAAATGCTCGAAACCGTAGATATCCAGAACACCAATAAAAGTTTCCGCTTTTTCCTGAACTTCATGAGGGCACAACCCTTTGTTGATAATGATAACGAGCCAGTCGAACAGCAAGGAGTAGATATATTTTGAGACGGAGTCTCGAACCACCTGGGACTGCTTATCTGATAGGTTCGAAACTATCTTTTCGTTTCGGGTAGTAATCTGTTTCTTAACAATCCACTTCGCAAAGTTGACTGGATCGAGACCAAGTAGAGCAGTGGCTTGAACAAGGGAAGGTTCATCGGATGAAAGAATTGCATTGCTTCTCGTGGCGGTGATCTTGATGTTACCAATGAACAAGAGAGCAGCTAGGATCCTGAAAATATCATGCTGGACGGACTCATCAATACCAATAGTCTCCAATGCAGCCTTAGTGGCCTGGAACTCCTCTCCGTCGTCCACATTGTCGATCCTCGGCTCGCCGCCCTGATTCAGATAATTGAACTCTTCTACAGGCAGCAGGCCAAATTCCTTCTTCTGAGCGACCGAAGCACCACTACAGAGCTGATAAAAGATGTGATAATTTCTTTCGACGGCGGGCTGGAACACCAGACGAGATCGTTCCAATAGATATGTTCTGATTTTGGCACCAATAATCTCCACATCTTTGTCAAAGAGGATTTCGAGATACTTGCCAAAACGCGACGAATTATCATTACGCGTCGTTTTAGCATTACCAAAAGCCTCCATTATGGGATTAGTAGCAAGAATCTGTTCTTCAGTATGGGACAGAGCATCATGAGTTGGACCAGAGCTGGTCAAATGATTGTGCTTTCGAGGGCGTTCAGGGTCCTCTACGGTAGCAAAATATCGCATGATGTACTTTGCACTGACGGTCTTACCAGCACCAGACTCACCAGACACCACGATTGTCTGATTCTTCTTGTCCTGGCGCATCAGTCGATAGGCATCCTCGGCAATAGCGAAGAGATGAGGTTCCATTACACCACGATTCTTTCCTGCATAAGCCTGTATAATGTCAGGAGTATAGAGGTTATCCACACGCTGGAAAGGGTTCGTAGCGATGAGAACTATACCGGAGTATGTATAGATATTGAGCTGAGCATATCTCATTTTGATAGCATTCAGAACAGCAGGTTCGTTGAGATAAGAAAGACTAGTAAGATCTTCAGTGGTCTCCAGCACAGGGGGGTTTCGCAACGGAGGAAGCGAATCGGCATTTAATTCTATAGCACTCGCAGTGGTTTCCACAGTTTGCTTCTGGAAAGGCGTGGTTAGTTTTGAAACTCAAGTTTAGAGCAAAAGGAGACTTCTACATACTTGACCATTCTCGAGCTTTAGGCTGAGCTTTACTTTAGCGCCATCTAGGTCTTGACTAACGACTTCAGCACCAACCCATCCCTCGTTGTCGTCTGGAACCCAACATCGGCTAGAAAGTTAGTATGGGGTTCTTCCTGGTGCCCAGGGGCCATGAATGAGGAGGACACGGCGCAACAAGACAAACGCACAGAACTTCAGATATCATTAAAAAACACAAATTCACTTAGGATGAGATAGCGGACAAAAACCTTGCCGTCGCCTGCATGAGCACGCGAATGTGGCGTGGCTGATTAAAGATGTGGTCAGTTAGGGGGGGGGTTACCACTAAATGACATATGCCAGATCAGCCTTCTCAACATCAGCGATAAAAGTAAAAAAGGTAGCCATAAAAAAGATAAATGGGCCAGATCGTATAAACGGTAAATCCTCAGATCTTTTATGTTTGTAGATATCTGCTGAAAGAACTAACGATAACGCGTTGCCATGCCCTGGTTCGCGACTTGTACCACGCACGTATTCTCCCCATCCCAATAGCTATAGACCAGTAATTAACACAAAGAGGGCATCACATCACTACTAGTGACAGAAAAACCACGATATACTTACGTTCCCGGCTCGTAGGCTGATGAGATCATGTCGACAGGCAGACGTTAGAGAGAAAGCCCCAGAGACCAGCTGGCGACAATCCGATACGCGTATCCGGGTAACTTCCTGCTTGGGGAACAGAGAATCAAATGGGTAGAAGCGAGCATGAAAGCCGGCAAGCCAGTGTGTAAGTATCATACAAACAAAGGGTAATCATGTAATCGGTTTGTTCTATATGCTGCTATGGAAAAGAAGAAAAAACCCTAAAAATCTGCGGATGATTGCTCGGAGGCTCGGTCCGCCATGAGCTTGACAAAACGCTCCTGCTTGGCATGCTCCAGTCTACGGTTGGTAGATGAGATCAGGACCCACGCAGCAAGACCAGCTACGGCTCCGTAACCATACACTCGGGGCTTATGGTACCAAGGCACACCGGCCATGGATCTGGCGAGACCTGTGACGAGAGCACCTGTGCGTTAGTAAAAGCTGTCCTGAGAGTCACAAACCGTAATAGAGCAGTGAGTACCACAGAACATAAACAACAGGTATGGATGAAATTCACGAGCGTGGCAACAATATCTAACTTTCTCTTTCAACTGTTTTAATTCACTTACCAGTTGTGCCGTATTGGAACAGCTCTGCGAATTCAACCATTTTTCTCGATCTACTAATGTTGTCAACGGCAAAAGCTGGGCTGGGATTGGCTCTTTGATCCCATCCAAAACCCAACTGGTAAATGGATGGTAAACTCAATGAAATAAATTTGATAGTGTAATGGTCCTGTAGGATATATATATATATATATTTGACAGCCATCCCCGCTAGACATGTCTGAACCAGTTGCCAACGCGCCAGCAGACGGAAAAAATCTGTCTGCGAAGGAGCTCAAGGCACAGAAAAAGGCTGAGAAGGCGCAGAAAAGAGCTGCCCAGAAGGAGGCATCAGGGCTTCCAGCTCGGGTTGATCCTAGGGACGAGAAGCCCAAACCGAGCCATTTGTCTAGTCAAAATAATAAGGATAGTTCCACTGATGCTGATGCTGGCCGTAAAGTCCGGCTATTTGCCCATTTGGATTTGGCTAATGGTACCCCGGCGGTGTGGAGCCATGGTGACTCAATCAAAGATGTTCATCCTGCTATTCTAACCCTTGGATTGGAATTTGCATCTTACAAGATCACAGGGTCTACTGCAAGATGCAGGGCTATGATGGAAGCTTTCAAACTGCTTATTGCTGAGTACACAACCCCGAAGGGAACTACGATTTCTCGATCTTTGACCGCTGCCTTGGGCCATCAGATTGACTTCCTCAAAACGGCGCGGCCCCTGAGCATTTCCATGGGAAATTCAATCCGTTATTTAAAACAGGCTATCACAACTGTCAGCATTGATTTAACTGAGGGTCAAGCTAAGCGGCATTTGCTGGAAGTAATTGACAACTTCATCCGAGAAAGACTGGAAGTTGCTGATCAGGTCATTGTCAAGTCCGCAGTTCAAAACATCAACGACGGGGATAAAATTCTTACTTATGGTCATTCGGGTGTTGTCAAAGATACACTTATTCAGGCCCATAAAGATGGAAAGAAGTTCAAGGTCGTTGTGGTGGACTCTAGACCGTTGTTTGAGGGAAAAAAGATGGTACGAATTCTAGCTGAATCCGGCCTTAACTGCACATATGTTGTCATTTCTGCTTTGTCTTATATCATGACAGATGTCACAAGTGTAATAGTTGGGGCTCATGCAATGTTGTCTAACGGTTTACTCTATTCTCGTGTTGGTACAGCTATGGTCTGTACCAGTGCTAAGTCCAGATCTATTCCAGTTACAGTACTTTGTGAGTCGATCAAATTCTCAGATAAAGTGCAACTGGATGCTGTGACATTTAACGAGCTTGCGCCCGAAAAAGCACTACTCAATATCTCAAACAACCCCGAAAATATGGAGATAAAATCACCGCTGTGTGAGAATGACCAGCCTCTACCCCCTCGTCTTTCTCTTCTCAATGTCATGTACGACCTGACTAATCAAAACTGTATAAAAAAGATTATCACTGAGCTGGGCAGTATTCCAGCTTCGTCGGTTCCAGTTATAATACGGGAGTACAAGAATTATTAGATTATGAATAGCAGTACAGCATATGCCAAGCGAATACAAACTAATAAAAAAGATGCGAATACGTTAAGATAATAAGAATGCATTACTATGTACAAGATAAAAGGCAGGCCTGTTGGATATGCCTTTAGTCGTCTCGGTTTTCTGTCTCTAGACCAATGTTTTTAGTTTCTCTCCACTCATTTTGACTATGGTTGATCGAATCGATCGAGGGTCTTGCTTTAGAGCTCTAAATACTTCATTCTGTACACTCGGAGAAGAATCAAACTGAAGGTGGAAGTGCGCTCCTACGATATGTGACTGTCTGTTCTTGTTGATGATTTTGGGCAAGGGTCGAACTCCAAGGTTATTGAGCTGGCGAATAACACCTCGATTGTTGACAATAAGTCTACCGACCATTCGGCAGAGTTCCTGAGCATCAGCCGTGCCGTGGGCGCCCGCTGATCGAGCGATTCCAACGATTTCGTATAACATTTGTAGCTGTGAATTTTCAGGTTCGACTTTGATTTTGATTTTGATTTTGATGTTGGATTTTAATTCGGGCTGGGTGCCGGGTAAAACGGTGCACCGTGTAACCCCAGCCGTTCTTTATCGGGGACCCGGGTCTGTCCTACACCTATTTTGTTTCCAGGCTCGTGAAAATTCATTCTTATCCTCTACTCTGTTCTAAACCAAAAATGCTTTCATCCGTGTTGCGAGCCTCTTCCCGAATAGCCCCCCGAGTACTAGCCCCTCTTGTTTCACAGGCCGGACTGCGATTTTCGCCTGGGTTTGCTCCTCGGTTTTACAGTGCCAATGATCTTAGCAAGACTGGCCCTGCTGCTACCCATTCCAGGTCCCCTAAGGTCAAATATACCGACGAACACGAGTGGATTGCGGTCCATGAAGACGGTGTTGCATATGTAGGAATCACCAAATACGCCGCTGATGCCCTTGGCGATGCTACGTACATAGAATTGGCCGATGTTCAAGCTGAAATTAGCCAGGGAGACAGCATTGGCTCGGTCGAGAGTGTCAAATCCGCGTCTGAACTATACTCGCCCGTCACCGGTACCGTACTGGAGGTAAACGAGGCATTAACTGACAAGCCTGCTCTGGTCAACGAGGACCCACTTGGGGAAGGCTGGTTCGCTAAGCTCCAGGTAACAGAGCCGTCCGAGGTGGACGAGCTCATGGATCTCACTGCCTACGAGGAGTTCATCAAGAGCGATTAATAGTAATATGAATAATTCTCATTTGTAGGCTTATCTATCCTTATTGCCCTGAAAATATATAGCGTCCTGACTCTGGAAAATATTTCAGACTTTTTTGTTTCCCGTCGTCCGACTGTTTTGTTGCTTTGCCCTGATCGGGCAGAGCCATCCCCACTTATCGGCTGGCTGGCTGATCTGACATTGGATCTAACATCTCCTTGATCTAACGCAACACACCACCAGCCCACAAACTATGTTCGAACTCGACTGGGAGGACATGCAACGTGTCAGGCTCCGACGAGCCTCAGATGGAGAAATAATTGTCGATAGGGAGGAGGTGCTGTCAGATGGCGAAAGCTCCTCCGCCTCGGCCACTCCTGTGGGCCCTTTGATCGGGGTCAAGCCGGCGAACCTGAGAGATGTATCTGCGGTTCTGGAAAGCTATGTGATTAAGGACGACGAGGCCAAGGAACTGCTGTCCAGAAGCAAATCTAGAAGAAGGCGAAATTCAGAGGTGGATGCTGTCCACAAGATTTTGCCGGCTTCCCATGTGTCTCCAGCGCAACTCTATTCCACTGAAAGCGGCCATTTGTACCATGCTGGTAAGGTCTGTATCATATTGGTTGGACTTCCAGCTCGCGGGAAAACCCATCATGCTGTTGCTCTTACTAGGTACCTGCGTTGGCTCGGTGTGAAGACTCATGCGTTTCATCTCGGTGATTATCGTCGCCAACTTCAGAAACCTGGTGAACAAATGCCCGAAGATTATTTTCTGGTTGATGCCAGTCCCGAAACCGTCGCGTTCAGAAAACAGATAACAACGACATGTTTTGAGGAAATGAACACCTTTTTTTTCAGAGACAACGGTCAAGTAGCTATCTATGATGCCGTCAATGGTCGGGCTTCATTTCGTCGTGAACTGGCAAAGCATTTCACCGATTGTGGAATATATCCCTTCTTTATCGAATGCCTGGCTACTGATGAGAAGCTAGTGATTAGAAATGTCCGAGACGTAAAGATCACTTCTCCTGACTACAAAGACATGGATCCTGACGAAGCGGTAGCTCATTATCTCAAGCGAATTGAGGTTAGAATACCCAACTATGAGCCTATTAACGAAAAGGAGCTTAGTTACATCAAAATGATCAATGTCTCGGAGAAAATCATCATGAATTCCGGCAAACTCATGTTCGGTTATCTGCAGAATCGAATTATCTACTTCCTGATGAACACCCGTATAAAGGTGGGCTCCGTTTTTTTTGCAAGAGCAGGTGTGGGCGACTTTCCCGAGGAGGATTATAAGGCCGACGGCCCTTTGTCGCATAAAGGAGCAGAGTACGCTCAGAAGTTGAAACAGACCCTCTGGACTTTAATTGATAAGCGTCAAGAGTCAGCACAGAAGGATAGAACTCTAGAACTGGTTGCAAAGACTCTTCGTGTTAAAACTGATGCAGAAGGAACTTATCAACTCATCAAACCTGATGCCGTTGAGAAGGCTAGTGCTTCTACCAGTAGTTCTACTGTCACCAGCCCTAGCCATACTAACCCTCCTAGCGGAGTATCCAGCAGACAGGGTTCTCTTGAGGATTTGACTCGTGTATTTGAGGTACCTGATAGTAGTGGTGCATCTACCCCAAAGAATGCAGCCGATGCATTGTCAGTATCGACAATCCGGGCCAGAGAGCTCAATAGGCTTGGCAGATCACAACTCAAAGTTTGGTCTTCTGGCAGACTTCGAACAGTGGAAACGGCATTAGTATTTGCTGAAGAAGGGATCTTTGCGACGCAGAGAACACAATTGACCCAAATGAATCCTGGTGAAGCAGGCCGACTCACTCCTCAAGAGCTAAAAGAGACCTATCCCGAGGAATGGAAGCGACACCAACTAGATCCTTACCATCACAGATATCCGCGAGCAGAGTCATACCAAGATGTTGCAGTTAGACTGGAGCCATTGATTATGGAAATGGAACGAACAACGGATGACTTGCTAATTATTGCCCATGAAACGGTTTTGCGGGTGCTATACGGATATCTCATGGCTTGCTCAGTTAATGATATCCCTAAGCTCAAATTCCCTATCAACGAGATTGTGGAAATTGTGCCCAATGCTTATATGAATCAGGCCAACCGAATGAAAATTCCGGATGTCGATCCGTAAATTTAAGCGACAGCTGCGGAGTGCAAATGCCGGGGGAAACTATTGTGTTGGTAGGAACTGGTTCTTTATATATAGTTTGGACGCAAACAAAAACATTTATTTCTGAAAATAAGCAGTAACTAATTTACTTTGATTAATAGCTTCATCTTCATGCGCTGTCTTCGCCATTCAGAGTATTCGTCATGAATGAAGCTGGCTTTTTCGCATGCTGTGTCCTTGATGTAGAAGAATCGGGCTGGAGGAGTATCAAGTAGCAAATCAACCAAGCCCAGATCTCTAAGTAATACAATGAACATCATCCAGCATGCACCAGTAAGCGCACCAGCTGCCACTCCAACCACTACTTGTATGGGAGAATGGTAGAAGAGGTAAACACGAGAAAAGGCCACCGAGGTAGTGAGAAGTACCAAACCAATTGATCTGGAGAGTTTTTTGGCAGTGGAAAAATGCCTCATGCGAAACCACATCCACAATATAATATAAGTACAATAATAAGAGATAAACTGCGCATGCGCCGAGGGCATTCCAAATCCGTCTTGATATTGAACCGAGTCTAAAACAGGAACCAGTTAGAGATCACTACTAATTGTTTCCCCCCCCTCCAACTACAGGAAAATACTCACTTTCCGGTCTTTCATGCTTAAGTACCCTCTTGAGATACACATTGAAACCTTCACAAACAACCTGACCAGCCCCCATCATGAATGCTTCGATTTCCCGTCTCGAAAAACACTGGGTTGCGTATACCACCAAGACCACCTGGGGAACTAGCGACAGCACTGCACAGACAAAGCCTACCGGATCGTCTTGGCGGTACATCACCCACGTGTAGTCGAACGAGACAAGCCCGTCCAGAGACTTACTCATATTTCTATTGTTCTAATGGAGCAGACTGGAAAGGCAATACTCGAACACATCACCAGAAATATTTAAGCAACGCGCGGCGCTGGCAGCGCATCACAAGTGCCGAGCGAAAAAAAAAAAAGATTCGCCCTTGAATATCCACTGCGCATTGGTGGAGCCGCCTACGGTTCCTGACTATTAATATTGCCGGTTCGGGACGGGGCGATCGGCTGTCGGGTTTCTTGTTCCGGAGCTCTGTTCGCTCGATGATTCCGAAGTTGAGCCGCTTAGTCGTTCAGTCATCCATGATCCAGATGGTGCACTTGGTTCAACATTGTTTCTTGGTACTGGTTTCCATGCATTACATATTTTAGCTCGATCTGTTATGTTAACTGTTATGCTTATTAGATTGATAAATTATCATTTTATAGATAAGCGTCATTTAGGAGATGAAACAACAGTATTGCACTGACATTTTTTAATGGCTTCGGGGCTGGCAAACCTTGTAAAGATTGAACTAAATTCGGACCGAACCCGGCAAGCCGATATTTCAAACTACTGTTCCATTAATAAACGCCCTCGGGCCTGTCGTGACTCTTCTTTCTGGTCACTTCTTCTTCTTCTCTACCATGCTATCACAAATAACAGCTCCGCTGCGGGCCCTGGATGATCGCACCAGGGAAGTTAGAGCTTCTCAATCCTTCATCGTCATGTCCATGAGTCTGGCTGTCTTCACTGACATATACCTATATGCTACTATCATTCCGGTAGTTCCGTTTGCGTTTACAACGAAATTTGGCGTCAAACAAGAAGACGTTCAGACCTGGACCACTATAGCTTTGGCTGTTTATTCGGCCGGATTGATCGTCGGTGCACTGATATTTGGCTGGGTCGGCGATAAGGTCAAGCGACGAAAGCACCCCATGCTGGGAGGTCTCATTGTTTTACTCGGTGCTACTTTTCTTCTTTGCTTTGCAAATAATATGGCGGCATATATAATTGGTCGGGTGCTACAAGGTATATCTGGAGGTGTTGTTTGGACTGTTGGTTTGGCTATGATTACCGATGTCACTCCTCCAGAAAGGTTGGCTTTTGCTCTGAGTTTCCCTGCTGTTGCAACTACCCTGGGAATCGTTCTGGGCCCTGTCATTGGCGGTGTTGTGTATGATCGGGCTGGCTATTATCCGGTCTTCATTGTTTGCTTCGCAGTTTTGTCAGTAGATATTGCTCTGCGATTTCTCATGATTGAATCTGTCAAAGAAGAAGAAACATTGCAGGTGCTTTTGACCGCAGACGTGGAATGTTCCGATGATATATGTGAAAAGAAAAAAGGCTACTTCTGGCAATCCCTGTCTAGAATCATGCCCTCTAGCTTCCTATTATTGAAAAATACCAGATTCTTGAATACTCTACTGCAGACAATCGCCCAAGCCTGGTTCATGAGCGCTCTTGATGCTACATTATCTCTACACCTAAAAGATAATTTTGGATTCAATTCCTTAAAAGCAGGCCTGGTGTTTTTGGCTATTGGTGGAGCTGCTTTGGCAGACCCTCTGATTGGCACACTATCTGATCGGTATGGCCCTAGGTTTGTTATAGCATCGGGTTTCCTTCTTCTCTGTCCATCATTTATTCTACTCAGAATACCTAACCAGGATGCAGCTGGAAATATCGCTTTGCTGATGGTACTGCTCGTTCTTATTGGCCTCGGAATGTCCCTTATCCTTGGCCCATGCATGGCAGAATTGACCGTCGTTGTTGCCAAGGTTGATGCTCGCCATCCTGGTAAATTAGGACGGGGGAGAGGTTTTGGCCAGGCTTACGGATACTTCAACGTAGCATTCGCTGTGGGCTCTCTTATTGGGCCCTTTGAGGCTGGACCAGTACGAGACAAGTACGGCTGGGGAAGGGAAACACTATCTCTTGGCATTGTATGTATTATAATGGTGATACCTACATTACTATTTACTGGTGGTAATGCTATTGTCCACATGAAAAGAAAGCGGAATGCAGGCGATGAGAATACATTCGCTCTAGAAGATAACATCTCACCATCTGAATTAGCTGTCTGCACAGCTGTTGAAAGTTCTTCTCGACAAAGTGTTTCCTCAGTTCTACAGAACTCGCAGGGGCGAGAAATTGAAGCATAATGCTATGAAGATGGACAAGCTCCATGCCTTCTATCTGAGCAACTCAGGCTGAGTTTTGAATAGGATGGAATGTAGCCGCTTGCGTTATCAATGTTTCTGAAAACTATAATATGTAACTGATATGCGAAAATCTTGCCTGCCTAGCAGATAACGGTATGCAAACGGTTGTGGGCTACCGGTTCGAAAAGCTTCGGGCTATTATTCTTCCGGCAATATATCTATGTGAAAATGGTCTACTTCTTCTAAAACAATGCAGCTGACTAGCCTATTCTCAGTATATTTAGCTTTGTGGACGATGTTGACATGTTTCCATCATAACATCATACGCATTGCTAAACGCCAATATCAGAACTAAATTCAGTACGATGGCTCGTCATCATCATCGACATCTTCGATCTAAGCTTGCTTTGAATAAGAAAGGGACTACTGAAATGCCGAATGGTAAAATTCTATAAACAATATACATCCCACATTTGTGACTAACTGTAGACTATCCTGAGACACCTCCAACCACGCATTCAAGTGAATTGAATGACAGAGTAAATCTTACCGTTGTAGAACCACAATTATGATTCAGGCTAATGTAAGAATATTGCAGGCAAGAGAATCGATATCTCCAGAGAGCTGTTGTACGAGCGGATCAGCGCACTGGAAATCGATAAGCTGATATTAGAGGAGAGACTGAAAGAGTGGAAAGAGCAGTGCTCTCGCTCTATAGATGATGTGGCTAGATTACGGTACCAGACAGAGTATCAGAGAGCAGAAATTACTATGTGGAAAGACAGAATCATAGGTCATGTTCCCAGTTCTGCCGTTGTGATGCAGGGCCAGTCATCCATACAGCACTACCCGATGGCGGGAGATTATCCGACCACTCAAGACTCCCTTGATACTGCATACTAGGCAACATATATAGACTCCGAACGGCGACATGATCATCCTGCTATTGACTTCAGAGGTGAAAATGCGGGGGAGCAGCTCTAAAATGACCAGAGGTTTTCCCTTCCAGTCGCTAAACAAACGCTAAAATAAATAACTAATAAATATAGAGTCGCAAGAAGCTAATCGAAAAAAGCGAGCTAGGTCCCAGTTAAGCAAGGCGAGGAACTGGTAGGGTATTACATGGACAGAGCAGAAAAATGCTTCCTATATCCGCTATTTGATGAGCCGCTCACTTTGTTCCTGATTATTAATTTTGCTGGTTTAAGGCACGGCTTTAGTTTCGGGCTGCTGCCCGACACCGGAAAGCTAAGCCGTCCTTCGTTGAACAAAGGTATCAGGGAGGACCGACGATCGCCACTGCGTGATAAAGCGCGCTATATAAAATCTGTGCGTTCCCCTCAATTTTGAACAGCATTTCCATTGTTGGAGCTGTCTTTTTATAAAGATGGCCCCACGAATATTCGCTCCACTAGTTGCCTTAGCCGATCGGACCAAGGAGATAAGAGGATCTCAGTCCTTTATAATTACGACCATGAGTCTGGCTGTCTTTACCGATGTCTATCTCTATTGCACTATTATTCCAGTGATTCCATTTTCTTTCACCACGAAGTTTGGCATCAAAGAAGAAGACATTCAGACCTGGGCTACTATAGCACTGGCTGTTTATTCGGCCGGATTGATCGTCGGTTCACTGGTATTTGGCTGGGTAGGCGATAAAGTCAAGCGAAGAAAGGACCCAATGCTGGGAGGTCTCATTGTTTTACTCGGTGCTACGTTTCTTCTTTGCTTTGCAAATAATATGGCTGCCTACATATCTGGTCGAGTGCTACAAGGTATATCAGGAGGTGTTGTTTGGACGGTCGGTCTGGCTATGATTGCTGATGTCACATCTCCAGAGAGGCTAGCATTTGTTCTAAGTTTCCCTGCGCTTGCAACTACCCTGGGATTAGTACTAGGTCCGGTCATCGGTGGTGTTGTTTACGAACGGGCTGGCTATTATCCAGTGTTCATTGTTTGCTTTGCAGTTCTGACTGGAGATATTATCCTCAGAATTCTCATGGTCGAGTCTGTTAGAGACCATGAAACCTCGCAATCGCTTCTAAATTTGGAGATTGAATGCCCTGAAGACGGCTGTGAGCCAGAAAAAGGTAGCCTCCGACAATTCTTGTCCAGAATGATGCCTTCTAGCTTTTTATTCTTGGCAAATGTCCGATTTCTAATTACTCTTCTACAAACACTTGCTCCAGCTTGGCTTTTGAGTGCTTTAGATGCGACGCTGTCTCTACATTTGAAGGACACTTTTGGATTTGATTCTTTAAAGGCAGGTTTGGCTTTTCTGGCTATTGGTGGAGCTGCTTTGGCAGACCCTCTGATTGGCACTCTATGCGATAAGTATGGTCCTAGGTTTGTGATAGCATCAGGCTTTCTTCTTTGCTGTCCATCATTTATTCTACTTAGAATACCCAGCCAGGACACAGCTGGGCATATAGCTTTGCTGATGATACTACTTTTGCTTATTGGTCTGGGACTGTCACTAGTCCTGATTCCATGTATGGTGGAATTAAGCACCGTTGTTGCTGAAGTTGATGCTCGACATCCTGGGAAACTAGGAAGAGGCAAAGGCTTTGGCCAGGCTTACGGATACTTTAATATCGCATTTGCTCTGGGCTCTCTTATTGGCCCTTTTGAAGCAGGTCCTATCCGACTGAACTATGGTTGGGCGAGGGAAACTTTATCACTTGGTATTATCTGCATTATAATGGTGATACCTACGTTACTCTTTAGTGGCGGCAATCTCATGGCTCTAATTAGAAGGAAAAAGGATGCCAATGATGAGAATAGTTTCCCTCTTGAAGAAAATACCCCGCCTTCTGCGTTGGTTGTATGCACAGGTGTGCGGAGTTCTTCTAGGGAAAATGTAGTTTCTATATAGCAGACTGAACCTGGACGAGAAGTTGTCGCATGATGTGGACTATTAGGTCTCGTGGTCGTTTTTCTCCTGGCAGCTTGAGCCGAATGCTTATTATGACTGAATAAAACTCTTGGTTCTGCGTTACGACAGAAAGGCTTTCTGTATATATTTTCGTAAACACTCTACCTCTCTGTTTCGAAACGGCACACGTACGATTCTGAGAAATCCATGTAATAGCTCCTACCTATTTTTCCTCTTGCAATACTACCAAGCTGAATATCGTGGAGCACAAATCGCAATGGGCAGTACAAAATGATGGGCAAAATGTGAAGGCCAGTATCCGACACTACTAGACACTACTAGATGGCAGGCAATTACATAAAAAGTCAATAAATTTCTGCAAGAACTCTATACCAGATGATACATTTAGATTCATTACGGTGACATGATAAACCTCCGATCGGCCTCCTAGAAGAAAATAAGATGAGAAACTTTCGAACATGTGGACAGTTTCTCATCTTATTTTCTTTGCATCACCGTTGAAAAATACTACAAAAACTATAGATCATAGACCAGTGATACGTCAATAAAGCAAGCTGCGATGAATTTTTGTCACTTAATCTAGCGGTGGAGTTTTTAACTGGAACAAAATCAAATAAGATATCTAAATAGCCTTTACTCTATAAAACTTCGACTATCTCATCATCCTCATCGTCATCATCTAACAACTCTCTGATCTTAGTATCATCTTCGCCGTCATTATCAGGTGCCTCGTCTCTCATTAACAGTTGGACGATTCGTTCACATCTGTCCATCACATCTTCATCATTAACAGCCTTGTGAAGCTCTCTAATAAGAGGATAGACGCTCTTAGTTCGAAAATACTCTCTCATTTTCCTCGTTGTGCACAGGAGAAGGAGGGATTCAACATGAGCCGAAAGAATAGCTGCAACCGGATCCCTCTTCTTATCTGGAGGAAGCAGCTGTAGCTCTTCGGGAAGCTCAAACATCTCGTCATCACTTAATTCTTCGGGTCCAGCAATAGGCAGTAGAATGTAGGGGAGAATGTTGATCTCTTCGTCGTGAACAAGTTTCTCATGTATTTCGACATCAAACAGGATATTTTTTATGGTAGAAGCAATACCTTCACGGCGTACTTTAGATTCACTTTCAGTAAAGACAAGCAGTTTTGTAATAGGGACGACATCGTCGTAGGCCTGT
Source organism: Zygoascus flipseniorum (assembly GCA_030565365.1). Lineage (NCBI taxonomy): Eukaryota > Fungi > Ascomycota > Dipodascomycetes > Dipodascales > Trichomonascaceae > Zygoascus > Zygoascus flipseniorum. Next base: position 168,454 of record JAJMBR010000007.1, read on the forward strand.
TTCGTGACGAGGTAGGCTCTGCCTTGCTGGAATCGCGAGACATCGGCAAAGAAGAACGCAAGATAGTCAAACTGAGCGTACTTGTTAAGTTTTCTTTCAGAACCCTTAACAAAGCAGTCCATTAAGCAGTCTATAAGATATGCCGATTTAAAGTCCTCAGATGCGCTTTTTCTCTTCATAGTCATCATGACAGTGATCTGATCATTCTTAGCCAAATTAGCCAGTAGCATGCAATATAGATCAGCATTCGACTCTTCGGGTTCAAGAATAGAGTTGGCAATATAAACCATGAAAACCTCATCTGAAGCAAGAGAATCCAATATGGCTGAATCATCGCATAGGTTAATCAAGCCGGTCAGGGCAAGTTTGACAGTTCGCTACAATTAATAAAAAAATTCCGCCGAGGAGAAACACCTAGAATCACATACCTCCTGACGAGCTCTAGTGAGCAACTTCAGATCTTTAACACCTTGCATATCGTTCTGCTTAAAAACGTAGCCTTGGGAACCTTGCGAGAAGCCGACAGCATGCTCCAGGGCCATTTGCCTAATGGCAGGCTGTGGTGAATGCAAAAAGCCTACAAGCTAACAATGTTAGAAGTAGAAGATATTCTCTGGTACAGCTATATGGCTTACCTCTTCCAGTTCGCTGCTCATCGTCTGTTTCAATAATTTTTTTGATCGGGGTTTTCAGCCTTTCGTTAACTTCAGAGATCGCGAGCGCCGCCAGTTAAAACACACCTTAAAAACTACCACAACGCACAGTCGAGGCGAAATACCACTCAAGCGTAGGGAAACACCAATGAGCGTAAGTCGTTAGAACCCATGGAACTCTTTTGCAAATCCCAACAGAATAATGCTAATATCTGTAGAATTCTGATGATTCCCTGTTCCACCGCATTGATCAGGCTAGGAGCCGGTCTGAATGGCAATCCGTACAAAGACTTGCTTCTGAATATCCAGAGCCAACTCAATATACCCGGGTTGCTATTGTCGAGGCCAAATTGAACCGGCTACTTTTATCGAGTGGTTCAGATTCTACTCTTCCTCTTCAACGAGAAGCTGACGTCTCCAGCATTTTAGACCTGGCGGTTGAGCTTGGCCCAGCTCCTACTAGCCAGGCTCAGAATGTCTCGGAAGACGATTTTATTTACTATTCCACCCTGGCTCATATTTTTTTACTTGCTGGAAAGTTGGAAAAAGTTGAAGAGCTATTCAATGGCATTCCCATATTGGTTGCAGGCCCTGAATACAGCTATACTAAGATTGTCAGTGTCAAAGCGAGCGTGTTACTCGGAACTGTATTCGAATTGGTGAAATTACCAAACCAAGCATTGGCTGTATATCAAAGAGCTTCTGCTGCTTTCCCTCTGGATCTTCTTACTGACAAGTCCTCTTCTCCCTTGGAACTTCTTAAGTGGCTAGAGGGACTGTACTACAACTATGGGCATTTATGTGCGAGTCTGACTGCTGAGGAGGATCGACAAATGGCCAGAAAGCCACTTGCAGAAATTCTAGAAAAATACATGGTGTTGGTGCATCAGAATGCTGATTTACTGATGTCGAGAAAGAGCACTGAAATGATCGGATTGCTTATCAGCCAGGTCAAAGACTCAAACGATCCGGCTTTTAGAGACCAGATTCAAAACATATTAAAAACATATCACGCTTCTGCATTTCAACTTGGAAAAGCTCCTAAATCCAGCGACACAAACGATGCTATCGAGAATTATGTTGATGTTCTAATGGAATCCTGGGCCGTTTCTGTCTCTTTTGAAGGAGAACTAAAACTGGTTGCACGCCCTAAAGACATTGAATTTACCAAGCAGATTTTAGAGAGTCTTACTACAGCTTTATACTCTACTTTCCATTCGTGCTCTGTCATGAGACATTATGTTATGTGCCTTTGTGCACTGGCACAGTATCCAGAAGCCAAAGCTTCTTTCAAAACATATGAGAAGTACCTTCATCACGTGGAAATAGAACACGAAAAAGGTGCTGAAAGCGCCGGGCACATAGGTGATTCTGTGCAAGGAATGGTAGAGTGCTTCGCCAAAATGATACACGTGGAACTGATTGGAAAAGACACAGCCAGAGTGAAAGCTCTTGGTGACAAGTTAAATAAATGTCTCATTGCTGGTATTTCTGACTGCAAAAAGTTGTCACCCGGTCAAATTGCTGATGGCCATCTTGCAGTTGCTAAAGCATATTCTCGATATTCGCAATCTACTGATAATAGCGCGGAGGCGGAAAAATATGAACTGCTGGCACTGAATAATTATAAGGCGTCTGTCGAATCCAACCCAAATGAGACAGAATACTATTTTTATTATGCCTTGGCTCTTGCTCATGGGCAGGAAACTGTCAAGGCTCTTGGAGTGGTAAAGACAGGGTTGCAATATAGCCAACTTCACCTGCCTTCGTGGCATCTTTTATCATTGCTTTTGTCAGCTCAGGATGAGTACCGAATTGCATTAGAGGCACTGGACAATGCTGTCAAGGCGTTCATTTCAAAGGAAGATCAACTGAGTCGGTACCACTTCGACATCAAGAAGCAACTTCTGCAGATGCAAATGAGTCGCGTTGCACTATGTGAGGCAATCCACGGAACAGATTCCGCTCTTGAGTATATCGAAAAGGTGTTTCTGTGGTACGGGAATCTTTTCCCAGATACCTATGTTATGGAAGGAGATGCTGCGGGTGTACCTAAGAGCGCGTCTGCTAGATCGGATAAGTCTAAACTGGCAAGAAACGGAAGCATCAAAGCAGATAATAAAGAAGAACCTGAATCTCAGAAAACCAAGCTTGTGAGACAGAGATCAGCGCAACAGGTCGCACTGCTTAGAGATATATGGTTATGGGGTGCTAGCATATACCGAAGGGCAGGCCAAGTTTCCCAGGCTGAAGACGCTATAAAGGAGGCAGAACTTATTGCAGGAACAAGTGCTAAGACTCACACTGCTTTGGGCTATCTCATGAGCGCGTACAAGCCGATTCATGCCATGGAGGAGTTCCAGGAAGCACTGGACGAAGATCAGGATAATATTGGAGCTATCATTGGTATGGGTCAACTGATTCTTGAACATTCGCATATTGGCAAAGATGTGAAAGGTACAGGTGCGCCAGAAGGTGAAGCACCTTATGCGCTTTTTGTTTCGTCCAAAGATGAGCTGGCGGCTCATGCTCGAGTTGTTGCATTGCTTCAAAGACAAGTTGGTACATCTCCTGGAAAGCAATGTTCGGAAGCATGGTGGCTGTTGTCGGAGTTTCATACGAAAGCTGATAATTTGAAATTAGCAAGAAAAGCAATGTGGAATTGCGTGGCATTGGAGGAGAGTCGGGCTGTAAGATCATATTCTTATACCACTCTGGACTGAATTGTCCTACTTAGATTTTGTATTATAATAGTAATGTGAATGAAGATGTACCTAGATTACGAATTTGTGTTATGACTAGGGCTAATGCAATATATGCTTCCTTGATATGCCACTGGCAGACAGATAGGTCTGGAAAGTAAGGTCAAGTCTTCAAGTAATTAGCATCAGTTTCAGGTAAGTATTATGCAGACACTAGTGCATAAAACAACGTCCAGCAAAGCACATAACTGGCAAGTCCTCCTAGAACGTGGTCTATCCATACACTCTGGATAGGCGATTTAAAATACTCATTGGGCGATCCTTTGGCAACAATGCCGAAAATCAGTCCTCCAACAAGTACAGAAGAGATTATGTAAAATAAGAATCCGTAATACGACTCCAATTTCAAGATGCCAGCACCGGTTCCAAGTGCCAGGGATGCTATATTACGAATTCTCTGGACCAGCTATATTATGTTAGTCCTGTGGATCACCGCCGTTGATTCAAATTATTCCTAAAAGAGTTAGATTATATATACCTGTTGATTCAGCTGGACGTGAGCTGGATAATCCGGCGAGATGAATTCTTCAGCTGCTGAGCTCATGCCGATAGATTTGGTTGAGGTTGACATAGTGATGTCTCGGGACATTACCATTTTATCATTGTTAAAATCGTATCACGGCTCAAATGGTTGCAAAGTGAGTAGTAGAACAACCACGGACCGGGAAATGTCTGTTAAATTAACGCCTATAGCTGCCGTGACTTGAGAAATGCTGTAGCTGTTTGCTTGCAAAAGTCCCCTTGTGTGCTGATAGATCGAAATACACCGCATCACTGCTTGGAAGATCCAAAGCTGTTTGCAGATCTTCCAGAAAAATGCCTAGCTACGTTTTTTAGCTACATGGAGTGCAAAAGAGGGGCTATTGATATGAGGAAGAGATTTAGGGGTAATGGAGCTCCGTCAACAGGAAAGTATGATGAAGAACTTGCAAATCTATCGACTGGCCGCTACGATCCGGAAAAGGAAGTGCTACTGTTACAAAAAGAGCCTACTGGAGAGGTTTATGGGCATAATAAATAGGAAGAAAGCGGTCAGGATATTATTATTTGGCATACATCTGCCTACATTTAGCTGTACATATACAAATCGTGCCTGATGCTCACTACACTGTGTAACATTGGACCGTTTGAAAAAAACTCTTAATCAAGACTCTTTATTATTACTAACAAGCTCTTATGGTATGTTCTATTCATTTTCAAGACCTGTGTAAGATGTTTCATGATAGTCTATTTACTGTCTCAGGGCTTGTAGTGGCTTGCTGCTTCCTCGATTCCTGTAAGTAGCCTATCAATTGTCTTACTACTGACGACAGGGGCATTGACCACTACTCGGAAAAATTCGCCAGTTCCATCAGAGTGAGGTGCATAGTCGATCAAGAATTTTCCTTCTTGATAAAGTCGCTTTGCAATGAACCTCGTGAGATTTGAGTTTTCCTCCGCATCATCTTTCAGTCCCCCTGGTGCATAATAAAAACATGTCTGTAGACAAGGCGGGGGTAGCTCAGAAATCAGCTTGAAATCAGGTCGTTCATGTACCTGCTCGGCAAGGTATTTCGTTACTGCAAACGCATGATCGACTCGCTCTTCAAGCCCTTCAGATCCGTACCATTTCCATGCAAGGTAAAACTTAACAGCATCGGCTCGTCTACCACATCCCATGGTTCCATCAGCAAGATCAAAATTTTCTTCGTCGTCTGCTGCAGAGTGAAATAAGTAGGGAGCTTGTAAAGAGTTTGCTTTCTGGAAAAGATGTTCATCAGGTACAAGCAAGAACGAGCATGTGCAAGGTACCCCTAGCATCTTATGAGGATTAACTGTCACCGAATTGGCTTTCTCGGCGCCGGCAAGTTTCCCCCTCTGTGCTCGAGAAAAGACTACATTACCACCCCAAGAACCGTCCACGTGCATCCAGAGATTGTGCTTCTTAGCAATCTCCGATACAGTTATGAAATCATCAAAGGAACCGTACACTGTAGACCCAGCAGTGGTATTGACAAAAAACGGAGTATATCCCTTATTGAGAGAATCCTGGATTTTCTTTTCTAGATCTTCTGTGTCCATTTCTCCCTCTCGGTTGACATTGATGGAAAAAACCGAGGATGATCCAATGCCACAAAATATGGCAGCCTTGGTGATACTGTAGTGGCAATGAGAAGAGGCAAAAACTGCAAATTTATGGTCGGAATTTCCATCGAACTTTGTATCAGGATACAAAAGACTTCTAGCCATATGGAGTGCCGTAATGTTGCTGTAAGATCCTCCTGGAAATGTCAACCCACCGGCATGGGGCCCATCAAATCCAAAAAGATTAGCATAGTCCCGAGCAACTCGTTTTTCAATAACACTAATGGCAGGGGAGACAGTGAAAACATGGCTATTGGTATTAAGCATGCTCAAAAGCAAGTCACTAGCTACTCCGACAGGATTATTAGAAGCATACAGCTTATCTAAAAACCCCTCATGCCAGGTGACCACAGAATTAGCTAAAATCTGATCAACCTCTCTAAATAGCCCTTCTGCTCCAGTTCCTTTGGAATTTATGTCTAGAGCAAGCTTCTTTACTAGCTGATTAGGGTCGGCCCTCTGCCCCACACTACCTTGAGCAGAATCAGCCAGTTTTACATAATTCACAAATTTCTGGGTCAGAGTCGAAAGAACAAGTTCCAGTTCCTCGACCCGATTTGCTTCCAAAGATGATTCAATTATGTCAGTACCTGTCATGTCGCTTTGGAAGAGTACAAAGTTAAAATATCACTGCCGATGAGCCCCGCTGGCTTAAATTTTCTCGATGAGTACTAAACGTGATACGGCTTAGTAATCTCACCATCCCGCACATCGCCAAAAAAATGAGTAGATCAGCCGGCAGCAGCCCGTCCAAGCCGATGGAGGATCCGCTACTTGACGCTTGGTCGGTGGATTTGGATGATCTGGAAAGAAATGTGGTCAAACAGGTGCGTATTAGGTAGTAGCTGGCAGGATGTAATGGTATTTGCCACTAATAACATGTAGGCAGACGAGGCTCTCAGCAAGCGGGACGATGAGCTGGACTCAAAACGGCTTGAAAAATCCCAGAAAAAGCAGAAAGAACTGCTGGCTCAGATTCACAAGCTAGACGCGAATTTGAAAAACAGTAATACGCGGATTTCGGAGAAAGAGAGGCTGCGCAATCAAATTGATAAGATCAAAAGGATTGATCTAGCGGGTGTTGGTCAAGATATCTACGATATTGAAGAAAGAATTGCAAATAGGAAGCAGCCAAGTTCGAATTCTTCAGCTACTGCTAGTGCTTCAGCTCGACAGGCTGGCGAAACCGAGCACGAGTACCTCGTTCGTACAGGAAAGGTTACTCCGTTCGCCTCAAATTCTCATTTCTCTACGGGAACTGATTTGATTGAAACTAGCAGATCTCATCAAAATTTAACTCTTCCCGGTTCGGAGCTGGAGAGCATCCCAGAAAGTGATGATGAGGCTGTCATGGTCCCCAGGCGGAAAAAACGTAAGCTACAGATCATTAAGGAAGAGGACGACTCAGATGGCTCAGTTCAGGAGTATCAGCCGAATAATAGCGAAAGTGAAACTGAGGAGGAAGATTTCAGGCAGTATAAAGCTGAAGCCAGTGATAACCTGGAGCCAGAAGTCATATCTAGTGGCTCAGCTAGTGATAGCAATAACGAAGATAATGAGACGGAAAAGCCACAAGAAGAGCGTAATGTGGATGACGGTGATATTGTTCGCTTTAGGAGACGTCTTGATTTATGGATTGCCAAGCGCAAGGCCTACCGCAAAAAAATTTCATTGGACGATACCGCTTTGTCCAGCGACCGGCCTGAATGGCAACTTCCGCATCCTGTTCAGCCAGATGCAACCTTAGACAATGGTTTCAAAATTTCTGGTGACATTTACAACAGTCTCTTTGAGTATCAACGTACTGGAGTTCAGTGGCTCTGGGAGCTCTACACTCAGCATGCAGGTGGCATAATTGGTGATGAAATGGGTCTCGGTAAAACTATCCAAATCGCTGCATTCATCGCAGGCCTTCATTATAGTGGAAAATTGGACAAACCTGTATTAATTGTCTGTCCTGCAACTGTTCTCAATCAATGGGTGAATGAATTTCACCGTTGGTGGCCCCCTCTGCGTGTCGCTATTCTTCATTCCATAGGATCTGGCATGTCACTGACTGCGGAGCAGACTCTAGAACAAGAACTGATGGAGGATGATCCCATAGAGATCGATTCAAAAAAAGGCAGAGAGACCTCATCAAAATCTAGAGCGGCTGCAAAGACAATGATCGACTCCGTATTCTCCACTGGACATGTCATTATTACGACCTATGTCGGGATGAGAATGTACAGCCATTTGCTGTTGCCGAAGAAATGGGGGTATTGTGTTCTTGACGAAGGACACAAAATTCGAAACCCTGATTCAGCAGTATCCTTGGTCTGCAAGCAAGTAAGAACTGTGAATAGAGTTATTCTCTCGGGTACGCCTATCCAAAACAACTTGACAGAACTCTGGAGTTTGTTTGATTTTATTTTCCCAGGCAAGCTGGGAACACTGCCGGTTTTTCAGAATCAATTCTCTATTCCTATAAATGTGGGTGGCTATGCTAATGCGACCAATGTTCAGGTGCAAACTGCTTACAAATGTGCAGTAGTGCTGCGAGATTTGATATCGCCTTATATGCTCCGTCGAATGAAAGTGGATGTTGCACAAGATTTACCTAAAAAGACGGAGAAGGTACTTTTCTGTAAGTTAACTGAACCGCAATTAAAGGCTTACCAGGAGTTTCTCAAATCAGGTGAATTGACTTCAATCATGAATGGAAAAAGGCAGGTATTATACGGAGTGGACATACTGCGAAAGATCTGCAACCATCCGGATTTGATCAGTCGAGATGTGCTTGTTCACAGAGACGGTTATTTATACGGGTCGCCGAACAAATCTGGGAAAATGCAAGTGGTCAAAACCCTAGTTGAACTGTGGATTTCTCAGAAACACAGAACCTTGTTATTTGCTCAAACCCGTCAAATGCTGGATATTTTGGAAATATTCATGAAAACTTTAGCTAGAGATACTGGTTTGAGATATTTGCGTATGGATGGCACTACGCCAATTGGTCAAAGGCAGACTTTGGTAGACCTATTCAACGAGGATGCGTCCTACGACTTATTTCTGCTGACCACTAGAGTTGGTGGCTTAGGTGTAAATTTGACAGGGGCTGACAGGGTGATAATATATGATCCTGACTGGAATCCGTCGACCGACATGCAAGCCCGAGAGCGAGCATGGAGGTTGGGCCAAAAAAGAGACGTGGCTATTTATCGTCTGATGATCGCAGGATCTATCGAAGAAAAGATATACCACCGGCAGATATTCAAGCAGTTCTTGACGAACAAGATTCTAAAAGATCCCAAGCAGAGAAGATTCTTCAAGATGAATGATCTACACGATCTTTTCTCTTTGGGAGACTCAGAAGCCGGTGGTACCGAGACTGGCGATATGTTCTATGGTACGGAGAGATCTATTGGTAAACAGAAAACGGTAGAAAAGTCCATCAGAGATGGTGATGATCTGAACAAGGTTTCCAGCATGGCAGGCGTTGCTGGGTTGGAAGCGTTTCAAGGTAATAAGGACGATGAAGGAAATGCCAATGATGCGAGCAAGGAGGAAGATCGTATTATGGAAGGGCTGTTTGCCAATTCTGGAGTCCACAGTACTCTTGAGCATGATGAAATTATGGAAGCCCATCGGCCTGATAAAGTATTGGTTGAAAGAGAAGCCAGTAGAGTTGCGCAACAGGCTGCTGCCGCTTTGCGAGAGAGCCGAAAGGCGACAAGAGAGTCGCGGATTGGAACACCTACGTGGACTGGCAGATTTGGAAGTGCAGGCAGACCAGGAGAAGCAAGGAGAAGTCCGGGTATTGGTTCTAGGAATGATTTGAAGCCCAATATGACTTCGAAAAGCATTCTGCAGAACATAAAATATAGGAAGGAACTGGAGGAGAAGGTAAAGGCCATTGGACCCGGAACACTTGAGAAAGACGAACTTCAAGAGAAGACTGCCGAAATAACCAAATTACAGAAAGTACTACAGGAAGCGGATGGCCATCGCATGAAGAGCGCTGACCTGCTTCAAAAGTGCGGAATCGTTCCCAATGGTGTTCAAGGGATTGCCAATATCCGGGGAATGTTGCGGGAGATAGCCACATGGAGCGGCGATGAGGGACAGTGGATACTGAAGGGAGAGTTCATCTAGAACTGGCTTTTTGACTAATACGCACTAATGACAGCAATGATTAATATGCATATGTATATATTTATTTATTTTATCAATAATGAAAAGATTTGTTTGGGTTTGTCAGTTGGTGGGGCGGCCCAGGGGTTCATCTATTTTCCTCGATGGGTCGGGAGGGAAACAGTCTTTTCGCGTGTTTATTTTTAGGGGGAATTGAAATAAACGACGCACCGCCATCTGAAGAGCACAGCGTAAATTCCTGTAAAGAACAAGAAACAAAATGAAGCTCAACGATATGGCTAGGGGTTTTCTCACTATTTTTTGCTTGTTATACCTGGTGGAGGGATCTAAATGGGATGATTTCACCGGAAAAAGTAGGTCAACAATCAATCGGTCAAGTTCAGTTGAAGTTGAATACTAACAACACATATAGATTTCGCTGAACGAGCAGCTAAACGTGCTGATTCCGCTAGTAGCAGCAAATCAGTGGCTGTTGTCTCGGAGGTGGAGGGCACCTCTAGCACGACAAAAAGTCTCCAGGTAGTGAGCAGCTATAATAGCGGCGGCTCAAGCAGCAGCGATAGCAAGAGCACGGATACTAAAGATACTAAATCCGGTGACTCCTCTTCCTCCAAGACTTCGTCAGAAACCTCTTCGAGCAGCTCTTCATCTATTTCTATCAATCCCAATCTGCCGGCAGGAGGCATTTCGATGCAGACCCCGATATCAACCACCAGCACATACGTGAAGATTGGTGATGTAGCTACTTTCAAATGGACATATACCTCGCTTAGTGTGACGCCTAGTGCACTGAATATTGAGGCCTACTGCTCTGATAACTCTCAGACGTACACTCTGACTACTAATCATAGTGCAAAGAGTACTGAATATGTCTGGGATACCTCTGATTATGAAACAAACCACACTGTTGATTTCCCTACAGCTGAGTACACGCTTATTATTTATGATTCTAAGAGCAATGCTACCGCTGCAGCTAGCCCCGGTTATCTCAGTGCTCTAAGCTACTCTTTTGGAATGTACATACCACAATCATACACACCATGGGCTCTGGACGATACGTATATCAATGTTGCAACGATTCTTGAATCGCCTGTCTCAAAGTTCGTGCTGGGTTTTTTCACTTTGATGCTCGCTACAACTTTGAAAGTCATATTGACCTAGATAGATCTCGTTAGATCTGAACTATTTATTCCTACAAACCGAGAAATATCGTACAAAAGCTCTCTAGTAATGTTGGCCTAACAGCTCTCATGCCTTTTTCTTCAGCAAGCCTTTAAATATATCAAATGAATTCCCATCCGGCTGGAGATGATAGAACTTCCCTTGTGGTTTTCCCTGCCTGTCAACTTCCTCGACACTTAGCAAACCGTAGTCAAGAGTAATACCCCTGATAACAGCCTTGGTATTGTTATACTGTTCAAGAAATACCGTTTGATCGTTATGAAGCCAAAGCTGGTAATATCGTTGTTCAAAAGGTGCAAACCCCTGATGGAAGAAGAAAGCCAACATTGTTTCTAATTTGGCTTGTATCAAGGCTAACAAGGTCTCACTTTTATACGGGGAAAGTCTCGCAAGTCCATTAATTGCTCGCTCTTCGTTGTACTTCTCCAGAACCAGATTTGCTGACGTCGTGGGAGCGGCATTGTACACATTTGTACCAGCCCCGTAAACCAGAACATATTCTCCGTCGAGAATATTGCTGTTCACCAGCACTCCGCCAATTTTGGTATATGGATTCAGCTTGTCCGCAGCTGCAGTAGATGGGTCGTAGTTAGGAGTCTTTGCGTATACATCATTGGGCCATTTGAGAAAAACGGGAACATCCGAGTATTGCGGGCCATATCCTCTAATGGCTTCGACGACGGCTAGAGAAACCAAGTACTGCACAAATACAGTATACTTACTATCCGATATTGGAAATCTCAAGATACCAGAAACAGCAAGCACACCTGGAGGGTTGACCCAAACATTGTTACCTCTTCCTCTGCCAGCAATCTGAACCGTTCCGACGTTGATTAGACCATGTGGGACGTGCTGTAGAATATTATAGTTCTTATCAAGCATAGTTGAAGTGGATGATACGACTTCACCATACATCATTAATGATCCCAGATCCCCTCTTATTCCATTTGCGATTTGGAACTGTTTCAGAGAAGAAAAATAGAGCTCGTGGTCAAAGTATGGGGTATCCTTATGCTGTGGATAGCCGGTATAAAACACGTCCACTTCTTTCTGCTGCTTATCGGCGGTGGTAATTTCAGCCTCCTCGTCAAGTTTTTGCGCTTCCTCTGTAAATTGTTCATTCCTCGCATCATGAAAGCGGAAAGTCTCATTTGTACCAACAAGGAGATTATGCGCGGGGCCCTGGAATCCCACTTCCTTTTCCAGCTTTTCAAGGTATTTCTCTATAATGTCAGGATTGGAAGCAGTGAGCTTTAACTTTGTCAAACGTGGTATGGTATTCTCACTCTCATTAACCTTCAGACCCAGCTTTTTGAGCATTGCTCGGAGAAAAAAGAGCCGTTCTTTCTCGCATTCATGCAAATCGTTGATAACTGCGTCAGGAATTGTATCCATTGATTCGTCGTTATGAACATTCTTTGGGTTAATGAAAAATTCAGGGTGAACACCAGTAAGGACTGTATGGCCATCGCCAACCTTCCTATATACAACAGCAGCAGCAGAATCACCGCCGTCAATTATCATGGGATCTTGATAAGATGCAAGGATTTCAACGCCTTTGGAAGAGAATTGCTTCGCATCAACAAAACAACCTCCTCCGTTGAAATAACATTTGAAATCATCTGTAGCATCGCCGAGAGCTTCTTTGTTGACAGAAACCAAGGCAGCTTTGCACCCCTCATGACCTGCATAACGGAACCCGGGGAAAACTGCTCCGCGACAGGTACCCGGAAAAAACTTGAGCTCCCGGCTACCAGAAACCTCCATTCTAGGATCGCCCACTTCGAACTCTACTCTGGCAGCACCCCAATAACCCCCGGCGCAGAATCCAAGATAACTACCGCCCTTCCTCACATAACCCTCGATTTTTCGAGCGCCTACTCCATTGAGCTCCTTGCAATATCCAAGGTCCGCACCGCCCGGGATGGTCAATAAGGACGTGGACTGCTGCCAGGGTTCATCTCTCAAAACAGCAGGCCCAACAGTAACAACTCCGTAGTATGGAGACAACAGTTTTCGAAGAGTATCAGTACATTGCTTGACAGATTCAACGGTTGTTCCCGGACCGGAGTAGACTAGAACGTTCATTGGAAATGAACCGTACTGCGCGTTACGGCGAAGAAAGCGTTGAATAAACAATGCGCAGAAGCGATGGGCTGAAATATTTCAGTTTATCGATGCCCCAATTGCGCATTTGTTACCCAACATGGTCAATGACAAGGTAACCAAAGCAGTAGATCTGCAAGATATTGAGGACGATGACTCGCCTGATGAATGGTAGATGATAAGATAAAATGGATAATCTCAATTCGCTATGACGCGCGCTAACCGTCTAGGGATGAACGGATTATTGATACAGGCTGCGATAGTGGGTAGCATCATTCAATTTGCAGTCTTCTGTATGATACCCTATAAATAAGCTAACCTAAGAGGAAAATTGGAATCTAACTAATTGCCATGCGGATTCCAAAGATTGGAGGGACTGCATCCCTGAGGTGGGTTTGGTGCACGTTGTGAGCTGTCAGATTAAGCTAACCAGACCAGATGAAAGCATTCAAGGAATGCTGGGATCTCCACAAGAACAATACTCGAGTCAACACAGAAGATTCGGAAGAAATCAACAAACCTCTTTAGAAAAACAATTTGACGCATCTTTGTGCATATATATTGTACATATGAATAAATAAAAGAGATTTTTTTTTTTCTTTCCGGCTCAGAAGCCGTCATTGTCGTCGACAATCAAGGTTGTGCTGGGAGTCAGTTGGCTATCAGACTCGATAATGTCTTTCGTGACAAAGTCCTGGTCAATTCCTCCATCCACATTAGAACCGGAATGGTCTGTCATCTCCTCGGTTACTCGAGCGCCCACTGCAGGAGTACTTGGAGCCAAGGTTTTACCGTATTTTCTTCTCTTTCGCCGCTGCCTGTTCTTTTCCGTCTTCTCCTCATCCCTTCTTTGACTTTCTTCTCTTTTCCTGTCAAAGCCTTGCTGTAATTTTTCATCTTCTTCCTCCTTCTTCTCACTCATTTGTGTATCGAATAGCCTTCTCCTCTGCGCCTTTGCAATGTGAAATTCCCCCGATCCAGCAGCTGCAGTTGATCCCGTGGTGTATGCGGCTGGAGCGTTATGGACCTTTTCCTTGGGCTTTTTATCATCCTTCTCTGCATCTTCTTGCTTTTCGATTCGCTTTATGCTCTTCTCCGGATTTCGCAGAAGCTCCTCCAGCTCTTTTCGTTGATGTTCCGTTCCCTTCATGCTGGAAGGGCGGGCAGATCAATGCTAGGTGGGATAGGTCGCCGCACCTCACGTCAAATTCCACCACCTTTGAGCTCTCCCTTTCAAACACATCATCATTTAACCACACCCAGCAGCAGCCTGTCGAAGCCAAGTCACCCACACCGCTCTACGCTTTGTACAAATCAGCGAATTACAATTATTATTGAAGGACAAATTGTTCCTATTTATTAGTTGATTAACTCGTCGCCCCCCACCTCCCGCTGCTGCCTTTTCTTTTGTCTTCCTCATGGTAAAGCTCAAGGAAATCCCCAGAACTGCGGCCTTTGCCTGGTCTCCCAGTGTCGAGGACCCTCTGCTTGCTACCGGCACGGTGGCAGGCGCCATTGATGCTGATTTCTCGGCTACCACGCAGCTGGAGCTTTGGGATCTAAGTTTGCTTGATCGATCTTCGGACGGGTTCCAGCTAAACGCGAAGAAGTCGATTGATACGGATGCCAGATTTTACGACATTGCCTGGGGCGCCGTCTCAGAATCTCATCCTCAGGGGTTGATTGCCGGTGCTTTGGAATCGGGCAGTCTCCAACTCTGGGACCCTAAATCAATTCTGTCAGGCAATTCTACTCCTTTCCAAAAATCTAATAAGCACTCAGGTGCTATCAAATCTATCCAGTTCAATCCCATCCAGAGCAAGGTTCTCGCCTCCGGTGGCTCCAAAGGTGAGATATTTGTCTGGGATTTAACCAAAATGGACTCTCCTTATTCTCCGGGTACCCAGTCCAGTCGCCATGACGAAATTGAATCGGTGTCGTGGAACAACAGCGTCTCACATATCTTAGCCACTGGTGGTAATACTGGCTTTACCTCCATTTGGGATTTGAGAAACCGCCGTGAGGTCTTGCATTTGCACTACAGCTCGCAGGCTGGTGGCCGACATGCTGTCTCTTCTGTTCAATGGCATCCGACCAACTCCACAAAGCTCATGACTGCTTCGGAGGATGACAATTGCCCAGTAATTCTCCTATGGGATCTAAGAAATGCTAATGCTCCCGAACGTGTTCTCCAGGGCCATAATGGGGGCGTCTTGTCGCTCGATTGGTGCGTCCAAGACAGTGAGCTACTGCTTTCTTCAGGAAAAGATAACCGAACCCTTTTATGGAATCCCGAAACAGGTGAGAATCTTGGAGAATACCCTATAGCAACTAACTGGGCTTTTGAAACTCGATTTAACCCTAAGTTCCCTGATGTCATTGCATCCGCATCCTTTGACGGAAAGATTACCGTTCAATCTCTACAGGACGTTGACACAAACGAACAGAAGAAGGGTGATACGAAGGCTAATGAAGACTTCTGGAATCCATCCTCATATGTGGATACCCTTCATCCCACCTTCCAGAAACAGCAGGCTCCTAAATGGTTGAAGCGACCTGCCTCTGCTATTTTTGGTTTTGGTGGTAAAATTGTCTCTGTCAAGACTTCGGATGGAACCTCTTCGGTTTCTATTTCGAAGTACGTTGGTGATGAAAATCTTAATGAACAAACATCTAAGTTCTCCGCCGCTCTTGATGCCCATAATGTATCTAGCATTATTGACTATAGAAAAGAAACTGCTAGCAGTGATAAGTACGATTGGGATATCCTGGCTGTATTGGCCAGTACCGAAGGTGATTTCAAGTCCAACCTTTCTAGATTTATTGGAATTTACGGGAATGAGGATGCTTCCAATGGCAAAATTGAGGGCACAGCTGAGGAGAAGAAAGGTTCGGAAAGTGAACTTTTTGGACAAAAAGAAGGTGAGGATGACGAATTTTTGAGTAAACTCTCTATTAAAGATGGGGAGTTCGTTCCCTCTGGGCCATTCACCCTGTTTGGTGATACTCAGTCTGAAATTGATAAGGATATCTCACGAGCAATCCTTCGAGGTGATATTTCGAAGGCAGTCAATATTGCGTTGGAGAAAGACTTACTCTCTGATGCTTTTATGCTCTCTCTCAATGGTGACGCGGCCACTCGAAAGAAGGTACAGGATATTTACACCAAGAAATTCTCTAAAGAGAAACCTTATATTCGAATTCTCTCTTCGATTGGCAATGGCTCCCTTGATGATCTGGCTGATAATGGTGATGTTAGTGAGTGGAAGGATATTTTCACTGCATTGTTCACCTATGTCAAGGACCCTGATACTTTTAGCAAACTTGCTACAAAACTAGGTGACCGAATTATTTCTAGCCAGAAGCTGGATTCCAAAACTAGGGACACTTCTTTATTCTGCTACGCTGCCGGTTCCAGCTTGTCTAAAATAGCAGCAATCTGGCTGTCTGAAATTGATGCTGCCGAGAAACTGTTGGTCGAAGAAAACAGTTCTACACCCTATGCTGCTCATGTTAAAGCTCTACACCAGTTCATTGAGAAGATCACTGTGTTCAGAGGGGCTGTTGGAGATTCTCTTGATACTACCGGCAATTTGGAGCCATTATATGATGCTTATCGAGATTATGCCAATATTGTTGCGGCACATGGCGATTTAAAGCTTGCAGAGAAGTTCCTTGACTTGTTACCTTCTGGACACCCTGGTGCTTCTTTAGAAAAGGAGAGAGTTGCCGGTGCCTCGTCCAAGAAACTCGCTGCAACTAGTTATGGTGCGACTACTACTACTGCTACTACAGCCAGTAACCAATATGGTTTGCCAGTCAACAGCACTAGCTCCAGTCCGGCCAAAGCAAAGGGACACAGAAAAGCTTTTTCCAATGCTGTAACGGCAAATCAGTCTGCTGCCCCTGGCTCTATCTATGCTCCCGTGCAGCAGGCGAGCGTGCCAAAAGCAGAACCCCCGCAACAAGCAGGCCTCCCTGCCGCCCCGAAGGCACCTTTGAATCCTTATACACCCGCCGTCTCTATCAGCAACCCTTATGCGCCTGCTGCTAATCCTTATCAGCCTCCTTCATTATCTCAGCAGAAGCCTGTTACTTCTGCACCGTTGGCACCGCCTCCTACGGCTTCTGGAAATAGCACAGTCACCCCCCCTCCGCCGCCCACTGCCGCATCTGTAAAAGCGAAAACTACGACTGGATGGAATGACTTGCCTAATAGTACTCTGGCGTCTGCTCAGCTTCGACGACCCCCATCTACAGCACAGACTATGGTATCGCCCTTTCCCAATCAAAGCTCTGGCTCTAGTCCTATTACTTCTCCAGGGCTGATCGGTCCCCCTCGAGGGTCTGCTACTATTATCCCCCCACCTCCTACCAACTCCGGACCACCTAAAAGCGCACGAGCTTCGCCAATTCCTATTGCCCCTCTACCCTCTAATGGTACGGTCAATCCCTATGCAGCAGTTCCTGCCCTCTCTCAACCTCAGACTGGTGGTCAGGGCTTCCCTCCTCCTCCTGGCCAACCTTTTGCACATCCTCCTACCCAAGCTGAGCGAGTTTTATCTCCTGTAAACCCCTACGCTCCTAGCGCTCCTAGCGCTCCTAGTGCTCCTATTCCGGCTGCAGCTCCAGTTCCTTCGAATGTTTATGCTCCTCCTCCTGGTGCTAGTACTAATCATATTCCTCATGCTCCACCTCCTGGGGCCAACATATCTTCTCCTCCTGCTCCTCCTAAGGTGCCGACTCCTCCTCCTGCTGCACCAAAATATCCTGCTGGTGACCGGTCACATATTCCCGAGTCTTCTAGGCCGGCTTATGAGATTCTCAGCCAAGAGATTGAAAGAGTAAAGCCTAATATTCCTGCTAATTTCAAGAGGCAGGTTATCGACTGTGAAAAGCGTTTGAACATTTTGTTCGACCACTTGAATAATGATGACCTGTTGTCCGCTGAAACGATTAGCGATTTGGTAACATTATCGCAGGCTATTCGTGACCGGGATTACGATACTGCTAATCAATTGCATTTGGACATTTTAACTTCGCGAGTAGAGCAGTGCGGTCAATGGATGGTTGGCGTCAAGCGGTTGATTGAGATGTCGAGGGCCGTTGCGTAGGCCCGCGGCTGTCTTAAGTAATATACGGTAGTGGCAGTTATAAATATCGTATGATTAATTACCTATGCTAGTCGGAGCTAGTAAAATTCATAAGTATTGTGAGGTTGACGTATATAGTGTCACAATATAGGTCATTATGGAGCAAGATTCATTAGAAGACTTGCCGTAGCATGTTTCCAACAAAGCCTCTTGCATGAGTCGATTCCGTGGCTAAAACTGCAAAGCTCAGTGCAAAAGCAGCGGTTTCAAAATGAGGGTAATCTGCGTCGAAATTATCGGGGAGGACAGCTTCTAGCGCCTTGGGTGCTACAAAGAGTGCTAATTCTCCTCTTCGTTCGCGTCGCTCAACTAAAGAGCTGAGGCCACTTAATAGAGATCCGAGTCCAGGCCCATAGGTGCGATCTATTTCATTACCAGTCGCTTTAGGGAAGAAAAACGGTGCGATTCTAGAACGCTCAAGACATACTCCGTACCAGCAGAAGAAGATGAACGCAGAGAGAAAAGCAGACGACCGAAGAGAACCAGTGATGGTACGTTGGACCTTTTCGCTAAGCGGACGACTGGACATAGAATTTACAAGCATATTTAAAGGCAGGTATATTGTCATAGCTGTCCTCATGCCTCTCTGAAATCGCCATAAACCGTGCAGCTCACAGTTCTTAGAACAGCCATCGTGAATAAGCTCACACGGGATTTTATCAATCATGGAGAATTTAGCATCTTCAGGTTTCATTCCAGCCTTCAAAGCCATATTTACCAGAAGATCTTCGTGAGGGCCAACTTCACCGTAGACGATGTTGCCTAGTCGAAGCTCTCGCAGAGCCAACACCAGCTTGTCATCCATATTGGCCGCCATAGTGATCCATTTCTGGTACGGCCGAGAGAGTCTTTCAGGGAAATAAAACCAGCAGAACATGACGATAAAACTTGCCAAACTGAAAAATGCCACATCGCCAATGGCAGCGATGAAGGACGGCACTCTGACGGATTTTGCAGCCAAACGGACCACGATATCAGCAGCGCGAATAAATGCAAAAGTGCTGAGATCGAGAGTGCCGGGCTGTTTTGGATGAAATCTGAGAGATTCCCTATAAGATCGGAAGCTGTATAGACCAGCGACGATGGCTGAGATGAACTTTGTCTTGCCATTTGAAAATCCCAAACGTCTGATTGCGGGGTATGTCAGCATAAATATTCCAATTAATTTGCCGATAAAAGCAGGAAAACGATCGGGGAGAAGAGCACGATAAAATGTCTTGAGCACATTTTTCACATAGCCCCTTGTATCCTGTTTCTTTTTGATTGCATGTGTTGTCAACGAGATAATCCTGGGAATAACCACATAGATGTAGGCAGCTATGAAGCCCTTCGCAGTTCTGAATATTAGCCGAGGAAATGAGAATAAACCGAGCCTCGCTACCTACTTGCGAAAAATGGGATTTCCGGTCAGCACTTGCAGAAATGCTTGATTTCTACGTGCAGCAATCGCTAGAGCGCCGGCGCTATTTTTGCGCGGCATGTTGGCTGGTTGGTAGGTTGGCAAAGTCTGTTCTTAAGTGAGTTTTTTAGATCAACGATTATTGCATTACTCTACGGGGAGCCGTCTGGGTCAGCGATGCCGTTGGGTAATGCGGCACGCTGGGCTGGTCGCTCAATATAAATTTCTGAGATGGATCATATCGAGACAGGCGCTCAGTCCAAAAAGCATGCCCCTAGTGTGAGCTAGCGAGTTTTTTGGTTGATACATAGTTTTATATGAGAGCTGCTGAACCATTCAGGTGGGAGGCAGCTGCAGCAGCGACCCGTTTAAGTAATTCAGCACGGTTAAATTTATGTCCCACCCTAAAGTCCTCGGTAGGGGCTGACAATTATTCTGAGCACATTTTATTTATATTATTCTTCGATTCCCTGATGGCTAGCCAACTGAGCTGTTCCATTTCTACTAAGGGCCTCGCAAATATCGGCATCGCAGTAAACTGATGCCAATGCCATAATATATATACTACCATGGTCGCTTTAATAGAGCATCATTTACAAATAGTTTCGCTAATTTTAGTATCGAGTATATGAATACAATCTGCGAATGTCTCGTCAATGGCATTTACCAGGAAAGTGTAATTTGTGGGTTTGATGACAGCCTTATACACCACCTATCTGTGTCCCATAGCTTCCACAGACTCATGTGGAAAACCAGATTTACACATGGGAGGGAAGAGTGCAACATATATATCGCGACTGCAGCTAGTGTACATATAAATACTCTTATATTCCTACCATCAATTAATCTTTGATCAAATATTACGGAAATAACTGCCAAATGTGGTTTATCAACAATCAGCTGGATAATAGCACCTCCACTGCTATCTGTCTCTGCTTAGTTCTATGCCAAGCTGTGCAACTGTAGGAATGGTCTGGGGAATAAAGTTCATCATGGTAGAATTTCACATTTAATTAAGTATACCACAGCGTTTTCCAAGAGGTCGAAATATTCTCGCTGGTTACGCCGTTGTTCATGAAACAATTTGGTGATATGAGAAGTACAATATGGTTTGGTCGCAGCTCTGAACCTGATCCATCTATCCAAAAGTCCATTCCATTTCTATACCCTATCTATCATCCGATTAATCTTCTACCAAAAATCCGCAGGTAACGGTAATAATTAACGGCGGCCAATTTTGGACTATGACGGGGGATTTATCATTCAGCCATGGAAATTGTGGGGTTTCGCTGTCAAATCTCTCTTTACAGCTGAGCGGCCACTTCAGACCCATGCACCTCATATATCCGGCGGTCAGGCATAATGATTGAGGCGTAATCCAACTGTGGATGAAAACAAAAAACGAAGCTGGCTGTTACACCAGTTCTGCCGGCACCTTTTCGCTACTGCTGGCAGTCATATGAGATCCATAACGGTAAGTCCGCACCCTGATCTACATGCGGAGTGCCCAAAGTTCGGCTGGGAAGTCCTTAACCTCCACCACAAAAAATTGTTCCAAACACTACACTATCCTCAAGTTTACAGAGCCACACATATTTATTACAATCAACTCCAGGGAAAAAAAGATAACTGGTAGCTGGAGAACTATTGGTGACATGTTGCAATCATCCAAGATGCAGCAGGAACCAGATAACAAGGATGAAGGGGGTAAGCCCGCAGATGCCTCAAACTTAGAATTGGCACCCGCGTCTATCTCTGTCAGTCCGCTGCTTTCAGACACGCGAAAAGATGTTGCAGAACAATCAAATATCACTATTGAAGAAACTGAACCTGGCAAAAAGGGAGACGAGACTGAAACCAGCGTGAACACCAAGGTCGGTAAGGAAAACCGCAAC
Organism: Zygoascus flipseniorum; assembly: GCA_030565365.1. Lineage (NCBI taxonomy): Eukaryota > Fungi > Ascomycota > Dipodascomycetes > Dipodascales > Trichomonascaceae > Zygoascus > Zygoascus flipseniorum. Next base: position 189,862 of record JAJMBR010000007.1, read on the forward strand.
TTGGATAACTCAGACTCTGGACTGCACAGGAAGACTTCCGATGTCGAGCCTGAATATGAATCTTCCGAGGCCGAAACTGTGATTTTGGATCCTATACGAAGAAGGCGAAATAAAGCTGCTCTAAAACGCAACCGCGGCCGACTCAATAGCACATCTGAAGAAGACGATGTCAGTTCAGAATCCGATTCACAGGATTCAGACGATAGCAGATCCAAAAAGGGTGAATCCAAGCATAAATTCATGAAATACGATCACCCTGGGTTTCGGAAGGTTTCTAATGAGGGTAATGGCCGCTCGGCTTCACCCGTAGACAAACCTGTACAGGCAGTTCGAAAAGATGGCAGACCCATTCGTGACGCCAGCGGGAGACTGCTACTGCAAAAGTTGTGTGATAAAGGCGACTATTCTCGAGTTCAGGCTCTTGTAGAATCTGGAGTTGATGTTAACGACAGAGACTACGCCGGGAACACTGCGCTTCACGATGCTGCGTTAAAGGGCCATCTCGATATTGTCAAACTTTTGCTTGATAATGGTGCCATTATAGATATTCGGTCAGGTGCTACAGATCTGGACACTCCTCTGATAGACGCAGCCTCGCGCGGGCATGTTGATGTTGTTGAATTTCTTCTTGAGCGAGGAGCCGATCCGAGGATTTTGAACGCCCAAGGTAAATCAGCCTTGGATTTCGTTTTAGACGAAGACGAAGATGAAGACTATGATCGGATTGTAGTCATGTTGAAAAAATCTATTACCAAACTTCGAGGTAGGAAACGACGAGATAGCGACGGGGAAGAAGATACTCTGCATGCCTTAAGCTACGAACCTGGACACTCTGTTTCAGGAACGTTTCCCAGATCTGAGCAATATGGCGGCGCCTACAGACGGGGAAATGAAAAGATTAGTACATCCGCTAGCGGTTCCGCTGAGGACTCCGATGTGCAGGCAAATGGCGCAGCGCGAAGGCGAGGAGGTGCACGTTCTCATTCTATTCGCAATGATCTACTATGGATGGACCTGACTACGAAGACCGGTAGGGAACAAGTCTATAAAAAAGCTGCAGATGGAGACATCCAATATGTTGGCAGATTTCTGGAAGAAGGCTGGCAGCCAGATGGTGATTGCCTGGTGCTAGCAGCAAAGCATGGACATACAGAAATTGTCGGCCTTCTACTTGCTTTTGGGGTTAGCAGTGATAGTGTTAATGAAGACGGCTATACAGCCATTCATGAAACTATTGGCCGTGGACATATCGAGACCATCAAACTACTGCTAAATTCTGGCTCAGATCCATTATGGAAAGATAAGTCTGGTATGAGTTATTACGATCTTGCTAGGGATGCTCTTGGGGATGAAGATGATGAGACATTTCTAATCGATAATGCCATTAGGGAGCGAAAGGGTAAACCTTTGAGAGTCAGACCTTCCCTGCCCAAGAAAGAACCTTCTGATAAGTCCCTTTTCAAAGCTGTTGAAGAATCGAACTTGAACCAGAGCCCTGCCCAAGAAAAGATCATGCCGATTTCCAAAGACCGGTCCACCGCCGACGAAGGTGATCATGAGGTATTTGCAGAAGCTGAGAAAAGAGAGAAGGAAAGGCAGCGAGCTAACGCCAAAGAACAAGAAAAGAAGCTTCGAGAACGAGAAAAGAAGCTCCGAGAACGAGAGAAAAAGCTTAAGGAGAGAGAAAAAGAGAGGGAGCTCGAGCTAGAGAAAGAGAAAGTGAAAGAAAAGGAGAGGGAGCTTCAGAACCAGAAAGAGATTGAAAGAGCTGAAGCACGAAAGAAAGAAGAGGAAGAACGCCAGCGTCTCAGAAAGATCGAGGAGGAAAGAACAGAGAAGCAGTTACAGCTGGATAAGGAAAGAGAAGAACGAGAACTGCAGATACAAGCTCAGAAAGAGGAAGAGAGACGACAGAAGCTCAAAGAGATTGCCAAACAGCGTGGCATATTAGAGGCGCAAAAAGAAAAAGAAAGAAAGGAGCGACAGCTACGAATGCTCAAAAATCTGGAAGAAGAAGAGAAGCGCCGCGCAGAAAAGAGGCAGGAGGAGCAGGAAGAATTCAAAAGGAGGAGACAAGAAGAAGGAAAAGCTTTAGAAAAGCGAAGGTTGATCGAAGCAGAACAGGAGGCAGAGAGAAGGGATAAACTTCAGAAACGGAAAGAGCTCGAGCGACGAAGGCAGTTCCCTTACGGAATTCGAACTGCGGTGTTCAAACCTCGATCCACTGAAGATATTGAGGTGTTCTTACCTCTCGTTGCTCGTTCTTTCGGTAACATCGACTATTTCCTCGACGTCCAAGTTTATTTGATCCTTGGTCAAGCAAACCTTTATGAAGTTTATCCAGAGCTTTCGAAGAAGCTTGTGGCTGGTCAAGAAAAGGAAAGCCTCTGGCATGTTGTGATGCCCTGGATGTGCCGGCGGGTAGTGCCATTTGATGAGACGGCCATATCTGACAATGCTCTTCGTGACCGTACTAATGAGAAGAAAAAGTTTCTTGCAATGTCTATGTTTTGGCTGAAGGTAGACGAGATAAAGGAGATTGTGAAGAAAGAGCTGCCTGGATTATACGGTGCATTGCCCTTTAGCATTGTCTGGCTGGATGTTACTGGAGGAGGATCACAACCAAATGCAGGTACAGCCAATGAAGGTGATAGCGTTCTTCCAGTCAAAGGGAAGGATACTGCTTGTGTACCAGATATCAATCTTCCTTTGAAGATCAGATTAAAGCTGGAGTGAGCGACAAGGTAATATCCTGAATCTGCCGCTGCCTTAATGCTATTATTTATTTATCATCACGTACAGTTGTATTTTGGTGTAATGAAGTGAATGAACTCCTCATACAATCATGATCTATCTGGTGCACCTATATGTAACTGACCTTCAAGCCCATTGAAAGAGTCTGAACAATTTTTGCCCATAAAAGTCGGAAAAGCTCTCTGATTTTAGCTCTTAACCGAGGGTGAGACAAAGAGAGAAGTAGGGAGACAACAAAAACAAGCGTAGTCCATGTGGAGGAGGAATAATAGTATGATATAAATCTGGATGACCAATAATTTTTGATGGAAGCCCAATGTGAAAGGGCAGGGTAGGTTGTTGGATGCAAGTTCTGCTCTCTTTGGTTAAGAGAGAGATTCGAAGAAGTAGATACAGGGGAGACTGTTCTTAGATCGTCAAAATCAGTAATTAAAGGCGATTGGGGAGTACTCGAATCACGGGAAGAATTTGTGGTATGCGATATAGACGTGTTGAGGGTAGACGAAGTCAGGGCCTGCTGCTGCTCTCTATGAAGACGCTTTTTGATATGCTCGTCTTCGAGACGATCGAGCTTTTCCAGAGTTTTTTCACGACTATGGGCGTAGAAAGGACTTGCGAGTACGAATTCGCGAGCATATTCAAAATCGCTTTTGAGTGGCAGGATTTTGAATACAAAAAGAGATTGGAGCTTTCTATACTCAACCAACTGATGAGGGGTCATCTCCGATACCTCGGCAGACAACGAAGAGAGATAAAGCTCTGATTGCTGGAAAACTGACTCGATACCTTCTTCGTTGCCATGCTTAGCAACGAGCATGACGAAGCCGTTAAACAGTTCTTGCGGAATATGGGGAAACGACGACGACAGAGCAGCAAAAAGAGACCCATCGTTGATAGAGGAACTCAGTTCTGCTCGCCTAAAGTCAATCCATTTCTGGTCCGAATCAGGTCTTGCAGCGTTATCAACTAATGCTAAATACAGGCTCCAAGCTTTGAGATAGATGGCATTGTTGAGCTTCCCTTGAACTACCAGATCAGTAGACATAAGTGGCTGTAACTGATCGAGTGACTCTTTAAATCGCCGGTTCACAAACAGCTTGGCTGCATTACGGTAGAGCTCTGTGTATAGAGACTGAGGACCGGAGCCAGAGCCAGAGGCGGAGGAGACGCTGAAGCTTAGCTCGTCCATATTTGGTGGGGTATGGTGGAGTAGGGAAGCTGGATTAAGAAGTATGGGGAAGAAGTCCTGGAGAAGCGCAACTTCGGGCCGACCCCTATCACACGGGTAGTAATAGCTTTAGCCAGAACAGCAATCAAGCACAAACTGATATAATCGTTAGCTATCAATATTTTAGCTATATGCGTTGTACTTTTCCCTGAGTCTGGTCTTTTTAATTCAGCTCAGGACCGATTCTGCTTGTCTAGTTGTCGCCTCGGCAGCTAATTTTCCAGTCGCCGCCCAGCCGCACATCAGCTGACAGTGTGGGATTTTAGGGCCCGCTTATCAATAAATCTGTCCAAATGTTGCTTGCAAGGCTCCAAAAAACCTACTTTCTTAACGTCAACCTGTTTGCTGATTGCATTGACTGAAGTACGTGGCAAAATGAGTGATTCCAATATACGGAATGAGCAAACTCCTTTGCTGCGCGAATCGCCCAAACAGAACAGCTCTGCTTATCAAGATGACCCTGAACCACTTGTGATCCGAGTCGCCGATGAACCAATTAGACATCTGGGGCTTTCGGCGGCAGTATCGCTGATGGTTAACAAAATGATAGGAACTGGAATATTTTCCATTCCATCTAGTATATATACGCTGACTGGATCAGTTGGATGGGCCATGGTGATCTGGGTGCTGGGCGGGTTCATTGCGTACTGCGGCCTTCATGTTTATCTAGAGTTCGGACTTGAAATTCCTCGCTCTGGCTCGGAAAAGAATTATTTGGAAAGAATCTTCAAATATCCCAAACACCTTGCTTTATGCATTTTTGCAGTTACAAGTGTGCTGTTGTCTCTTTCCACTGGAAATGCTTATGTGTTTGGCATGTATCTACTGATAGCTGTGGGGATTGAGGATCCGTCCGTGTTTGCTACTAGGTCTCTCGCCGTGGCTTGCATATCTTTTGCATTAGTTATTCACACTGTATTTCCAATAGCCGGAAGGGCTCTTTTCACCTCTCTTGGAATGCTCAAGGTGGTTGCACTGGCACTTATGGTTATCTCTGGTTTTCTGGTCATAGGCGGAGTTATCGACGTTGGACCTTTGCCTAATAACTGGGAAGACCCTTTTACGAATGACGGATTGGGAGGTGGGATTTATAACTTTGCAATTGCCTTGCTGCGAGTTTTCTTTTCCTATAGAGGCTGGGATAGTTGCAATAACGTCATGGGAGAAATTGTCAATCCTGCTAGAACAATGTCCATTGCAGGTCCTCTCGCTATCGGAACTATGACTGTTCTATATACATTCTGCAATATCGCCTATTTCACTATAATCCCCAAGCAGCAAATTATCGATTCTGGTGTGATCATTGCTGCCAACTACTTCAAGATTGTTTTTGGAGATTCCGCTGGTTCCAGGGCCCTACCACTCCTTATTGCTTTGTCCAACTTAGGAAATGTCTTAGTAGTTACCTATGCCTGTGGACGGGTTAATAGAGAACTGGCTAAACATAACTTGCTTCCTTTCTCAAGCATAGTCGCCTCTCTTAAACCTTTTGGCACCCCGGCGGTCGGGCTTTTCATCCATTGGTTCATGACCGTCTGTGTGCTTGTCATTCCTCCACCTGGCCAAATATACGAATTCGTTGTTGATCTTTCGACATATCCTTTAACTATCATTCATTTCTCGGTTACTGGTGGGTTGCTTTATCTCCAGTACAACCATACCAAGGAACACTGGGGGAAGAAGGCAGAATCTCATCACTCTCCTCTCCTCTTCACTTTGGTGTATCTTCTTGCCAATTTGTTCCTTATCATAGTACCTTGGATCTCGCCAATATCCTATCCTGCTGATAAACTGCCTTACTGGTCGGTGCCTGTTAGTTCCCTCATCATTGTTGGCGGAGTCGGCCCTCTTTATTGGTGGTATTGGCGATCGACTCCTGAAGCTGTCAAGCTGGACAATGAAATAGCTCACGGAGAATATATAATAACAAGCTAGCATGTGGAATTACAGAAGAAGGCAAAATTCATATCTGAGCTTGCAATCGCAAACGCTGTCAAATGGTAGATATCATAGCTTTCATTACATACTATATGTTAATATTATGTATGACTTGTCTGATTTAAGGATCTTAAGTCAGCCAGGTTATGCATCCGACAGATTAGCTGAATTTGCAACCGTACTGGTTTGGCTGCTGTTAGTGAACCATTCATGTTCCACAATATCCGTGATGGTGGGCCGTTGACGAATATTCCTAGCAAGAACCATTCGGATAAGTGAAATACACGATTCGCTTACGTCGTAAGGTATTCTCAAATCGCCGTCCATAATTTCATCGACATTGTAAAACGGATTTTCCTTGTATACCAGCGTGTAGAGTAATATGCCCATAGCCCATACATCTTGAGGCTTTCCTTCGTACGGATTTCCACTCAGAACTTCGGGAGCAGCGTAATCGATTGTTCCAACAAATACATCGAACGGACCTTGTTTTGTAAAGGCTGCTGAACCAAAGTCGATCAGTTTCACCTGATTTTTTTCATCCACAACAATATTCTCATCTTTGATATCTCGATGTACGATGCCATACTTGTGGAGATGTTGGACAGCATCAACAGTTTGCTTAAATATAAGCTTGCATTCTTCTTCAGTCATAGCAGGTCTCAGCTCAATCAGATCAAATAAATCAGTCCCAGGGTTTCCATGAGGAACCATTTCAATATGGTAGTATTTCTCATCCTCAAAAAAGTCCAAAAATTCCACAATATTTACGTGAGGAACCGTACAGAGACTAGCCATGATCTTGATCTCATTAGGAATTGTTCCCAGCTTACGATCACGAGTCCAGGTATCGACAAGAATTCGTTCTTTAATCACACATTTCAAGACAACTCTCACGTCTGGGAACTCGCGGTATTTCACCATCAAGACCTTTCCATAAGCGCCCTCTCCCATTTTGTTCATAACGACAAAGTCATCCAGTGATCTAGTACGTCTCTGTGCCCCAACTTCGCTGGAATATGGCCCGACAGGATTTATGCCTTGTGATAAGCGTATAGCTTCCTTCGTAGTATTTCTTTGAGAGATGTCAGCGCTATCATGATTGTTAGGCGACTGCACCTCTAGGGAAACTGATGTTCCACTACTATTATCAGTGGAAGCTCCACTCACGTTGCTACCAGCGGTTGACGAGCGGGAAGACACAGGTGAGTCGGCGGACTTTTGTCGCTCTTTTTTACTTTTTGCCTTCTCAGCCGCGCGCTTATTAAGGTAACCATCTAAGAGAGCCAATTGAGAAGGTGTCTCAAATCCAGGGCCAGAAACGTGCCGACTGTAGCTAATCCAAAGAGCATAATGCTCTGGAGTAACAACTCGTATCTGTAGGTCAATCTTGACGAGAGAACCAGCAGCACTGACTGCTTCTATAGTGGTAGAGTCCATCAAATCAGCAAACGGCTTAGCAGACTCAGCAAGGTTATCCAATGAAGCCATCGAAGCGGTGCTCCGATTCCGGGGAGTACTTGGGGTGGACGAGAGTTGCCTGGCAGCTTTTCTCACAGTATATTCAGGAATAACCAAGCCAAGTGGCTGGTCACTGTACTGACCTAAGCTGTTGCCTAGTATCCATTTCAGGATACTAGGAAACTTTGGCAGTATATCAGATATGTCCTTTCCTCGAAGGGACTCCGAGTGATGATATCCAAGCAAACAATAAATAAAGTATTCGTTGTAGTCACAAATCTTGAGCTTCTTTCGGTCGATGATGACCGTGCCGCTCATGGAAGGTAATGAATTCAGCTCAAGAGCGACTGTGTTAGGGATGCTAGCATCAAGACCGCCATTAACCGAGCGAATATAACACGGCAGAGAATAGTTTTTATCAATTTGCAAACTTTCATAGGCCGTCATTTCGCTCTTGAGCCGCTCAATGACATTACCCAGAGCTTGAGGAGTGCCAGCTCCGTCAGAGTGATTCACGAAGGTAGGCAGTAATTCATCAATCCTCAAGTTCAGATCAATGCTCTTCGCTTTCTTATTATGCGTATGTGGGGTCGGTTTTTTCTCATTATCGTTAGAAAAGTGTCCATTTTCGTTATCGTTCGTTAGTGCAGGTGGGGATACTGAATCATCACAAGCGGGGCATCTTGCTAAGATGACTTCTGAATGCGCACCTTCGATTTTATATATTCGTCCAGAGTCTCTGGAAACATGCAGGATAGTCTTATCGCAACGGACTTCCTGCAGAATCCAAATCACCACCCCTCTGTAGTTTTTCTTAGCCCAGAAGGACATGACACTCTTGGCTCCATTGGATTTAGTAATGGCAAACAAATCGCCACAGAAGAGTACTTCCCCGTCTTCCCTGACAAGTTCCAAATCCCGTAGAAACCTATGCTGAGCTTCTTCACTTATAAGATGTGTTATCGGCTTGCCTTTCATTTCAGACTGCGACGTGCCGAAAGTTAAGCAGGCCATATCATTGCACGAGAAGATTGTGAAAGGGTGCTTGGAGTCTGTGGTGAAAAGAGCGTGCTCGCTAGCATACTTAGAGGACAAAGGATGCAGTGGGGACAGGTTGAAGCCTAGCGTGTCGGCCGAACCATGGAATGATGAAAGGTTCAGCATTGACATGCTGGTATTCAGACCAGCCAGACGATTATGCCGTTCACTAGTAGAACTATTAGCAGAAGAGGGAACAGCCATATTGCCAGCAAGCCCCGGACCTTGGGCCAGCTGAACAGACGATTGCCCCCGCCTAAGTGAAGCACCCTTACTACTTCTGACCGGGGTATCGATAAAAGGAGTCGCAAGAGCATCAAGCAGCCTAGCCTGCAGATGATAAGAGCTAAGATTTGTCAGTGTTCTTTTGCGGGGACTATCTCCGCTTGGACTAGATGAGGCAGACTGAGCTGCTTTCTCAATAGTTTCGTTGAGCATCAGAGGTGGGTTGGACAACGTACGATAAGACAACTTGCGATAAAGGGACTGTATTGACGTAGATCCGTCAGTTACGTCATGCATTTCTTGTGGTAAAGTGTTGATAGCCTCGTCGAGAAGCTCGAGCAGCTGGTCGATTTCATCGTTGATGGTGGTGGTGCTGTTGGTTGCATTATCGGCCGCAGCTGACGTCTTTATATTAGAGAGAAATGAAAGTGTCGCAGACGACACAGAAGGCTTAAGAGATGACAAACTAGGAAAAAGCTGTGACTTCAAGTTGAGATACGACTGAGACAGCCTCGGCGACTTGATGAGGTTGGCACGCTCTGCATGCGAAGCGTCCTTGACTAGATAGAGCGATTTTTTGAGCACCATCAACCGTGAGTAAAATGCTGAATTGAGGTTGTACACATAAGAGTAGGAATAAAGCGACTCTGAACAGAAGCTTGATATCCAAGGGTAATCATTATTGCTAACGTTACTGAAATTGGCGCCTGGTGCAGCAGGAATCCCCTCATCACTTGATGGTTAGCCAGATCATGCACTTCTGTACGGCGGGAAAAGCCCCTGCCAGTGCGGTTATGGCTGCGGCTACAACTGTGGTAAACCGCTTAAATATACATACCCCTCGTTATCCGAGTCGATTTCTAGGTAGAAGCTCGGCCGCGTTCTCTTCAGGTGGTTGTGGTCATCTACACTCATGCTGGGCTGATAGGTGATAGGGAAAATCTCTGAGCGGGAAAGGCAGAAAATGTGTGCAGCAGCGCTGGGAAAGGAAACACCCCTGTGGCAGTGGGACCAGCCATATCCCCCAGCGATTCATCGATTGCAGCGGTACGAATGAGGAGATTTTTCCGGGAAATATATAGTCTGAGCGGGGTGATTATTATTGTTATAGAAAATATATATATATACAGCGGGCAATTTCCAACAGTTTTGCTATCTTCGTGCGACTGGACCAGATCAACAGGGAGGGATGGTGTTTCACCGCCTTCCAACACCAAGCCAGGTGACCAGCAGCGGGATATTTTCTCAAGCCCCATCAATTTAGTAACAAAATCGTAGCCGGATCTAGTCGACCTGTGGCTCATTGGCTAGATGTGGTAAACCTGTCAGATATGTCTTGATCTGCCTCGTAAACCACCCTACGCTCAATGTTCGTTTCTCACACCCGACTAGAGCCCTATGCCTTCGTCTGATACGCAGGGCTTGTCCGCTGGAATCAGGCCATCGACGTTTCGGTGAGGCTTCTAGAACGTCACTAGGCTCGCCTTAGTAGTCAACAAGAAAACATCAACAAGCAGTAACAATAAACCAAACGAGCCATGATTGTGCAGAGAGCTGTAAGTAATTTGCAGAGTAGGGTTAAGATAATAGTTAATAGCTTACAGCAGTAATGGTTGCTATAGCATCAGCAACGGAATAAATATTTTCCCACGGCATGTTCAATATAACTTAATACCAAGCCAATACTGTGAATCATCTACCCCTTCGTTACACAATATTATCAATCCACAGAGATATTCAACCAATAATGTCTTAGCTATATGGGCGCCTCGTGTCGTTTTCACCTGGAGCAACGGGCTGCCCTACCTCTAATTCACTTTGCATACCCTTGCCTTTATTTCGAATATCTATAAACATTTGGCTATCCAATATGGGTCGGTGCGCATAAGCTTCACCCAGAATTATCCCCCGCCGCTAACTTGCGTCTTTCCTCTTCCCTCGACCGGCAAAAAAATCCCCTTAAAATCCTCTGCCAATAAAAAAACTTTATTCTCACAAATGCTAATAAATAAGGAATGGCGGGGTTGAACTGAACCCCAATATGGTCTATCTAATAAAATAGTACTTCTGCCAATATATGCAACTCACCTGCCGATTAAAATGCAATGCTGCTTCCTGAGCTGCCCTGGTGAGGCCCTACCATGACCTGCGGGGTCTCAAGCATTTCTTCAATCTGCTGCCTTAGATGTTCCTGATCCCACGAGTTGAATGATGCTTGGATCTTGTCAATATTGGCATCGATATCATCCCAGTCGTAGAAACTCCTCATTCTCGTGTTACTCCTAGACAGCTGGAACGGTGGGTCTACTGGCGTATACAAGTTGATGTCCATATCATATCGATTATCCTGAAGATTGGGAGACGCTGCTTCAGGGCTAGCGTATCCGCCGTGCAGAAGTCCGGGAGGAGTGTCAGGCAGCAATGCGCTGGTTCGAGTAGGACTTGCTGGAGCATCCCGATGGTCTCGGTAAATCATCCCTTGTATTTCTTTTCGGTCACTCTCTCGTGAATTCTGACGGCCATTCTTTCGTTTTGGAACGCTAGGAAGGGGGGAGCCAGATAGGGCCTCTCCTGGAGGCTTGATGTCGTTGGTAGCTTGCTTAGCTTCCCTTTCCAGCCTAGATAGTTCTCCTTTGGAGAGATGATGTGACCCATGTCTGGGAGGTGGAGGCAGCATAGAATCCAAACTCGAGTGCTGCTGGTGCCTGTATGTTGGGATCTTCGGGGAGTTTTTTGAGGAATTCGGCGATGAGGAGCTTTTAGAATGACTAGCGGATCGACCATGCCTGATTCGACTTTCAGAGTTATCTGCAGCAGGAATAGATCTCAGATCCTTAGTCTCACCAGACAAACTCCTGGAATGTTTGAGGTGCTGCGAAGCTTCTCGATCATGGCCATCACCTCCAATGGCTATTTTGGCTAACTTGAATCTGCTACCAGCCTTGGGCCACATTGTTTTCGCAGGTGAATTGTTAGTTGATGTTTGGAAGTGTTCTAGCTTGTCCAGGTCTTGATCAATGTTATCCTTGAGGGGGGTGGTCGGCCGAATAGGAGGAAGAAGGCTAGAGGATTCGTAAAACATATATATCTTTTGAGTTAAGGTGCAGTCCTGCCCTTCAATTACAGCACCATTATTATTGTCATAATTTTTTTTATTGTAAGCATATTGGCCCGAGTGGCTAGCCTGAGACTTCGATAATGCAGATTCACCTGGTGATCTAAACTCAAAAGGTTCCAGAGCGGTTACTCGTTTCGGATTTAAGGTTTCAGGTTCAGTACCGTTGCCGTGTGGAGGCTGCAGCCTGGCACCAACAGTGCTTGGGCCTGAAATTTCATAGCCACGGCCATTGGTATTCCCCGAGGTGTTTTCAAGAAAGTACGGCCGGGAAAGGTACGAATCTCGTATTTGGCCCGGTATGGTGTGCTTGGCCGAGGCAACCGACGACGATGAAACATCACTGTTCGGACTTAGTCCGTGTATTGCGGGCTGGACAGACGATAATCCGTGCGCCGCTCTATCATGTTTATCCTTGGAGTTGTGCAGCAGTATGATCTTGCCATCACTGTATGACGATCTATGCATGCCCAGCGGAGTATGGTGATGAGGCGCCGGCCGGCTCCGTATCTCGCGATGCTTACCTGACGCTCGATAATGCAAGGGATCGTCACCCCTGATATTCAGCACATCGCTAGCAGCATCGGCCCACGATGTGCCCAACTGCTGGGCGTCCTGAATGTTCGAGCTAGATTTTGAACGGACCCTGCTAGCTCTGTTGAAGGAGAAAAAATTCCGTTTCCCTCCAATACTGCTGGTGATGGGTTTGTTCGAGCGCCTTACATGGGCTGATGTCGGGGTAAGCATGAAGATCGCATCCCCATCGCCCTTAGGGAGATCGTCTGCATCAACTGATACAAAAGTGGGGTTTGAGGAGGAACTTTTAAAGAGCCGTATAATTTGCTCCATTGGGTCTGTCTGATCGGTCGACTGTGAATATTAAATAGTAGATAGTACCAGAAGAGAGTTATAGCACCGGTGCCGCTGACAGATATCTTTACTTTAATAATCTCTGTCCAGAATAAGTGATCAACCCAATGCAGCAACAGCAACGATTGAATAAGGAAAGACACTCCACAACTTGTAAACTAATACTGTACGGATACTGTATCAAGATAGATTGATCAAGTTCAGCAAATATTCAGACCCACATCGAAGTGTCTGGGGTTGGTTCGGCGTGGGCCTACCATTCTGTTATATGTTTTACATTTGAGGTACACTGGGGCTGTTCGGGTATTTGAGGTAATCAAACGAAAATCTCAACCCCAACGGCTAAAAGGCTGTGAACCATCGGGGAAAGACTCAGAAATAATGGGGAATTATTCTTATTAAATTAAATTACGGCCAGTTATCAGACCATTTTCCTAGACTGCCCACTTTGCCACAGCGACCACAGCATTCCTCTGTGCTGTGTTTGCTTAGAATGTGCTTCTGTGCTGGTCCCTGCGTATTGTGATGTGCTTCGAGTGGCTCACTATTGTGCTGTGGTTGATGATGCATTGGGCAGGAACGGTGGAGTTTCCGGGACAACGCAGAGTTTTGTTGGACTAGGCGGCCATATTACACCCTCGCACCGATAGTAGAGGTAATTAATAACAGAAAACTAATCGGGAGATAGTTATAGCTTGGTATGAATTTTGGCCAGGTAGCCTTTTGTGAACTGTCTACTGAGTCGAGGGGGTAGTTTTGTTACCCACCGCGTTGGCACCGGGGTCGTCATCTCCTGCACTTAACGAAACGCACCGCCAAAAACTGCACTTAGGGGATCACGAACGGTCGCTCCGAGGGGGACGAGGTTTTCGACTATAAAGCCACGCCCGGCCCAGTTTTCCTTTCTCTCCTTCTCATTCACAGGTTGCACTTATCATCAAGGAGCTCACTTGTACTATTATATTTATTAGCGCGTTTGCTGTACACATCTATTCTTAACATTCGTCATGACTGTTGATTCTACAAAACGACTATCTGTCATCTCTGCTCCCTTTTCAGGCGGACAAGGTAGAGGCGGAGTCGATGACGGCCCGAAATTTCTGCTTCAAATGGGACTTGCCGACGAAGCCAAAACTCTTGGCTGGGATGTCGAGGTCCAGGAAGCCTTAGACTTTGTCGAGCCTGCTTCCGATAGTGATATCGGTAAAATGAAGCGTCCTCGATACGTGGCCGACTCTAGTAAGAAGGTATACGAAGCAGTTTCGAAAGCTGCTAAAGATGGTAGGGTTCCTCTTACGCTTGGTGGAGACCACTCTATTGCTATTGGTACAGTAGCTGGTGTCCAAGAAGCTCATCCTGATGCTGTCCTGTTATGGATCGATGCTCATGCTGATCTGAACACTCCCGAGTCTACCGATAGTGGTAATCTCCACGGATGCCCTGTAAGCTTTCTGCTGGGAATTGCTGGGGGAAAGGCTCCTAACAATCCCTTCTCTTGGGTTCCCGAGTGTCTGGATAAGAACCGGTTGGCTTATATTGGTCTTCGTGATCTTGATCCCTTTGAGAAGAAATATATTAAGGAAAACAACATCGCTGCCTACACCATGCATCACGTCGATAAGTATGGTATTGCAAAAGTAGTAGAAATGGCGCTTGAAAAAGTCAATCCTGGTAACAAACGTCCTATCCACTTGTCTTTCGATGTTGATGCTATTGATCCTGTCTTTGCTCCTTCAACGGGCACCCCAGTTAGAGGTGGCCTTACGTGGAGAGAAGCATGCTACTTGTGTGAAGCAGTAGCCGAAACAGGCAAGCTAGTCGCTATGGATCTGGTGGAATGCAATCCCCACCTTGGAGTTGATGATAAGGAAGTACGAGATACGATCGCTGCAGGTCTTTCTTTGGTGAAGTGCTCTCTGGGCGACACCTTGTTGTAAGATCTACGGCCTCCAACATGCAGAACATAAGCAAAGATGCCATTGCCTACGGCGTTAGCTATAATTAGTTTAGTTTCTAGGGTTTGTATACGGCTAGGTACCAAGAGGTCCTGCTGGTACCTCCGTTAAACTTGTTTCGCCAATCGCCGTGCCAAGAAAAGTTAGAAGGCAGTAGTTGTATGCGATGCCGTCGTGGCAGCCATATATTTAAATGTATGTGTGAAATTCCTTTACACCATAAACGATTGGTTTATGTTCTCAACAGAATGTGATTGGTTCATTAAACTTTGGCCCAGCAATTGGCTGCCATCTGGGCTCTCATTGGCCCTGGAATATGTCGGAAAAGTCTATTTTACTCTCACCCCACGGAGCAAGGAACGTGTTTGAAATTTCCCCTAAACAAATTTGCGAGATAATTGCATTCAATTACCATTTAGATATAGCTATAGAAATAATATAAAATTGTGCCAGTAGTTGTTCACTTATTCGAATCAACAACAGCCTTAAATCTTACCCTAATCAAGGGTTATCAATCTAACGTTAGTACAACTGCCACAAAATCAAAAATGATAGGCTGGCTCAACATACCTATTTCTTGCATCCAGTGCACGCGCATTGGCCCTTAGCACAAGAGCAAGCAGAGCCGGTTCCGCAAGATTCGCAGGAGTTGCAACCACAGTTTTGTCCAGACATATTGATATTTGAGATGTTTGTTTGTAAAAACGTAAAAAGAGATGAGGGTTAACAGAAAACACTCTCATTTTTATAGTCACCGCCACAGTAGTCACATGGCGTGGCTGCGTCACAAACTAGGTATAATATCCTACGCATTAGGCAGCCTACAGCCTATCGTGGAGGAGCACTAGAAAATCTGGGCTACAGGGGGATGAATCGTTATTTTATTATCACCATAATATTATTTCATCCGCATGTCTTGCTGGAGCAGATCACGTGTTGGTATAGGGGGAAATCGCTCTTCTTATATGTAGGTCAAATCACCGTCAAGGTAGCGTTCTGTTCAACCACAGTTGAGTCTGTCTGGTTAAATTGAAAGGTAAATTCCATTATTAACCGTATACATAACTACTTAATTTGCGCTGCCTCTGAATGGTGTTTGTATTTTGCTCCGATCCCGTAATACTCGACTTGGCGTTGCTAATGGATCGGTACTTCCTATCAGTCCAGTCTTGTTTATCCTTCCGGTCGTCGCAGCACCAAGGCCTGCTCCAGCGGCCTGCATTCGAACCTCTTCTGGCCATAGTGATCGCCCTAATTTAATTCCACTTTCCAGCCAGTCTGAATCGCCGTGATGCTCTTTTTTGAACACATTACTACATCCTGCCCACCTAAGTTTGCAACCCTTCTCAAACTCTTTTGCCACAGCAAGGTTTATCCATTGCGGATCCCACGTGTGGTTGCACAGACCTGACATATGAGAGAAAAGACCCGTAGAGAGAGCTTTATCTGAATAGCCTCCTTCCAGTAGTGACAGTACCTTGCCGTTGGCATATTCCTGCGCCAGTTGTAACCCGTCTCTGGTAAACCTATTGTAGAAGCTAGTGGGCACATGAACAGCATGCCGTTGCATTCCTTGACCTTCGTATTCTGAGGCATCAAATCCGGCTGAAAATAATATCAGTGCCTTGAATGGCTTGCCGGCCAACTCCGCATTTTTCTTGCTTATCTTCAGATATTTTCGCGCCTTGCGAAATAATACAGAATAGCTTTCTTCATAAGTCTCATAAAACTCTTCCTCTGTATCGTATGGCTCCAGGTGGATGTTCCAGATGCACATATTGTGTGCCATTAGACATACTGATCCATTCTTGATATTTTCAGCAGTAGAATAACCAAACTCGGTGGGAAATGAATTGATATCGTGCAAAGAAAAGTACCCAATTCCAATATCTTTAGTCTGTACTGGTTCGGGATCAGGTGTTTCTTCCTTCTGTTTAGGTCTATCAGGCCCATCTGCGGTCTGAGGTGAGCCGTTCGATGCTGTGTCTTCTGTATCCAGATCGGGGGCAGGCGCATATGCAGATCTTTTAGTCTGATCAGCCCCTGTAACCTTCCCAGTTGGTTCTTGATCCCGCTCGCTGGCTCTCTCTTCTTCCTCTTCACCTATAAATTGATCTTCATAACCTGACATTGCCCAACAAATATCTTGCGTGCCATCTCCATGATGTAAATCAAAGTCTAATATGACTGCGTGTGTTAAATCATAGTGCTTTTTGGCATATTCAATTGCAATGTGCACATTATTGATCAAGCAGAATCCTGATGGTACGCACGGATGTGAATGATGCCCAGGTGGTCTTATGGTAATGAAAGCTCTGTCAACCTGATCTTCTACATGGCCCTTAAGCAACGCATCCACGGCGGTCTCTACCGACCCAACCACTCCTTCTAATGCATCGACAGTTCCTTGGGTAAGATAGATGTCTCCGTAATTCCACTCTTCCGGCACTTCCAATTCCCTCTTCTCCAGCTTAGCGTTACTTGCTTCACATAATTCATAAATTTGACGTGGCCAATTTACACCATGAACGTTCGTTACATGTTCCACATTCAGTTTGGACCGTTTGGTAGAGACTTGAATGCTGAATTGGCCGGGAAACTTGACGACAGCAGCACCAATTCCTAAAGAGCAGGCCATGAGCCGCTGAGGTCGTTCTACAATTGAAGATAGGTATCTCCTATTGATCCACCATCGTGAAAAAACATGCTTGTAGCTCAGAGGTGATAGAAGAACGAGTGTTTTATTCGCAGTTGACTGTGCTGCCTCTTCTCTGATCCCCAGCTTTTGTTCAAATTCTTTGTAAAACGCTCGCAGCTCGTCATTTCCTGTCCTATCATCCAGCTCAAAATCAGTGGTTTTTGTGATTTTATCTTGCGGTGTAACAGGATCTTCGACACTGGTAGTGCGAGGTGGTGTCCGGGGTATCGAAGACTGGCTCTTCACCTCTTTTTCACGTTCACTGCTAAACTGCAAATCTGTCATGACAGTCCTAAGTGCTTCCTGTACATCTGAATCTCTTATCTCAAAGGTATCGGGAGGTGGCAATCCATACTCGGCATCTCCACCGAGCGACATTGCCTCCAGAGCCGCGTTCAGAATGTCCTCATCGCCTATCAACGGCTCAGCTTGAGGGTGGTCGTCCAAAGGTGGGTCGTAATGATCCATTATATTGAGCTTGCATAAATTATAGCAGTGGAAAACCAGTCAGTTATTGGTATATGGGACAGCTGGTCGTAAGCTAGCCTACTTTTTGTTATCTGATGTTTGTCGCGTTTAAATCGTGATGGTGATGCAGAATCAAAACAAATGGGGGGGTGGGAGTCAGTCAAGTAGGCAGAACATTACGGCATCAGCGAAGCGAAGGAATGCTACGAGCTTTTGTCAGTTCATTCTGAGCTTCTTCGTTCAGTTGGGATCTAATGGATTCGGCCTGGGCTGGGAAAAAAGCGTTCAATTTCCAGTATGCCAAGGCCATACTACGACGCATAGGCGGATTTGGATGAGCAGTTCCGCACGTGATGATGTTAGATATCACTGGAAAATGTACGCCTCTCAGCTGTTTTTCTCGGGCAAGAAATAGGATTCCCATGGTGCTGGCAATCAGGAACTTCACCTGATACTGAAAACTATTACTGGTCAATACCTGGTTCATTATGTTCAACTCGTTCAATATGCTCTGTTCTCGGATCGTCTGAAGCACAAGCATAACAATCACATATTCGGAAGAATCTTGTTGGAACTGAGACTGCTCGGTATCGAAGATGTTGAGAGAAATGCAAACTGCGAGTATTAGATCAGGATATAGGGTATCGAGTCGAGAGCCATTGAAGTAAGCAACATCAGTCACCAATGGTTGAACAACCATAGTAGTTTCAGCGGAGCACAGGAATGATTTCAGCTCGGGTGAACCAATAATACGATGGCAACAGTCTGCAAGTACTGCTTTGTAGGTTCCTGAAAGTCTTACTCCTTTACCTCTGCAGATGCTTCGGAGCCGAACCAGGTAAAGCTTTAGCATGACCGTACTATTTCGAGTAGATTCTTCATTCAATTCATGCATGATGCATCTTTCGAGTTCAAAAAGAGCCATTTTGAGGTCTTCAACTGTGGTAAATTCAGTCTTGGGCAAATGTGCTAATTTCAAATCACTACCTCTGCTGAGCAAGACGTTGAGACACAAGCTGCCGGGGTTTACCACACCGCTCAGCTGTATGTCTACATGACTATAGCTAGGTATACGGTATTTCTGTCTATTTTCACCCTGGTCTTGATCTGGGATCCTAAACTTTTGATTATCCGTTATCAGCTGGTCATCCCCGACAAATTTAGTATAATACCAGCAGCAAATGACAATGGCACCCAAGCAATGCAGAATATATCCAATAACAGCAAATACGTCATCAAAATTACTGACATATTCTGCATAATCTATTCGAAGTAAGCCAAGCATGGCGTTATTCATGTTATTCTCAAGCTGGAATCTCCCCGCGCCTAAGTCTGCACATCATCGTTGCCGGTGCGTAATTCTGAGGCTGGTGGCGCGCCGTCGACTAATACCCCATGGCCGGAACTTTTCCTTCTGACAACAACACCATTTGTAATTATTTATTCGAGCGTGATCAGAAGCGCTCAGCAAAACTTATATTCAGTTCTGGAATAGTTATATCCTGAATATCCGCCATGTCTAACGATGTTGTGGTAAGTTTTGATGGCAGATTGTAGGTCGTTTTGAAGGAGGCAGATTCTAACTCGACAGGGAAAACTGTATCTCAGTGTGATTGATGGCGTTGTGGATGACTCTAGAGGAGATTTTGAAGATAATGGAGTAGACGAAATAACTCTGCAAGAGCTCAAGTCAATATGGCAGGATCGCTTGACAACATTTGGAATCGCAAAGATGCCATGGGACCCCGAACCACAAACAAAGCAGGAGTTCGGCTATCCGTCTGGCGGTGGGCCTGCCGGAAATGTATACCCTGCTGCTAATGGATCTATAGGGAGTACCGCGGTGAAAAAAGAACCGGTAGATTCGAATCCCTCATCTTCGTTGTATTTGAATGCTGGCCAGGCTGCTTTGAGAGCTGCTCAGAACATTCAGCAATTTGCTCAGGAGAATCAAGGTGCGGGCAATCTTGCTGGAGTCGATGAAACAGTTAGGGGTGTAATGAGAAAAGGAGGAATAGATTCGCCTAGTAGTGCTAATTCAAATGGCAATGCTGGAGGAGGGCTAGTTCTTCCTGGCGGAGGGCATTTATCACAGCTGGACGGAGCAAATGATGAGGCTCCTGCGGTTAGCACGGCTGATATCGACCGATATGTTGAGGAAAGGGTTAAAAGCGGAAGGACAAAAATGGCATTGAATTCCGGTTTAGAGTTGGAAATTGAAATACCGAAAAAATTCCGAAAGAAGCTGAGCCAATTCGATGGGTTAGATGACGATGACGAATTGGGTGACAAAGATGAAAATGGCATCACATCGGAACTGGATGATAGCGACGATGAACTCAACTTCGGGGACGAAGAAGATAATGATGAGGCCGGTATGATCATGCTTTGTTTGTATGATAAAGTTCAGAGAGTGAAAAATAAGTGGAAGTACGTTCTAAAGGATGGTGTTGCTAATATCAATGGCCGGGATTATGTATTCAGCAAGGCTCAGGGAGAAAGTGAGTGGTAATCACTCGCTGGCGAGTTATTGATGGAAGTAGGTAGCTCTATAAGCCTATATGTAGCATCCAGCACAGAAGAAACTAGCATTGAAAAATATGGGGCATTAGTTGGGATGAAGTAGCATATCTCCGTGCCATTGTCTGAACGGTGGGTTTGTAATGCTCTCATTGTTTTGAAGTACCACTTGCAGGGCGAAGGCACCAGTTGCATGGTCGAATGGCTCGTCTCGTGCTGGATAATACGGATCGATGGAGTGGATATTGGGAGCGGAGATCATCAAGGGAAATTGTTAGTTTGGGCAAGTCCGCAAACTCTAATCGCCTATCACGGACAGAAGAAGATAGTTTGACCCTTATTAATACAGTTAGAGTGCATTAATAGCTGAATCAGCCAAAGATTGCCGGAGTGCAAGTAGAGAGCTACGTAACAAAGCAGTGACCCGCTAGCTGATTTGGGACGGTTGAAGATTGTGTGAGTAATATTTGGAAGGTAAAAAATTGCCTAATTTGGCAGGTGGCAAGTAAGTGCTGCAAGAGTAAGATGAGAGCTGCATAAGTCGGATAAAAGGTGATCTCCATCCCGAGCTACTTGATCTTGTATTTCATCAGTTTCACGATGTCTGCACCGTATAAAAATACAACTATACACAAGTATGCGCGGAACCTGATTGCGTTGGAGCATCCAACCAAATCGGGAGAGGCCCATGACAACATTGTTATCTTCATTGGCGGATTGTGCGACGGTATCACCACATGTCCGTACGTTCGACCTTTGGCTGAGGATCTGGATGGAGCTGATTGGGGTGTTGCCGAAATTCTGACTGAGAGCTCGTTTCTTGGTTATGGCACGGGTAGATTGTCCCGAGATGCTCAAGATATCACTGATGCCATCAAGTATTTCTATTCACGAATAGGTGGCTCTAAGAAGAAGATTGTAATTGCTGGCCACTCCACTGGTAGCCAGGACGTACTGTATTACCTTACTCAGCAATATGAAGGTGATACCAATGTGTTGAGCGAACGGCCCAAGATTGCTGGTGGAGTTTTACAGGGTGGAGGATCTGACCGAGAGGCTCTTGGGCTCATGTACGACAAGGAGTTTTTGGCAGAAAGCTTGAAGGTGGCTAAGCAATTCATTGCCGAAGGCCGAGAAAATGAAATGATGCCTTGGAAATTCATTTCCAAGTTCTTTGGATCTCCAATTACTGCTTACCGATGGAATGCATTTGTTTCTGTACGAGGAGATGACGACTACTTCAGCTCTGATTTGACTGAGCAAGATCACGCAAAAACATTTGGAAAACTCACCACTCCTATTGCCGTATTTTTCAGCGGATCAGATGAGTATGTCCCTACCTCCATTGACAAGGAGAAGCTGCTGGAGGGATGGCAAAAGGCTGCCGGCCAATACTGGAGTGAACTCAGCTCGGTTGTTCCTAAGGCAAAGCATGCCGTAGTCGGGGGGGAAGACGAGGAGTTGTCGCTAGGCTTCTTCATTGAAAAATTCAAAGCTTTTCTCTCGAGCGTGTAAGCTAATTGTTCTATAAGTTTCCTTTGACATTTACATAGCTATATAATGTATTAATACGCTTGTCCCTGGTAAAAAAAAGCCTCACATTTATCTGGTTAGATATTCCATCCGCCTCACGTACTGGGGCACACTTGGCATTTAGTCAACATCGGGTTGAAAAGTACACGCAAACATCAAGCAGTACCTTGACGCAACTCCACCATGGACTCGTTTTCTGGACTGTCATGGGGTGGCAGCTCATCTGATTCCAACCAGATGTCTGATGCGAAGCTCAAAAACCTTCCTTTAGCAGAAAGAAAGAAGGTATTGGCCAGGCGAGCTTCTAGCTCTACCACTTCGCTGCCACGGAACGGCCACGCTGCTTGGTCAGGACTTGACCTTCTAGGCACTTCTCAAAACACTAGTGGAATATCCACTCCTGTCAATGGTGTCTATAGCAGTGGAAGCGCTTCTCTTCTTGATGGCTTCGATGAGATTCCCTCTTTTGCACCACCATCAATTCACAAGCAAGACCAAACTGCTACGCAAGATGGCTCAGGTGATGCCGATTTGTTTGATGTCTTCAACAAGCCTCCCACGATAACTTCTGTTTCTGCAACTCCTCCTCCTCCTCCTCCTCCTCCTCCTCCTCCTCCTCCTCCTGCTTCTCCTCCTCAGCGAAGTCCATCTCCGCTGCGTCAGTCTCTCAGATCTGAGCCAACATCTAGATCTAGAGCCGATTCACCTGTCGAAACAGAGCCCATTTCTAGAAGACAGAAAAATGATCCGCGGGACCATTCTGTTGCTGAATTGGTAGACATGGGTTTCTCTGACGAGCAGGCCAGGGAAGCACTCGCCCAAACTCACAATGGATTGGATGTTCGTGAAGCAATTGATTATATCATGTCTGAGGCACATAGAAAAGCCACAGGTCAACCGGCGGCTGCTGCTCGATCCGAAAGATCCGGTCGACCAAAAGTTGCATTCGACCCAAATGCTGATTATGGCAAAATGGCTCAGGAAATCGGCACGCAGCTTTTTTCCTCAGCTAGCAGTTTCTTAAACAAGGGCAGGAAGCAGCTGGCAAAAAAAATTGAGCAATACAATAACCAGAGCTCATCAGATGGTGTTCCCGCTTGGATGAGAAGCGAAGAGCGATCTGCACTTTACGGTGATGATCTCCCTGCTTCTAGACCCCAGAATCGGCGAACTGCACAGACCAGTTTCGCAGAGGAAAGTATCACTGGCGGAGATGAACCGGCTACTAGAGAAGCGCTGCTTTTGGAGGTAGATGAAGAAGTGCGGCATTCCTTTAGAAGACACCAGCGCGAACCAGTAGTTCCACCTGCTCAGCCATCCCAGCGATCTGAGGCAGAACGGGCCGAACGCATGGCACGAATCCCTAAGGCAGTGTCCAGAACTGCCACTCCACTGTTAAATACTCCTCAGCCTTCTCTTGCTCAGCAATTTAAGGATAAATTGGTTGTTGAAGACGATGAAATATATGTTCCGTCCTCGAGACGCAGACCAACAGCTCCCCTTGCTAGAAAGCCCGATCCACCTACACCAAAACCGAAGCCTCAACGGACATACATTGATATTCCAGCTACTCAGTTGGAAATGGCACAGCAAGCTCGCCAGTCTGGCACGCATGCATTCAAGCGCGGCGACTTTGCTGGTGCTGAGGTACAATACTCTCAATCGCTACAATCTATCCCGGCGAAGCATCTTTTGCGACCGATCTTGCTATCAAATCGATCTGCTTGCTACTATAAAATGGGAGATTACCAATCTGCTATCAAAGATGCGAATGAGGGCCTGGAGATCATCGGTCCTTCATATGGTGTCAATGAAGAGGCCGAACCTGGTAAATCTTTGAAAGAAATCTGGGCCAAACTTGTGACGAAAAAAGCTGAGAGCTTTGAAGCTGCTGAAAAGTTCAACGAGTCTCTTGAGTCCTGGGAGTTATTACTACATAATGGCTTTTCTTCTCCTGTTAGTCTTGCTGGTAAGAGAAGATGTAAATCAGCGCTGCAGCCAAAGTCGAAGCCCGCACCGAAGAACATTGCCAAAACCACATCTGCATTGAATCCATCATCATCATCATTATCTGGACCAAAATCAGCGTCAGGTATAGCAACTGTTAACCGAGTGAAGCAAGCCAATGCTGAAGCCACCAGAACTGAAGCGGAAAGGTTCGCACTACTTGAAGTAATTGATGAGCGTATTTCTTCTTGGAAACATGGCAAGGAGGATAACCTTCGAGCACTTCTCTCTTCTCTTGACGGTATCCTTTGGTCAGAACTTGGCTGGAAAAAGGTATCTTTAGCAGAGCTTGTACTACCCAAAAAGGTGAAAATTGTGTATATGAAGGCAGCAGCGAAGACCCATCCTGATAAAGTACCAGCAACTGCGTCTACTGAACAGAAAATGATTTCACAGGCTGTTTTTATTACACTGAATAAAGCTTGGGATCAGTTCCGCGTGGCCAATAATCTGTAATGCATCAATCTACGATAACAGCAAAGTGCATCTAATAAATAATTAATTAGTGATAGTAATATCATGCTATAGACATTTTGCCTAGTTGTTTTGTGCAGCAGCTTGTTCTAGTGCTCGGTCATATTTATCCAATGCAGTGTTGATAGATGTGACAAGGCCAGAAAGAGCAATATCGACCTGATCCCGCTCCCTCTTTTGTGGCACGCCGGTCACCACAGCTTTCACTCTATCAAGTGATTTCCGTAGGCTGGTCACAACTGTGGCAAGGGTGTTTGCTTGGGCTGGGTCCCCCGATTGAAATCTGGTCCAAAACTGCTTCAAAAATTCCATTGAAGCTGCATGACAAAGTACAACCTGGGACATGAGACCATTATCACCGTCTTCAGAGATAGCCCAGGAATATGCTGTTTCATTGGACTGCTCCAGTGCTCTTTGCTGAGTGAGTGTAGCGATTTGTTCAGCTGCCGCTTGAACATCCTCAGCTGCTCCTACCTTGCGCAAGTCAATCTCTTTCTCAAACTGATCCTTGGCCTGGCCAAGCTTTTCTGGGGTATCTTGAAATGAGATCTTTATTGGTGCAACCCCTGTAACACCTTCTGCAGCTCCACTGTCGTTGAGCAGCTCTAGGTCTATGTAGCTGGTACCCTCGGAGGGACCTGCTAAATCGTCTAAGAGCAATTCTCGTCGTAAATTGGATTCATCTGCATCCTGGTACTCTGCTCCTTTTCTCACATGTAGCATTCTTTCAGAAAGATTGTTCATGGATCGTATTAATGATACTACGTCCTTAGAGGACTTACCAGGCTGCATAGTAATATCAGGGACTCGGTCGAATTTTTCACTGTTTTCCTCGTTACCCTCAATGTCAAGATACTGAGGAACATAGGTCTCAGTATG
Source organism: Zygoascus flipseniorum (assembly GCA_030565365.1). NCBI lineage: Eukaryota > Fungi > Ascomycota > Dipodascomycetes > Dipodascales > Trichomonascaceae > Zygoascus > Zygoascus flipseniorum. The sequence goes on from JAJMBR010000007.1 coordinate 215,025, forward strand.
GGGTCTTTTTGTACTAGGATCTTCTGTCTCATTCTGAAGCTCATTATGACATGTCTTCACAGTTCCATCAGTGTTAATATACTGATCGAGAATGGGATCAGGAGCATCAGTAGTAGATATCTTCTCGCCTCTCAATCTTCTAAACAGTTTCGACATGAAGAATCTTTGCCAGAAGATGTTTTCAGCCAATGGTGGTACATTATCGGTATATGCCTGTTGTACAATCGGATACTGTTCAAACATGTCATGGATTTGCTCCCGAGTGACTGATAGATTGATCTGATTATCGCTGGAAGTAGTTGGCTTGATTTTACCCAGAACATTATACGCGCCTCTTTTTTGAGATAACAGCAACGCGTGAGGACGCAGAAGATGAAGCCGGGTTGACCAGAAGGTTTCTGGGGAAAGTCCGCCGTCAATAACGGCACCTCGAAAGGCATCGGCGAGTTCTTTATTCTCCTTCAATATTTGATGCTGCAGCTGGAAATTCTCCAAAAGGGACTTGTTATCAAGGCCATTACCGTTTTGCTTTTTCACTGGAGTGGGAGTGTCGGGTCGCGAAGCAGATGCAGTGGTTGGCTCTCGTTGTTCCTTGATAGCAGCCTGCAATAAACGTTTAACCTCCTCTAACACCGGTCGCTCGGCGAATCCAAACATATAATTGACCTCGTCAGTTTTATCTGGTTCCCCGTATGTCATTTTCAGAAGATGGTTAGGCTTGTTCGGAGGAGTAGCGAACAACTGCTTGACCATTCGCAATGGAATCACCAACGATTCTGCTCCAGATCCTTGTTGAGCGTCCCATTTCACAGTGGAATTGTCATCGAGAACAAGCACACCCGGGTGTTTGGTTTTCCCAACCTTTAAGGACGCCGGAAACACTTGAGGCATGGCAGATCTCCCTTCCCAATCGAAGATGTGAGGGATTGAAACTTTGGAGGGTTAGAGAAGAGAAGTTGATTTGGTTGTAGGAGCCGCACCAAAACTAAGCGGGACAGGCTTGAATCTGTTCAATCAAACGGGCTTGAGATGTGCTAGAAAATAAAGATGTGAGGTAGTCTGTTGGTGGTTTTTCGAGACAAGCAACTTATGCAGATTATTCAAACTTTTGTTCAATAGAAGGACTAGATATTTATTATGTGAAATATAAATGTATGGGTGAAAGGGCATTACTGTAATGCAAGTGGTCGATAGTATGACGGTTTCTTGAAGGTTTGATGTCTACGCAGTTAATGGTCCTTCAATCAGCATGACATAGCATGTGGTGATTAACAGAAAGTACGAGCGATTGATTGGATTTCCACACCGCAGTACTTTTCGCGTCCAAGTTATTTTGCCTTTTCAACTACTGGAATCGGTGTGCTCACGAGGTTACTAGGTCAGGTATGCGTACTGGTCAGTGATCTCTGTGAGCAACATCAACTGCGAACCAATCGGACTTCGACTTTTCAAGGTTAGATATACAGCATCAATTCCTCACATTTCAAAGGCAGAAGGCAGACTCGGTATATCGTCCTAATTGTGTGTGCTCCCTAGCCAAAAATCTTTTCCCCCCCTCCCCCCCCTCCCGTGGCCCTTCATTCGTTCTCCCTTCCACCCCTCCAAAAGATTTGGAGTGCAATAAATTTTTTTCTCTGCTATTGCACACAATGTCTACCGTTATTGGTCTTGCATTTGGCAACACATCTACCTCTATTGGTTACGAAAAAGACGGCAAGGCCGATTTAATTGCTAATCAGGATGGTGATAGAACTATTCCTACTATAATATCCTACGTTGATGCCGACGAATACCACGGTGTTCAGGCGCAGGGCCAGCTGATTCGAAATCCCAAGAATACAGCCTCCAACTTCCGAGACTATATTGGTATCCAGTACTCTGACGTCGATCCTACCTACTCTCACTTGTCTGCTCATCCTGTTGAGCAGGCTGGAAAGGTTGGTTTCACCTTGAAGAACTCTGAACAGGATGCGAGCTTCGTTTCTGTCGATGAAATCTCCGTCCGACACTTGACTAGAATTAGAGAATCTGCCAGTGACTTTTTGGGCAAGCCTGTTGATGGCGCAGTGTTGGCTCTTCCTACAGACTTCACCAAGGAGCGAAAAGATGCCATTGTTGCTGTGGCCAAGGAAGCTGGCTTGAAGATCCTCCAGGTTATCAACGAGCCGACTTCTGCCCTGTTGGCCCATGTTGCCAATAAGAACACCACTAACGAAGACAAGATTTTCGTTGTTGCAGACTTTGGTGGCACTCGATCCGACGGTGCTGTTATTGCTGCTCGAGGCGGCATGTTCACCATCTTGGCTACTCACCATGACTATGAGCTTGGTGGTTCCAAGCTGGATGATGCTTTGATTGACTTTGTTTCTAAAGACTTTGAGAAGCAGCACGGTGTTGATCCCCGAACTGAACCTCGAGGTCTAGCCAAGCTCAAGGCAGAGGCTGAAGTTGCCAGAAAGACCTTGTCTAATACCACTTCCTCCAACTTTGCCATTGAGTCTCTTGCTCAGGGTATTGACTACAATACTACTATCAACCGGCTTCGATTCGAGCTCAGTGCTCGGGTCACATTTACTGAATTTAACAATTTTGTCGAACATCTGGTCAAGAAAGCTGGCTTGGATGCTCTTGCTGTTGACGAGGTTCTCCTGGCTGGTGGATCTTCTTTCACTCCTAAAATTGCTGCCAATCTGTATGCTGTGTTTGACAAGAATTCTACCACCATTGTGGCTCCGTCCACCGACTCCAAGGCCATTCCTCCTAATGAGCTTGTTGCTCGAGGTGCTGCCATCCAGGCTTCTCTTATTTCTGGATTTGATGACGAAGAAATTGAAGAGTCTCTGGAGCCGGTTGTTACTGTGGCTCCTCACACCACGAAGTCCATCGGTGTTATCAATGCTGATGGAACGTTTACCACCATCATCGATGCATTCACTCCTGTTCCTATTCGAAAGAATAAGGTATTTGAGGCTACTGGTGACTCTCTGATTAAGCTGTCTGAAGCTTCGGAACACATCGAAACCATCAAGCTCGAGAGAGCCCCCAAGGAAGAAAAGCCTGAAGATGACGACGAATCCGACTGGTCTGAAGATGAAGATGAAGATGAAGAAGTGCGAAAGTTGGTCCTCAAGCCCAGCAAGGAGCTTGGTGAATTGGCCCTTAAGGGCCTTTCTACCGGCTCCAAGGTTGAGGTGGTTCTGAATTTCACCAAGGATCTGAAGCTCAACATTGCTGCACGAGATACCAAAAATGGTGGATCAGCAGTTCGAGGGGAATTGTAGTTGAGAAACAGTAGATAATGATGAATATTTTATATATGCCCCGATTAGATTTTTTTTCCAATTACTATTGTATTCTTGATTTGGCTCTCTGGCAATTCTGCGGCTGGGCCAGCAAACTTGACTTCCCAATAGAAAAAGTTACTGTTCAAGTTGACTGCTATATAATAAAATCACTGACGATAACTGATCGATTCGAGATTCTGTTTATAACAAGTGAACTGTGCGCTATTACTTTGTGTTTTACTATACATCGCTATACTTATATCGGTTGACTGTGCGACCACTCAAAGGATTGATTAGGACTTGACGGCCTAGAACAGGTATACCGTTGGAGTATTTGTAGGGCATAATTCTATACTGCAAAAGCGGCCCATTTATATTCACATGGCCCAGAAGCTTGTAAATAGCATTGTTTCTTGCATCCACACTCGCTCAATATGTCTGCACTTCCAGGAAACGTGGCAGTGTTAGGACAGAGCCAGACTTTACCTCGTTATCAAAGCCAGCAGCAGCAGTCGGCAAATCAACAACAAACACAAGGGTCTGTGCAGAGTCCGTACTTTGGACCATCGTCTGGCATTCAAGGAGGATATGGAGGTGCTGCAGCCAGGAATGCTGCTGGCACTCCAATAATGAACAATACATCTTTGATGCAAGGCTATGGGCTTCCTATGGGAAATCCGTATGCCGGGGGTAATCCCATGGTTGGCATGCCAGGAGGAGGACTTCTCAGTGGAGGTGGAATCACCAGCGGAGTGGCCAAGAATGGTGATAATGTAAAGGATGTGTGGAAATGGAATTTGGAAGAGCAGATGCTTGCGATTCAGCGGGTGGCTGATCGATATAATTATGTGTCGATTGACTGTAAATTCCCTGGAATTGTTGCAAGGCCAATAGGCACATTTAAATCTACGTCCGAGTATCATTATCAAACGTTACGAAGCAATGTTGACCTTTTGCAGGCGATTCAAATTGGAATCAGCTTCACCGACGAGTTTGGCAACCCACCTATGGGAACCAAAGCATGGCAATTTAACTTTTATTTCAATGTGAACGAAGACATGTGTTCTAGCGAAGGCATTGAGCTGTTGCAACAGACAGGACTGGACTTTGCCAAGCACGAGTCTGACGGAATCAATCCCTTTGCATTTGGCGAGTTTATAATAACATCGGGCCTGGTGCTAAATGACCATATCAACTGGATCACTTTCCACTCGGGCTATGATTTGGGTTATCTGCTTGCCATTATGCTTAATAAGGAAGTGCCTGTGGAAGAAAAGGGGTTTCTTAAAGCTTTGCAGGTTTACTTCCCCTGCGTTTGGGATGTCAAATACATAGTTAAGGTGTTCAAGCTCAGCAATTCTTCGCAGCTTTTGGATATTGCAGACGAGTTTCAGATTCTGCGACCGGGAATGCTCAACTCTGCGGGGCTCAATCAGGCGGGCAGTGATGCCGTTACTGCTTTAAGCTGCTTCTTCGAGGCCAAGCGCATGGTTGGCGAACAGAACTTGGCTCGAGTCAAGGGTCTATTGTTTGGTCTGGGGGAGGATGATGGCGAGGGGTCTACCGAGCCTGCGACACCGACCAATGGCGGAGGAGGTGTGAATTCAGCTTCCGCTCAACAACCACAGCTGGCCGCTAATGTTTTTCAATTTGGTAAAATGGGTGGAGGTGGATTGCTGACATAGGTACTATAGTAGTGCAAAATGCCCCTGATTCCCCGATTGGATATGAAATAGATGTTGCTAGTATAATATTATGACTGATACATAATGATGAACAGGGGAACAAGGCGGCTCTGTATCTCTTTGAGATTATCGGGGGGTATAGTGCATAATGCCTGGGGGTTATAGATCTAAGGATCGGCACTGAGGTGCGTGCGTGAGGGGAGAGTAGTTGGGACCTGAGCCGAGGACGAACTATATTCCAGCGGGGTGAAATATTGAAAAGAAACGAAAAAACGGCATCCATGGTACATGGTAAACAGAGATTTAGTAGCAAGATGCCAGGAATAATCCGACTCGAATCGACAGTGACAAGCGGGAGGGGGGGGTTCTAAGCTGGTTGTTCTTGGCTGATCCACCAGAAGCCTCCTATCTCATCGCATGGATCCAAAATGCATGCTGATAGTTACGCATTTGGGAACTCCTGCTTGAGTAGACAAAAGTCGCTAAGTTCTCGTCAACTCGACAGATCCGGCACATGTCTCAGGTGTGAGATAAGCGCGTTCGCTATGGAAGAAAAGAATTCAAATATATATATGTATATATATATAGGTGTATACCGAATCTAAACTATCAAAGAATGTTCAAACTTCCATTCCAGTACCATATGATTGTGCACCTCCTCTGCTGATCATCGTATTTGAATCAATTAATCTCTGAAAAGATTCCCACTCTCCCATTGTTTACCATCTTGCAGTGCCTATCAGTTACCTGTTACCTGCTTACCCACGCGCACCCCGGCTGATATCCCCACTGTTTCGCTTGATTTAGCGTGCAAAACCACGTTCAAGCTCTGGGGTTTATTATATTTGTTTATCCACTTCCCCCGTGTAGGATCGGCGCTCACAGAAAAGGGCGGTTTTCCTACCCCCCAACCCCCTTCATCCCTTGCTTCCTCACACCAACTGATTATTATTATTTCCCGTGCACAGGGGCCTTAGTACATAGTGGACAAAAAAAAAACGCTTTCTTTTTGTCCCACAAACCACCCTTTGTTTTTCGCCTATTCTAGTGTTTTCCCGTTGCCCAGGGGGGGCTTGACCGAAAAATTACTTATATTATGACCATCGCTGCCGATACCACCAATCCTTTAAAGGGATCCGACCTACTCAATCTCTCTGCTGCAAACTCCTCCAGGCCGACATCTCTATCGCGTTCGCAGAGCCTGAGAAATAGCCGTCCCTTCAGATCAAAGTCTCTCAAGCGAAATAGCCTGGTTTCTTCTACTTGTTCTCCTTCCTCTCACTGTCGAACTTCGTCGAATGTGTCCATCTCCTCCTCGATATCTGACAAACTGGCATTAACTCCCACAAACAACGGTAACATCCGAAAAAGAAGCAGCATAATCTCCATTTCCTCTCCCATTTTGGTACAGGAATCTTCCACCTTCTCTCAGCCTGCCAGAAAAGCGCCTTGTCCCACTCCCCCGGTTCGAGCTCCCTCTGCAGCTAACCCCTGGAAGATGAACCCACCTCAGACACGATCAACTGGACTCACCCGTTTCCCTTCTTCTTCATATGCATCAATCGACTCCGTTTCTACCGGAGTTTCCTCCAATAATGAGTCGTTGACTTCTTCCACGCGCATTATTACCCCTGCGCAGCTTGGCTCTCATTCTACCACCTCCTCTCGTCACCCTTCCCAGACTAACGTCCACCAGCAGTCCACCACTCAGATGATGGCCCACATGTCTCTATCTAACCTTCCTCCCATGAACGACGTGTGGTTGGACGATGATGATGATGATGAACAACTTGAGGCGAAAAAGTCGAATCTCATGAAGAAATGGCACGGGCGAAAAGAGTCTCAGAGCACCACCAGCTCTTCTTCAAACAATGCCAGCTTCTCCTCCTCGGGTACTTCGGTTGTTTCTGCAAATTCAACGTCTCATGGAAAAGGTCCTAATCCTGCTCTGAGTTTCACCAACCTCAAACGGCTGGCTGGTCGAAAGAAGGACTCTGTTGATTCCGCCTACCTATCGTCTCCTGAAAAGTACGCCTCGTCAGCCAAATCAAGTCCTCAAAAGCCTACCCCCACCAGTTACCATAAGCATTCTACCAGCATATCTTCCCTCTCTCCTGTTAAGCCTCAGGCCACCTCTACTCCAAGCAAAAATGGCAGATTCAGAAAGTTGTTTTCTTCCCCCGGCGGTGCTCACGTCACCAAGGAGATGATCTCCAACCCGAGCAATTTTGTACATACAGGGCATCTTGATCCGTTCACTTTGCAAGGTATGAAAGGAAATGTGGTTCCTCGAGCGGGACCGTCTGTCAGAACCAGTCATGGTTCGACTCATTCTGGCAACACCACCTCTTCTAGAGCTCCTGATTCGCACTGGAGGGAAAACTCCTCTTCTTCTTCGTGGTCGACAGCGTCGTCTTATGCACAGACTGCAAATGTATCGACCACCCCGGCTACTTCTGCTAGTTCGTCCCCAATGTTTAGCTCTGACCAGCAGTTTACTCACAATGCTAAGTTCAATGGTTTCAACCAGTCAACATCCACCGTTGTAGGTACTCCAGAGAAACGAACCGTCGTCAAGCAGGGCTCGAGAGACTCGTTCGCTTCATGGTCTGCTACACCTAATGTTGACTTTGTCGAGCAACAGAAATGGTTATTGCATAATGTCCCCGAGACCGAAAGTGCCATCGCATCACCAAACGACCAACAGTACAGCCCTCTGCTGCGAATGAAAGCGGCTGCTGTTGCATCTGATATCTCTTTCCATAATATGCACATGCAAAGCTTGGCCCCTGACGTTGATCGAAAAGCATCCATGCTTCTGCCTTCTCCTATCATCAATGGAGCTGCCAACAGTTCAAGCAAGAGCCTGGATCAGGCTTCTATTGCTGCAACTCACCGGCAGGCGTATGTCTGCGTGGACAAAAGCCAGACCTGGGGAGGCTCGGCTCTTGGCATTATGGTAGAGGGATCTGAAAATATGATATAACGATGATATAACGAGTAATGATATACACAACACCCGTTCAGGTATCCATGATTAAAAGTAAAATGATTCGATAACCACTTTTTTGAATTATTTTGATCAAGGTGGTCAGGGAGAAAAGTTGCTCCATTTTATATAAAAACTGTTTGTTTTGTGGTTTGTTTTATTTGCAGCTTTATGTGTGTCTCAGTTTATTAACGCATTGACGGGGGGGGGGCCGGCCAGCCTTAAATCATCACCACTTTTTTCCAGCTCCACAGTGGGAAAAAATGACCGACCGGTTGACCCAGTTGCAAACTTGCATTGACCAGGTAGGTTTCAGGAACGGATAAAGAAGTACAAACATAAATATACTAATGGCTAGCTGCTTAAACAATTCTACTCCTCATTAAACTACGTTAATCAAAACCACGATTTTGAGCCGGTGGACGGAGAGGCCAAGATATCTGATTCTCAGGTTAATGCGGCCAATCCGGCTAATTTTCAAAATGATATGACAGAACTGGCTCGGGATATTGTGCTGAAATCGCGGCAAATTGAGGTACTGATTGATTCCTTGCCCGGCATTGGAATTAGCGAAGTTGAGCAACTGGACAAGGTGAAGAAACTAGAAGATACGCTGCAGGAAGTCGAGCAAGAAAGAGATCGGGCATATCAAGAGAAGGAAGAACTGCTCAAGAAATGTGATGATTTGATACTTCACTTTGCCAGGGAAAAAGTTACCATTGATAGATTGGCATAATCGTGGCTTTCGTGTTCGTTACTTTCTACATATCAATGCTTTCATCTCTTCAGGGTTCACCTCCTTTTCCTTCATTGGTGACATGTCCTCCATTGTCCCCCGTCTCTAAATTTGCTTTGTTAATCCTCTCCTCCAGTAGATTGAGTGCCCTCAGTGAATCAACCACCTTAATAGCTTCAAACAAGCTGGCGATGAATTCCTTCTGAGCCATTCGCAGGTCTAACGGCACTAAAACACCAAACATATTTATAGGATCTCTTGGTTCGTCAAGCTTTTTCTCGTCAGAGCTAGGTTTTTCGGGCTCTATGCTCTTTTCATTGGCTCCTTTTGGCTCCTGCTGTTCTGCATTTTGCAACGGTTGTCCATCAATCTTGCATTTCCCATCCTCCCACTTTACATGTTTATTGGCTTTGAGCCTATCATCATAGTAATCTTTTCCGTACTTTTTGATAGTATTTGTACAGTTTGCTTTAGCCAAATCAATGAAGCCCTGAGGTTAGATTCACTGCCTGTCACAATATGAACTTAGCCTTACTTCTGATAATTTTTCGCCTAACGTTGTCCGTGACGTGTAATATCCGTCTAATTCTTGTAGGTATTCCTCATACAGCTTATCTACATCCTCTATTTCGTCCCGTTGAGACTCAATTGAGTTGGTCTCTTGACTCATCTTGTTCGTCTACAGAAAGTTCTTAAACTTGCCAACTTCCATATGGTGTCTAACTTACAAGCACACAGCCATGTCTCAGCAACAACAACAAATATCATCCACCACGTATATCCAACATTCCCCCGTAGAAGATGTATTCAAAGACACCTACGTATTTCCGGAGGTCGATATGATGCCTCCAAATGCTGAAAAATCTCAATTGGTAGAGGATCTCTTGCTGGAATGGAGTCAATGCGATTGTGAACCGCCATCTCCTTTTGAGCTGCTTCCTCCACCTGAAGCCACAACATAAATATGAAGTGTTATGAGTAGATTCCACTTCTTACGGGATATCATATTATTATAGCAGTTATACCACAGAATACGTAGATTTTAATCACTAATATATGTACTGCTCTGTTTATTCCTCAGAGACTTCTTCCGAAACGACATTTCCATTAGAATCGACATATCGACTCTTGTGAGTCTTCTTGGTGTTCACACTAACCTTTCCTTCAGCTTCAAGACTTCTGACGACATCTTCCGGAATGATGTTACCGTTAGAATCTCGATACTCTATCTTCTTCTCAGAGCTCAGGAAAACTTGTGACTGAGGGCTTTCGGTATAAGTAGGCTTAGCAGTAATGGACTCAGGCTCCTCCTCATCATCGGGAAGCTCAACCTCTGTTTCATCAATAATGTTGCCATGCTCATCAACAAACTGGCTTCGGTGAGTCCTCTTCGTTTTTAGGTTGATTTTACCTTCGGCTTGCAGAGACTTGACAACGTCCTCGGCGACAAGATTGCCGTCCTCATCTCTGTACTCAATTTTCTCCTCAACAGTGTTTCCCCGCAGCTCAGCTTCCAATCTTTCCGATTCTGATTTCAGTTTAGCAGCTACAGACTCAAGGGCATGCTGCATAGCACTCTGAACACCGGCAGGCTTGGTCATGCCAGGCGGCATTTTTTTGGAATAAGCCAAAGTCTGCTCTACATCTTCATATTCAAGGATACTATCATCGTCGTCATCATAATCTGCTTCGTCAATCGCCTCATCTTCATCTTCAGTAGGCTGAGGAACTGCCTCTTCTTCAGGCTCAGCAACCGGCTCAGCATTATCCTCGACTATTTCTTCGGTGTTTTCTTCAAAACCGGAATAATCCTCAACAGGCTCAGAAGATGAAACGCTTATCTGCGCGGCCTGCTCAAGCTTGCTGGTCTCATATTCATCATAGGCCTCGTAAGTTTCGAAGAACGAGTTACAGTCAAAATCCATCTCAAAGAACTGGGATGAAAGACAAGCCTCCTTGGTCCATCGGCCACCGTACATCAAAGGTGAGTAATGGTAAAAGAAGCCCGCAGCAGCAGAAAAGAATAGGCCAGTAAGAATGTTGCCCACAAGCTTATTTCGAATTAGTCGAACAGTCAAAAACTCCCAGAACTGAGTAAGGGCTAGAATTCCGAAGTATAAAGATCCCAAATAATGGTGCAGGAACAGCTGTCGTTCCATCAAGAAAGACGGGAAGTAATGGAAAGCCCACGCGAGAATAAAGCTACCGACACCAGAATCGTACAAGGAGTAGGAGAGATCACCTTCAAAATCGGTATATCCTCGCTGCCATCGGATGATCCAGATGCCCTTAAAAATAAGATACAGGCCAATAATGGCAGTAACCGACCACCAGATAACACCGTTACCAAGGAGATATACTTGAGTATGATCCTTGACCCAGAAGTTAATACCTCGTCTCAGGAAAGGCCAAGAATCAGGACGGGAATCCCAAGCGTGAGTATCTGTCAAGCCCTGATTGACATTCCACATAACCTTATTCAATTCGATAAACTTTTCCAAAAAGCTGGGAACTCGATAGTTTACTGGCTCTGCATCTTCACCAAGCTGAGGATGACTGTTCTCTTCAACGAACCAGACAGTGTTAGGCAAAGCGCCCTGCTTGATACAGGTGACTTCCTGCTGCTCAAAAGCCCATTTAGGCAGCTTCACACTGTGAGAGAAGAGCGCACATCCAGTCATAGGATGCACAAGTTTGAACTTGGTCTCCAAGGTTCTGAGCCGTTCCTGAGCAACACCCTTTTCAGATTTCTGGCCTATGATTTCAACACGGAAATTATCGTTTGCATCGCCAGCGAAACCATCGAAACCATAAGCTGAAACCTCATTCTGGTGATCCTGTTCAGAAACGGGCGGTCGGTGATCGTGAGAGTGAAGCCGTCTAGACGTAACCTTGTGTCGTAGCCGAACGATATCACCATCCTGAACATACGTAACAGGCTCAACAGAATAGTCAGGTGGAGTCCACTCTTCAACCTCTTGAGACTCTTCTTCAGGGACCTTTTCAATGATCCAGACATTATTCTCATCTCGATGGGGATACAAAGTTATTTGCTGCTGCTCGGAACCAGTCTGATACATGTGTTCATGAGAGTGCAAAAAACCGCCTCTGGTATTAAGATGTCGAATTGCAATTTCACTGCCATAGGCAACATCTGCCGGTACATTTTTCATTAAATTGTTGTGCTGGAGAGTAGCCTGGAACTCGGGTGACATGAAAGAAGCACCATCACCATAATTGACGGCGCAGATGAAGTGGAGGTAAAACATGGCCATGTAGAACGCAAGGGGTACACCAATCAGCAAGACAGCACGGGAAACGAAATGCTTGGTAAAAGCCTTAGGGGAGACGGTGAGATCACCCCAAATCCACCAGAGCTGGTATAAAGTAGAGAAGCCGACCCAACCAATTGTGAAAAGTCCAACCCACTTAGAGCTGACTGTTGCACCTAGACCAAGACCGGTGAGAAACAGGTATCGGAACCAATTTCTAGTGAAGGGGACTTCACTTTCAAACTTTTTGAAACCATAACCGGTAATAGCGATAAAGAAAACCAAGGGAGCATCCAAAAGAATGTATCTCGACTGGGTAGCCAACGCATTGTCAATGGTCATGAGAGCAGCACCAAATGTAGCGGTAATAGGTCTGCATCCCGAGGTTCTCAGAGTAGCATATGCGAGCATGACGGTAAAGACACCCAACGTAGCCGGCAGCATTCGCATTGCAACATAAGGGACACCGGGTTCAAGGTAATCCAAGCCAATGTCGCTAAAATCGAATTCGCCGTCATAGCCAGCCAGCCAACCGACTACAGCGTAGAGCATTTTGGCCAATGGAGGGTGCACGTCCATAAAGAAACGACCAATGATATACTTTTTGGCGAAACCACCAAAGTGGACCTCATCGAAAACCACTGAGCTAGGCTGCCATATCTTGAAGAATCTGACAGCTATGGCGAACACAGTCACGAGAGGAAGACAGATTCTGTCAGTGCCGTTGAATGATCTGGCCTTGGACTGGGAAGCAGGAGGAGTAGTTCGCCTAAAAGAGCGACTGGGGCCCTTTTCCCGCTGGTGAAGAGTGACAGGCAAGTCAGCAACTTCTATGACCGTGGCGGATTCACTTTTCTTGGGCATGTTCAACCAGTCGTGGGGGTTTGGGTGTTGGTAAAGACAAGATGACAAGAACAGATGTCACTAACTAAACGGGAATCGAAGATGACGCAGATGGAATATCTGTACAAAAGCAACGAGACAAGTAGAAAGCAAAGACTCGGGGGAGAGGGCGAGAATGGCGCTGTACAAAGGGAACCGAAATAAATAGATTTATTCTTGCCAGCTCTTAGCGCTGCTCGACTCCTGGAGTGTTGGTGGTGAGGTAGTATCTGGGGTCTGGAAAGATGGTCGGTTGATAAAAAAAAGCGTGTTTGGTACGTGGCTACATCTAAATTTCAGATCAAACAAATTGGCCAAGTTCGGGCCACATCGGAACAAATCAACGCCCTATCGCGACCACAAAGGTAGCAGATAAAAAATATCATAAGCTATTAATGTAATTTCTATGGTCATTCAGCAGATAATCAGTTCCGTCTTTTTACAGCCTATGCATCAGATGTGGCTAAGTTGGCAATTTGCTCTTGTCGTATAATTGTTCGGTGTTGAAGATCATGACCGAGTCTGTCAAAGCTAAAATCAATATATATACACACCTCCATCTTTTATTTCCAGCACGTCCACCAATTCCTTGACCTCTTCATTGGCTGGATTCCATCCTAACCGGTTGCTGATCCGCACATTGGTCAAGTCTGGAATTTTATCTTCGAGAACAGCTAATGCAATATCATCGGCTTGGATCTTATGAGCTTGTCCCAGTAGACCCGATGAATCTAACGTTATATTTCGCAAAGGATGAGCTTCAATCCGCCCCATCATGTCCGTAGGTAAGTTGGGCAGTTCGAAAACATGCCTTGATATATAGTCGACTGAAACAGTCAATGATCTCAGTTTAGGGCACAGTCGCAAAACACTGTCAAGCGTATTAGGTCTTAGAGCAGGAAGAGGATACAGCACACCCAACGATATCAAATGATCACCTAATCTTGCAATAAGAGATCTAAGACTAGCTGCAGTGACAAACGGGCAATGGCTCAAAGACAGCCTAGTGATTGTAGAAGGAAATCTCGTAACATTCATAAACTCATTGGATATGCCTCCAGCCAACCCTAAATAGGTCAGCTTTTTGGGCCATTCAAAGTCATATTCAGTACAAAATACCGATGACCGGGGGAATTCCAATCTTTCCAATTCGTTGGCATTTTTAATGGCTTGGAACAACTCACGCAAATCTATTGTTTCACTGACAAGCCCCAGATCCAGATTTTTTATAGATTTGCACTGCCGCAGACTAACTAATGGAGCATATCCAAAGCTTGTCTGGGGTGCAATAAATGTCTCCAACCCAGATGAACATCTCCGAAGTATACGAGAGGTGTAGGAATTCTTCCCTGTCTGAATGATACTCCGCAGATCAAGCACCCGTACCAGAGTTCCAAGATAGTCACTTCCACCTATTATCTCAACAAACCTCTGGTAATTGTCTACTCGTATAATAGGAGTGTGATAAATATATTTCAATCCAACGTGGTACCACGCCTTGCAAACAAAAAGTAGATCCAGCGGAAATGGTTCACCAATATAACTGAATATATGGTCCACAACCTCGGGGGGCAAATAAGTACTGCTTTGTAATGCATCGTCAATATCAGCGATAAAAGCTGCAGCAGAAGCAAGAGCAGAGGTATTCTCTACAGTCCCTGCCCCTTCATCTTCACATTTCTCCTGCTCCCCTTCATCCTTCCCTTGGCCCGCAATCTCCAAACCTAGTAGTTGCTCCTCAAGACTCTCCTTATTGTCTGTAACCGTCTGACTAGGAATAAATCCCCGGGTAATAGTATAAGTATTTCCCGGACCGTACCTCCTATACGGAGGCCGGATTTTTCTTGGTCGCCGTTTATTTACTATAGTGAAGGTTAGTAACGAAAGTTTGAAGCAGCCTGCTATTTCCAGTAATACTTTATCAACTGCTTACAAATACAACCAATCTTGGATATTATCCACGAGCCTTGTCACAAGATCAAATAGCAAGGAAACATGCCAACGAAATAAACGAGCTCTAATTAATTCATACGAAAAAAAAAGGTTTTTTTTTATTATTTATAAACAAGCTGTGATACAATATCCAACAAGGCAGAAGCATATATCAATGTCAATTTGCCAAATCGTGATGCGTATCAGTATAACACATTGAATCAAGGGACTCCCTTGAGTTCAATCATATAGAAAGGCACATCGTCAATTCGATACCATAACTTTTAACAGTCGAATATGCTAGATGGAGCTCATATTCACAACGAAGAACAGGCTAGGCTGAGCATTTTGTTTATTTACTCCTAGCTCTTACCTTTCTTCTCTTTCTCTTAAGTCTTCTGGTTCTCTTCTTTCTCCACTTAGCTCTCATTCTATATAGTTAGTATATGGTATTCCAGCAATTCCAATTCTATTCACAAAGTCCCATGATCCATTGACCTCCGCAGTCCGGTGTGTGATGTACATACTTGCAATAAAAACTGAGTGAATGGGGTGAGGAGAAAGAAAGAAAAGCAGAGTGGTTTACTAGTGGGTTAAATTCAGCTATTGTGGACCTGGATTTACGCGCGTTCGTGACTGTTGTTTATCCTGCAAAACGGTGAGATTCCTCCACAACTAGTGCGGAGGGGAACCAAACAACAGGACAAAATGACTTCCCGGCATGGAAAAAATAAAAATTAATTGGATCGAGAGGCTAGCTGTGTGATCCAGCGAATGGAGCGAAATGGTAAAGTAACAATTCGTGCCACGAAGCGGTATGGTAGTTTGAGCAAAATAGTAATCAAACGTTCTGGCTTGCCATGCTTTGCTTTGAATTTATCATCGGTATCAACCCCTTTATGTAGTGATTGAGGCCGGTGACGATGATCTTGAGATGCTTTTACACTGCTTGATGCAGGATGACGAACAGTACTGGCAATTGTAGATATGAAGCTTCCTGATTGAGCCAGCGCAGAATCTGGGTATCCAGCAACCTTCCGCGGAGGAGATGGATTAGCCAAATCATCCTGACCCGTAGTGGAACTACGTAACTGCTCAGATGAATGTTTATGCTTGACTTTTCTCATCGCCAGAGCAATGGCTTTTATATCTTGATTGACATTCTCAAACCCCTTGTAAATGGTGAATATATCGGACTGTACCGAGGACTCATTGTGCAGCACACGTCTCCCCAGGCCGCCAATTTCTTGCCCAATGGACTCCAATTGAGCCTCCAAGTGCTTTATTTGATCTTCATACTTGTGCAATTGAGCCTGCAGTTGTCGCACATCGGTGATTGCCAAAGCCGCATCATATCCGGAAACATCTGGTACACAATTGGGCTGGTATATTGTTCTCGAAACAGCCAGTTGCGAGACCCGGTGGATTGTTCTCATTAATTCCAGAGTCATGTAAAGCAGTATATTGAAATTGGTGATCAAAATGGACCCCGCACCTAGGTGCTCTCGAGCATAGTGGAGAATTGCCCCTCCTAGTAGTGGGGTAGCTAAGCACATCAGCAGAGCTACAACACTGGGAATAGAACTATTCGACAAATAGTTTGCACGACTGGTTTCAGGCGCTTTTGGTCTTTTTTGGTCTTGTTGTTGGTCTTTCCTATTAATTTCACCAGCGTTTCTCCTCATATCGGTCGCCGAATGCTCCATTTGGCCATTGTGGTCGACCACGCCATTGCAGGCGATTGTTTCAACATAGAACCGCCAGCAGCTTTCAGATATTCCCCATAATGCATAACCCAGAACGGTCAGAAGAATGATATCAGCCACTAGGACTCCCGCAGTTTCATCCAGAAATAGCGTTACGGTTGCTGGGAATAGCGCCAGAATCAGGGGAATTATGCCCTGCCATGTTGTGAGCGGCTCGACATGCGACGACACCTGAGAGGCGGTGGAGTATGCCGGCATTGGCTTGGAATTTCCAGTAGATGGCGAATGATAACGCTTAACCGAAGCCTCAGTGTCTGCCAGGGACCTTTCTAAGGAGCTACCATGTGATGTGGTTAGCGAAAGTTCATCAGGTGGGTTCATGAAAGTTTATTGTGAATGATGTATCGACCTTATCCAAGATAAGATATGAGGAACAGAGCAAGGGAAGCAGGTGCGGCGAAAAAAAGTGCGTAACTGCAAGCACAGCTGGTTTTATTAGTCTATCATCTCCATGATGTGCTTGAGCATGCATTGGACTACGTGGTCAGGATATGGAAACAACAAACTACTATGATAGAAGACTACCCCTGGGAATGGCTCGGGGGTTACGCTCTTTTCCAACCAATTTGCCTGGGCTGATATCCGTAGTAAATACCACCAAATCCGTACATAGTGTTCCACTGGTCAATGAAACTGATCATCGCTGTAGTTATGGCTATTTCTCTGGAAACTTTAGACTCATCGACTTTGATGGTGAAGCCTTTATTGGCATTGACTTGGACAGCAGCAACTCGTTCTCTCACTTCGCTTTCCTTTTCACCAATATTTCGTACTCGCTCCATGAACTTCCCTTTGGTAGTCCACTGATAGGTATTGCCATCTGCCAACTGAAAGAGTCTATAGCCATCAAGGGCGTCCACCCGGTGACCAACTACGTGCCACCCCAGCTCAAAATGATCATCATCTCGTCTGATAAGCAGAACATTGGATCTAAGACCTGCTCGTATAACGGCAATTGGCTCCTCAATGCCGGCTTCATACATTTTATAAACGCCCTTCACGGCTCTGGATCGATTCAGATAGAATATACGGTCATCAACTAACTTGGTAGGCCGAGCTTCGTCAAATACGTTATATATCTTGCCTCCCTGGCCGAATTCTCGTCTAACCGAGTAGACATTTACAGATTCGCTAGTTTCGTCGAGCTCAATGATATTAGGGACATAGTGTGACGATGGCCGATGGGGCGTGAAGATCAGCGCCCGGATTCGCACAACGGGCCGTTTCAACGGGCCGAGAAATAGCTCAATTGGCATTATAACTAAAGTGTGATTATACAAAGGAACTTTATGCTTCTGATTTACGGTAGCCAAAATAGAAAAAGTTTAGCTAATCTAACAAAAGTCGGTCACCGAGATGACTTGCTGTGGTGAGGAGCAAAGGAAGATATGTGGGGAAACAGTAAATTACCATATAAGCGGCCACTATCACAAATATTCAGCCCATATTACTGACTTTTGCTTTGTTCTCATATGCAGCTAACAAAATTATCGGCAAGCCGAATATATGGCTGCACAAGCTCAAGTGGGTGATGATTTGTTATGCCCATTGCTAATATGCCGAAATCCGTGATGAGGACCGTTAGATGTTCTTCGTTTGACTAAGCTTTTGACTGGGCGATTCGTGCGGCTGGACGGCCCTATAAGAGCTGGACATTTATCGCAGCTAATTTCAGAACAGCAACCAATTGAGTTTGACTTTCATTGGTGTCTACTATTTAATTCTACTACTGTTCGACAATGTCTATTCCTGCTACACACAAAGGTCTTGTCGCCAGAGGCGGCAAAGGTATAGTGGAGTCGGTCTCTGTACCTAAAATCGGGCCTAATGATGTGCTCGTGAAGACGGTTTCCGTTGCGGTCAATCCTACCGACTGGAAACATGTCCGGTTGGGACTTGCGCCTGATGGAGCTGTTCTTGGGTGTGATTTTGCTGGAACTGTTGCAGCTGTGGGCGATAATGTCACCAACTTTAAGGTCGGTGACTCGGCCTACGGATTCATTCCCGGTGGGTCTGAGTTTGCACCTGAAAACGCCGCTTTTGCTGAATACGTCCGGCAGGAGGCTAGATTTCTGTTCAAGAATGAATTGAAGAAAGCTGACTCCACAGATCTACCTGTTGGGCCCCTAACCACGTATGAGGGCATTGTCTCGTTGGTTATTCCGATTCTTACCATTGGACTTGCTGTCGACTGGTCTTTCAAAGTTCCTTTTTTTAGCCCTGCAGGTCATGCAAACAAGGATAAGATCTTTTTCATCTGGGGTGGTGCTACTTCGTTAGGTTATATCGCTATCCAGACTGCCGCTCGGCTTGGATTTAAGGCTGTAACCACTGCTTCAAAGAAGCATACCGAGATTCTAAAGAAGCTCGGTGCTGCGGAGGTGTTCGATTACCGTGATACGGATGTAATTGAGCAGATCCAGAAGTACGCTGGAGATGATATTGTCTATGCGGTTGATTGCATTTCAGAGAATGGCACCACTGACGATATCTTAAAAGTTGTCTCCAAGACGAAACCTGTCGAAATTACTCTGGTTTTGTCTGTTGATCTCAAGGGTGAAAAGCCATCCAATGTGACCATTCACAATGTCATGGCTTATCTTGCTGTTATTGAGAAAAAGCGATTTTTCGAGCTTTTGATATCGCCTCCTGGTATGATGGACTGGGGAGCCCAGTTTATAGCAGACTTTTCAGAAGCGGTAGCAAAGAACCCAAGCTTTATTTTGCACCAGCCTGTTAAGATTAGCAATGGAGGACTGGAAGATCTTGAGCCAGGCTTCGAAACCTTGATACAAGGCAAGAACTCTGGATTTAAGGTTGTTATTGATTTGTAGGAAAAGAGCAGGCAATCAGTGAAATATAGATTGCAATTATATTTTTAGGTAAAAATATCAATTTTTGAAAGTAACATTGTGGTCATTGTTTTTCAGTACTGGGCGGGCAGGACATAAAAAGGCGACAGTCGTAACCAGGTAAAGACTGGATCAACAATGCAAATAGTGAAGCAATTGCATTGCATTTCAATTTCGCTATTTCTAGGGTGCATGCCATACAAAGTGAAGATTTCCTCAAAATCTAGATTAGGTGACGTACGAAATACGGGCGTGTTACCGATTAATCAGCAATACGCATGTCAATGTCGGGATGCCGACGACCGATTGGGTGTCAGATAAAGAGATTTGAACTCATTTGTAATGGGCATTATACCAGCTAAATGTGAAGTAAAATATGATCTGAGATATTCGATCCAATATAGCTGCTGTCAATTGAAGCCGTAGTTATTCGACTACTTTCGTATTATGCCATAGGGTCGGTTGAGATCATCATGTTCAGTTATGAGGTTTTCGGCACGGAACAGTTAAGGCGTTTTGGAGTGTCGGCATTTCCTCAGCCTTGACGGCCTCGGGATAATTTTCGTCAGCTTACAAAATCAACTCCGGCACAAGAACCGTGCGGCTAGCACTATAAGTATGGGTAACTTCGCAAACATGCAACTAGAAACTGAAGTCTCTAGCAATTGAAATAAAAATGTCAATCCCAGCCACTCAAAAAGCTTTTGTTATTCGAGGTACCGCCGGGGCTGTCGAAGAAATCCCAGTTGCAAAACCCTCTGCTGGTCAGGTTTTAATAAAGGTGATCTCTGCTGCTGTAAATCCTACCGATTGGAAACATGCTGCCTACAATGTAGGACCGCAAGGTTCTGTTCTTGGTTGTGACTACTCCGGCAAAATTGTCGCAGTTGGAACTGATGCCAAACGGTTCAACATCGGTGACGATGTCTACGGTGTTGTTAGTGGCGGTTCTACCTATACTCCTACTATTGGCGCCTTCTCTGAGTACATTGTTGTTCCCGAGGATCCCGTTATTAAGGCACCTGTCGCCCTGAAATATGATGATAGGGCGACGATTCCTGCTGGTGATATCATCTCGTACCAGGCTGCCTCTACTCTTCCAGTCGTAGTTGGATCTGATGCTGCCGGCCTCGAATTCTACGCAAAGATTCCCGTTTATGAAAAATCCACAGAATTCGAAGGAAAATATGCCTTTATATGGGGTGGATCAAGTGCTCTTGGTGTTGCAGCAATCCAATTGCTCAAACAGCAGGGCCTCAAGGTCGTTGCTACTGCGTCAGAGCGAAACTGGGGATACTTAAAAAGCCTCGGAGCTGATCATTTGTTTGATTATCACGATGCTGACGTTGTAGACCAGGTTCGGCAAGTGACCGGTGACGATGTTGTGGTCGCCTTGGATACTATTTCTTTGGAGGGTTCTATTGCTGCTACTCTGGAGATTATTTCTAAGACGAAACCTGCACATTTCATCAATTTTTCGACCAACGCTAAAGTGGAAGCTCCTTCGAATGTTCAGGCTTCGAATGTTCTGCTGTATCTCGCGTTCACCCCTAAGAAGCAGTGGGGTGTTGATGGACCGGTTTTGGATTCTACTCCTGAGTTTCTTGCCTGGGGAAAAGAGTTCTTTCGAAAAACTAGCGAATATTCCCAGGGCAAGCCGGACTTTATTAAGCATCCTAACATTAGAATCGTGCCTAATGGCCTTGCTGGGTTGAACGAGGCTTTTGAAGACTACAAGACAGGCAAAAACTCTGCTCTCAAATATGTGGTTAACATTGCCAAGCCCTAAAGCAGTACCGACTCGTTGTTCATTTCCAGGAATATATATATATGATGTTATAAGCTGAAGTACTATCTAGTTAGTAAATTCGAGAAAGGTATGAACTTTGATGAAATTGATCAACCTGTTTATAGCGGAAATGGCGGCATATCCGGAGTTAGTTTCAGCCGTATCACCCCGGAGTACACGTGCAATTCCGCAAATTGAACGATAAGCTCCGCCAGCCAGACCCAACGCACTTAAATTTCTAATGTGGGAGATTTGCACGGAAATATAATGGTCTGACTCTCCTGATAGAAAGTTACATTCGTGACAACTACTTCTCAATGGTTCTTGAATCGCTACCGATAGTTGATCTGTCGTTGGCGGATGACCCAGCTACCAAGCCGAAGTTGCTGAACGATTTGAAAAATGCTCTGTTTCGGATAGGCTTTATGTACATCATCAACCATGGAGTGGAACAGAAGGCTAGAGATATCATGGCAATTGCCCCTAAAGCATTTGACGTTCCTCAGGAGGAGAAGTTGAATGTGGCAATGACGAAAAATCCCCATTTCGTTGGATATACTCAGCTTGGAGCGGAGACAACGGCAAAGCATACAGATCTGCGAGAGCAGTATGACTTTGGATCAGTTAAAAAATTGGCCTCTGACTTTGGTGATCCATCCAAGCCTCTTTACAGAAAACTGAAGGGTCCCTCGCAGTATCTTCCTGATTCAGTGCTTCCTGGGTTTCAGACAACAGTGGAGGGTTACATCGACGCTATGGGCGATCTCTCCACTAGACTTCTTCATTTGATCTCCGAATCGTTGAACCTTCCTGCAGACTCTCTTGACAATTTTGTCGGTGAAATGCATAGACTCAAGATAATTAAATATCCCCCTGCTACTCCTGATAATTCACAAGGCGTCGGTCCCCACAAGGACTCTTCTGGTCTTCTCACCTATGTCCTCCAAGATACCGTTGGCGGGCTTCAGGTTCTTGACTTTGACGGCGATTGGATTGACGCAACTCCCATTCCAGACAGCTTTGTAGTCAATCTCGCCCAAGGTTTTGAAGCTCTCACAGGAGGAAGATGCGGTGCTACTACTCACCGAGTTCGGTCGCCCAGTAACGGAATAACTCGATACTCCATCCCTTATTTCCATGGCGTGAGACTTGATCTGACTATTCAGGACATTAACGACCACACTGCGCTGATTCAGGGACAAATTCCTGAGCCCGCTGATGGTAAGAAGCGATCTGTTGATGTTGCAAGTGAGTTTATCAGTCCAAAGTACTCCTGTTTTGGCGAGGCCCACTTGAGAAATCGAGTGCGATCTCATCAGGATGTTTCCGCCATTTGGTATAAAGAGGTTTTTGATAAGTACTTACATGATGATGAGTGAATTGTAAAATAGTAGACTACAATACCAACTATAAAACATCTTTGCGATCTCTGCCTATTGCGATGGTTCATATTTTTTGGCATACAAGCCCATAGCCTTCATCGGGAAGTAGTATTTATAATTAGGATATTCAATAGCACAAGTATGATTGAATACTCCTTCGACTTCTTGGTCATCGTATGATCCATCGAGGTTTTGTTTACTGATCAGGAATTCTATTCCTTTTGCAACAACTGCATTGTCTGGATAATCCGCGAGCAATAACAGAATCAAAGCCCAGCTAGTTTGGACAGCCATACTCTTAGTGCCACGAACATAAGAGAACATCTCACAAGATCGGAAAGACTCTGACCAACCACCGTCTTTTTCCTGACGGTCAACAATGAACTTGCAGGCCTTTCTAATAACTTCGGAATTTTCATAATTATAGCCCACAGTAGAAAGCGCCTCGACGGCAAACATCCCCGCATAGATGAAGCATACACCCCAGCTGCCATACCATGAACCATCAGGCCGCTGAAATTTAATAATATACTCGATTGCTCGCTTGATAGCCACCTCTATTTCATCTTGTCGGTAGTCAAAATGATCCTTAAAATACTTCAACCCAAGAACTGACGAGTCTGTACACTCAACATAGGGATACTCCACCATAATGTTACCGAAAACTTCGGCAGGGTTGAGCTTTTCCAAGAATTCCGGTCCTTTGATTTTTTCGTACGTGGCGAACGATCCGAAATGAAAGCTTCCGGTGTTCTGCAGATTGAGAAGAATATCAATGGCAGGCTGCATTCGCTCTACAGGAAACTCTTCTTTCAAGAACTCCAA
This sequence comes from Zygoascus flipseniorum, assembly GCA_030565365.1. Taxonomy (NCBI): domain Eukaryota; kingdom Fungi; phylum Ascomycota; class Dipodascomycetes; order Dipodascales; family Trichomonascaceae; genus Zygoascus; species Zygoascus flipseniorum. Next base: position 238,419 of record JAJMBR010000007.1, read on the forward strand.
TCCGGGAACATTTTGGACCATAATAATCGCCTTCAGTGCTTCAGCAGTACAGTCACTGACTGTAAAGCCCTGTGATTTAGTGGAAAAGGGCCACGCTCCAACACGATGATCTCGGAAACTACCAGCAACAACATCATCGGTAAACTGTGACCTTACCAGGAAGCGATAGCCTTTAATAAGCGCCTTATGGAACTGTTTGCTCTCAGCTAAACCAGCAATAACGCAATATTGAAGAGCAAAGGCCGCATCCCATGTTTGCACACCATTGGTACCAGTCATCATGAGACCTTCGGCGGACATATACAAGGCATCAGGCCATCTTAATTTAGCACGTTGAAACTCCTCGCTGTTAGTTCCTTTCCGATGAGCAATAACCAAGCTATTGAGCATATGGGAAATAGGAGCAATCCCAAGATAGTCGGTATTCTCCATGTCTTTGATCACCAGTTCGTATACATATGCATTAGATTTTCCCAGGATCCATGAGGGGCGGAGCTTTTCCCATTTAGAAAGGGCCCAATTCGCAACATTGAGGATAGTGGTGTGAGGGTAGTAAAGATCAACATGGCATACCGTATTTCTGTGTTTTGAGAAGTCAATTGTGTCAAACGGCTGGACATAGATTTCCTGCCTAATTTCGGCCAATAGATCATTAAGAGGAGCCTGGATTTTGTTGGTACAGAGGTAGCCCATTGGCAGATACACCGCTCGGGTATGAACCCACCATCGGCCAGGATGAAACGGCACCCAGTAGGGCAAAAACCAAAACTCCGGGGGAGCAGGATTAATACCTTCATATTTGTAGAGATTAAGCAGAGATAAATAGAGCTTTCCCCAGTGGGGAGCACCAATTGCACCACCTTGCCGAAGCAGAGTAGTTCGCGCCTTGGCCACAGCTGGATGATCCTTGTCCATGCCAAGCAGACGCAGAATGACATAGTTAATAGCAGTACCAAAGCACGTTGATTTATCGTACATGTGTAGCCCCCAGCCGCCATCTACAGGATGAGCCTTATTTATGAGATATCTGCAGATTTCAATTTTCTCCTCTTCTTTGAAGGTAATGCCCAGCACATACTGGGCAGTGATATAACTAATCATTAGGAACATGGGACCACCATACTGACAGGGAAAGATTCCGCTCTTGTCATCCTGCAACAAAGTAAGAAACTCAAACGATCGTCTAGCAGCTTCACGAGCCGAATCAGCAGGCTGTGCATATGTTTTTGCTTCAAATGTAGGAAGCTGCAGTGTATGTTCGGTAAACTTGGACTGGGGGATGAGGGAGTTATCGGCCTGTAAATAAACCCAATTCTGCTTGCCCAGTTCATCAGTTACAAGTCTCCAACGAGTATGATCTGTCTTAGGAAGTCCATATACTTCGGAAGGAAGTTTGTTAGAAGAAATTCCATGGTTTTGATTTGGAGATGCCAGTTTAACCATATCGGCTGTGGATAGGTTAATATTTAGTGAGGAGCGAGACTTCCCAAGTTTCAGTGTGGCCCAAAGAATCTTCCTAAAGCCATGTCCTTATTGTTAGATCAAACATTGGTAGAAGACGTATGTTGCTTGCAATGTAATCCCGTTGCTAAAATATGTCAGTGCTAATCCGTAGGTTGCCAAATATTGTCCGGCTCAGTTCCTTGAATATCACAAGTGCCTTGGAGGAGGGGATTCTTCCAAGTGTATTGAGGAACAAAAGACACTAAGTACCTGTGTACAAAAAGAGTGAGTTAATATTTTATGTATAACGAACGTGTTATTATTCTGGTTCTAATTGTCTGTGTTCCATCTTTTGTCAAGATCCTAAAGGACTGCAGTGATAAAATGCAGGCCTACGAAGGCTGTATTAGACAGAATCTGGAAAACCGTACTCAGTGCTTTGAAAAGCTGCAGGAAATGAGAGAATGTAGTGCAAAAAGCCTGAACTTGAAAAAGGACAATTAAAATGTTACAGTTATTTACGTGTACATAGAGATAGAGTATAAATGCAAAGGGTGCTGGCGAGCGACTGCATCTACGCAAGATGCGGAGGCAACAGGAAATTCGGTATAGAGGCCTTCACCTGGTAAACGTGTCCACAGTTTCTGCATGTCAGTTTGCCCTCTGATATCTGAGTTTCCAACAGCAAAGTGTGGAGATCTCTAATGAGTTGCTGGGCATCTTCATTTTCTGGATCATCAATCTCAGGCTTTATGACAGGAAGAGAATTGTTACCGAGCTGTGATAGTTAGCAAACTAAACAATTATAGAAATATTACTTTAATTCTCTATGCAGTACTCACCTCTTGTGCAACCTTCACCAAAGCATCCCATTCCAACTTGGGTAAGATATTCACGATAAACACCGGATCATAGTCGACTTCCTGCTGAACAAGCTCAACATCTGAATACTGAAGAGGAAAAGCATCGCTAGATCTGGCGCATGACCGAACTGCACACTGAACAAAGTTGGTAGTAAGAAATTTCATTTTGAATAAATAATGGTGGTGTTGTTGAAATAGGTTAATACCCCGTCAGATTTTTATCTGTCTAAGACGGTATAAATTTTATTTCAGTGAGGTGAAATTTTTTTTGCTTCTACTATGTACTAGGCCACAACACAGAGGGCAGATCCACTCAGCAGTGGCCACCATGAATGATCTGCCCATTTTACTCAAGTATGTTAGATTGTAATATTCTCTATGATGAAAGAAAATTTAGGGTGAGATTCGTCAATGAAGTTATACCCAAACCTCTAAGAAGCCCTGAGAGATCCACTACCTGTGTTAGTTACGACCCCTTTACTAACAAGTACAGAAGTAAGATTCTAGTCCATTAACCTCCAATGATTAATGTAAACTTCAATTTCTCAATCAATCTGTCAATCCACTGAACTGCGGCGTGACGAGAAACAGTATAAATGAAGGAGCTTTTTTCACTATGAAGAGTTTTTTCGCTAACCATAGCTATAGATTCCATATTGCTGGCAATTTTGTAATTTTTAACTCCGATTTTCTAAATATTTATTTACTTCGTGCCCTGTTTTTGTAATATTGTTGTTCCTCCAGTTAGTAGCATGCCATTTAGATGCTTACAAGGTGCGTTTGCAACACCAAAACACCACCACAACCACCCAGGACGCGCATGCCGCAGCTCAAATCAACAGCAGTACCTACAGATGAGCAAACACTGCACCATTTCGCCATGAATCTATCGAGTGCTGTGCCTTTAGAAACCAAATCAGACACTCCGGCCCCTCTACTGATGATACCTAAATCTCCTGTTCTTCCGTTCACCAACACCAGCTATAGCGTTTCGTCCTCCTATGATTCAAATGCCGAGACTTTTCTGAATATGCATGGAGAAAATGTGGCCAGCACACCTGCTACAGTAATTGACGAAATAATTCCCGAGTCTCCACATCCAGATCAATATGGAGATATAGAATACCTGCTGTACGAAATGGCAGATAAAGAGAACATCTCCGTAATGTCACGCAGAGACGAGCCGACATCGCCAAAAGTTACAGCTATACCCGTGAAACGTATATCTAATAAGCAAGAAAGTGGAGTAGACTGGCTAAAGCGTTCGGCTCCAGTTCCATATCGCGTGGGCTTGTCGAAACGATCCAAGATCGAGTCTCTCCATTCCAAACTACGCAAGGCAAAATGAGTCAGACATGATTCATATTTATTATATTTATTGATATTCATGTTTAATTACATGCATTATCCATCATCGATATCTAACGCCAGCTATATACTAGATCATATTGGATAATATTAAGGCTAGCTAGCTGCAGGCAGCGAGGTTCGCCGATCAGCTCTTGGACTTATTGAACGTCCATTTTATTTCAGTGATTGAAACCTCATCCCCGGCCTTCTCATCATAATCATACCACTCGCCATCTTCTAGATCAACTTCAGTAAACTGGGTGTTTGATTCGGCTCCTTTGCATTGGAACTTTCCATCGGCCTTGAAATCCACAAATTCAATGCCTCGAGGATCAATCTGAAGAATATTTACCGGCTTACCAGAATCTTCTAAAGTATATGCTCTCTTCAGAGACTTGATGTTGGCCGTTGAGTCTCTTTTGCAGTTCTTACATTTGAATACAAAACTAGCCTCCCCTCGACTTCCTGAAACCTCGTGCATTTCCTCAAAATTAGCTACTAGTCAAATCCGACTAAATAGATTATGATTCTTCAATACTCACATGTTGGTTGATTGTTACCCAATTAGGGTGCTCCTCTCGGCATGAAGTGCATCTGCAAGTTAGTTCTACCTTCCTAGCTTCTACACATCTCACAATGTAAACCACTTACACTAGCTTCAAAGTAAATGAGTATGGCTCTTCCAAGCTGTCAGTAAAGACTAAATCAGTCACGTTGCTGAGCTCTGCCACCAGAGTTAATACCAACATGTTGATGATGGGAGAAGAAATTCAACATCCACACATTGACCGGATATAAAGCTTCATGAGAAGGTTCGTACCCTTAGCAAGACGATCGGCAGGGCTAGTATATAACTCTTCACATAATTCATTTTCGCATAATTACTGTCTTTATTCTACGATAGTGGTACAAAACCTGGAATCAGATAAAGTAGAGCCAGAGTTGTCGTCTGATAAGATCATACGAGAAGAGATTGAAGATACAAATCCCCGACTAGCTGAAATTTCTAATCTTTATGATCAGGCTGGACCTATTAGTGAACAAATCGACCCTAGTGAATATCTTTTCCAGGTGGCAAGCAGTGAAAACCAACTGGATGAGCTTCTCGGTCCCCGGAATGTTAGGGCTACGAGAATGGAAGCAGTAGTGAGAATGATGGCCGATCTATTTGCCATTTACGATGACCAGGACACAGATTTGCTAGATACTGAAATGAAATTTGAATTTGGAGACGGAAAGGATGTAAATGAGGAGTCTGGCGACACAGACTTGGCAGGATCGGAAGAATCAAAGTCTCTAATCAATGAGGAAAAAGCCCTGCTACAGTACCTAGAGCGAAGCTCCGAACCCTGGAATAATGATGATGAGAAGATCAGTAAAACTTTTTTCGGCAGTGCTATAAGTGCTAATAATGGCAGAAGCCTGGAGGATTATATTGAGCTGCAGGCTGGATCTGGGGCTTTACGGTATCAATCTCAGAATGCTGATGGAGGCTCTGCAGCTCTTATTCACTACATGAGGACTTATCACAGTGATTTATTAAAAGGTGTCAGTATGGGACTACTGAATGCTGAGGGATTGCCGAATTTGAAAAACTTCCACTACATGATTCGACAACTGACGGCATACCAATACACAAAACCAGCACAGCTCGCTATGAACTGTTTAATTATGTCTGAGATTCCCCTCTCCCCCCAAACATGGGTAGTTGGTGTGAAAGTGGCTATTGCAAATGGAAGTTTAACTGATTTTCTGCGACTAGCCAGACTAGTGGATCTTTCTAAAGGTGCTAGCGATTACATTCGTGCACATAACTCAAAAGCATTGGAATGTATTTCCTCCGTCAAGCCACAGCCGTGGTTGGTGCCCAGACTGGATAGATCTGAAACTCAGCTTCACCAGAGGTTTTTCGGGAAATTCAGCCCGGATTATGAGCAAGATATGGCTCTTTTCAACGTTTTAATAGAAGGGTTCTACCGATTCAAACTGCATGCACATATTGACACTGTTCTTTGCTATATATTGGCTAAGGGCTATTCTTTGAATGCTCCTATTTTGACACTCAACTTGCGGGCAGCTGCCCAGTCGAAAGACAGGATCAGAGCCGACTGGACCTGGATACAAGCCAAACAGCTCTTATCCTGTGACGGGCCAGAGGCGGACAGCCGCTTGATAAAAGCAGCAAAAATTACTGCAAAACGACTAGAGAACCAGGAAATGCTCAATGAAGCTACGGCTTTCCATGAAGACTACAAATCAAACCAAAATGACACAAAGGGAAGGTACAGGACCAAGATTGCATAGATATACACAAAATATATAACCTATTTAATGCATAAGGTCTATATTACAGCACGGAAGCGGGAAACGACCCGACAAGGTAGATGAGGATATGATGATTACTCGTGACGTCATGAATAGGTAAGATACAGTCGGAGTATCGGTTATACTGCTGTAAGGGCATCAGCCAGCACTGTCCATTTAGATACCCAAGGTAGTGAAGATAACCCCGCACAGATCAGTGACGATAATTGCCACGCCAGAATAGACTACAAACCTGGTAATCACTTCCACGTCGTATCTCACTCTAGGAGTAGTCACCTGAGACATGTCATAAGTAGCGTCAGACTCGCAATCGGAATCAGAGTCACGGTTTGTACACTCGATAGGCGGTTGGAATCCAGCGGTTTCGGTCGAAGAAGTGAGAGCAGCATCAGAGGCAGGCGTGGAAAAGCCACCATTTTTAGAGCCCCGATAGTTCATGCCGCTTCTTTCGATAGCCTGCTGTGACTTCTTTTGCTTTTGGTATTCTCGGTAAGCCAATGATTCGTAAACATCAGCTGTAGATTGAGGGCCAACTGAATCCGAACGAGTTTTGATTCGTCTGACAAGATTGGCAATGTTTTCAGTGCTGAACAGAGTGGTGTCAGGTACCGAAGATGGAATGTCTTCATACTCCGAGGCGCGTAGAAAAAATCGCCTAGGCATGGAAAGACCTACCTTTTCGATGAATCTGAAGATTGGTGGTAGGGCCTCATGCAGAGCCCGCTTCATTGTGGGTCTCCAGATGGATATAAGACCAATACCAATAATAAGACGTAGAAGAGTTTTTGGCAAAAGGTATCCCCCGCCATCATTATAAGGAATGCATGCAAGGCATCCTGATGGCGTGAACGATAGTGTAGACTTTGAGACATAGTGCCATTGACCAATGTAGACTCCGGCCAGGACAGAAACAAAAGAGACACCATCGTCAAAGCACGGGCAGTCATCAATGGGCTCTGGGTGAATTCGCACTAGAATAAGAGCGGTGATTACCACAGCAACCACCCAATAACCTGCATTGTGAGACTCTAAAAGTAGGTAGTCCATCTGTTGGCCATAGAAAACCCGGAACAGCCATAGCCCAGAGCCGATCATGGCACCAGCAATTACGTCACTGAAACCATGCATACCGCAGTACAAACGACCAGCGGCCATTGAAAAGATATAGAGGAAGTTGAGCACGTGAAGGGTATAGTAGACGGTGGCCTGACCCGAAGCGACATAAGAGTCCCGGTTATCAAGCAGATATTTAAACCAAACTAGCCCAACCGAAACAGCATTGGCAGTATGGGTACTGGGGAAACCGTATTCAAGAGCAGCAGAACCGGAAAGTGTCAAACGATGCAATGGAGGAGAAAGCGGCCGTGGTAGGCACAAGAGGTCTTTGATGAACCCCGTGAGATAAACACCCATGGCCAGCACGAACACGAAATCTCTACCGGGCACGGTGAGTCCCAACCAGAACAGGATAGGAATCATCGTGACATAGAAAGGATGAGCGCCCATATTGGCGGTCATTACGAAAAATATGTCCAGAGGAGTCGAGCGAACTCGCTGCTGGATTTTTGCCAAACGAGGGGTCTCCCATCGTATCAACGGTAGTAGCATCATGCGCAGATTATAACGCCAAGCAGGCAGCCTGGACTTATAGTGGTCCAGGGGCTTATTTCCTGCATCGTTTTCAGCATTTTGGGGCCGCTGGTACGCTGAGATGAGCTCGACAAAGCTGCTTGAGCGGGAAGAGTAGAGGGTTTCCGATTCCGACATGTCTGTTGAGTGAGGGGAGGTGGGAGAGCAGCACTTTGCAGTGTGTTTGGAACTGTGGGAGAAGAGGGACGAAAGCCGGTCACGGCTTCCAGCAGCGAAGCTGGTGATGATGTTGGACAGGGCTGATGGCTTATAGGGCTCCACCGATTCGAATGGAAACTGACTGAAGTCTCGTTCGACAGGCGGAGTCAGTGGGTTGGGCACTTTGACTGGGAAAGGGAGTAGGTCTGTTTCGTCAATCGGGTCTCCAGGATGCACGATTGGGAGTCCAAGCATGGCGTAACGCCAATGAAGTGTAGCCGGAGCGTAGGTTTTACCAACTGGTGTTGCGCGAAATGGCTGTTGGGTTGGGAAGGGAAGGGACGAGAGGTTTGTAAGTCGGGTTGGGTAGGGTCGGTATGGAGGTTGGTCGGATATTCGGGAATGGAATGACGACGTGCTGGGCTGGGTGAAAGTCGTGAGTGACAAAAGGCTGAGAAAACCCCAAGGGCTCCAATATCACCAGTACGAGATCAAGGGGGGGGGACTAGGTCAACTTGCACAAACTGCGAGCCTCCAACGACGTCCTGGTGCTCAAGTACGATACAAGGTCAGGTTTGGTTCTTACGGTTCGGCTTTATATTATCCGTTCAAAGGTCCGCGCCGCACTCCACCACTAATCTGGGATGGCTGACACCGTCCGGCTGCGCTGGGTAGCATGAGGTGAGCTGATGATTTCTCAGCAAGCTCGATTGGTAGCAGAATCTGGGGTTATCGGTTGGTCAGTTGGTATTGCAATGGCCCTAGGAATTCCACCAGTATTTTTCTGCTGGAATCTCCTCCTAATTATGAGTCTGACTGGCTGATTTGCTGTCCGATCCTTGTGCTCTGCCCTGCCCTACTGAATAACCTTTCTTTGTCAGTCCGGGTCGGATGGATCAAACCCTTAAAAATTTTTTTTTTTTTCACAAAGGCTAACATCGGGCCGAACCGTATAGTACAGCGAGCGACAGGGTTTTTTTTAAATTATTATCTGCGAATAGCCAAATACTGGGTGAAACATGCGTATCCTGGACCGCGACCACTCGAAGATCGTCGTCGTCTCGCGACGACAAACACCGTTTGTTTCAGGTAGAGACCCCCTTGCTTCTTCACCCCGGCAACCACCCCAGACCTGCAAACAGTCGGGCGGGTGTTGTCGACATTATCAACAAACAGCGTTCTATTGTCACTAGCTGTAAACATCGTTTTGACTGGTTTCTTATTGCTTTATATCGGTATACTTTGACTTGTCTTGCCAGCTGGGCTTTCTCTTTGCGCATGTTTCTCCCTCTTCCTACTGTTAATCTCACTTCACCACTTTCTGTTGACATTGCCTATTACGGCATCATCTTCAACCAACCTCAAGCAGAAGTTTTTTAGAAAAGCACCACCGGGCTCGTCCTATCATGTCTGGACTTCATGGCCCTCGACAACTTCCTGCTACTCCAACTAATCAGAAAAGATTGTCTACATTGGTACCTAGCACCCCCAGGTATGAACCCCCTGAGTCGGTTTTTGATCCGCCAGACGGTATATACTCTCCAAAATCCGTTCACGGGTTTGAATCAGCCAATTCGGCAGATAGAAGCAGCATCATGTCCATGGAGGCAGACTACCATATTAAAATCACCTGTGTTGGTGACGGCGGGTGCGGAAAAACCTGTCTGCTCTCCACCTATGCCTATGGAACATTCCCTGAGCGCTATGTCCCTACAGTTTTTGAGAACTACGTTAGCAAAGTGAGGTCTGCAAATGGCAAAATCGTGGAGCTAGCTCTGTGGGATACTGCTGGTCAAGAGGATTACGATCGGCTGCGTGCTCTTTCGTATCCCAATGTCGATTGCCTGCTGATCTGCTATTCGATCGACACTCCGGCCTCTCTGGAAAATGTTTATGATAAATGGCTGCCCGAAGTATCTCACTACTGTCCTGATATACCTATCATTCTCGTGGGATTGAAAGAGGATCTACGAGACGAGCCGGATGAGTATCTCAGACGGAAGGGGATCGAGCTGTTGCTATCTGACGATGGTCGCTCAGTAGCAAAAAGAATCGCGGCAGACAGATATTTGGAATGCTCTGCAAAGACAGGTAGTGGCGTGCAAGATATTTTCAACGCAGCTATAAATCTTGTTATCAAACCTCAATCCAAAGGAACTGCCTTGAGCGGTCCTCCTCTGTCGCCAAAGAAACCTTCCTCCCGACCTTCGAGTCCCAATAAAGTCCCCAGAAGACCGATAGGAGGCGGTAGCACCGATCAGCGTCCAATTCCTGCGCCTGTATTTTCTTCTCCTACCCCTGGGCTTAAGCCTAAGCATCGAAAATGTGTCATCTTATAGTCTGAAGCTGCTTCTCTTATCGCAAACATTCTCTTATGTATCAATGATGTTATGACCAATGCAAACCACGATTTTACATGAATTTTTAAATAAAATAAAATAGTATAGCTCGACAAAAGCTACTCGCTATCGCTCAAGCCATGCTGATAGTCTCGCGTTCCAGACGCAACTGCAGCTCCTTCTACTTCTTCCTCCTCTACTCCACCAGTCCTAACCAGGCCACCATTGAAATTCTCCCATAACTGCGAAACACTGTCGAATTCTTTCCCAACTGCTACAATTCCCTCTAGGCTCCGATTTAAGGTGTTCAGGTTGGATAACACCGATTCCATATTCTATTGTAAGCATTACAATTACAATTATATCGTATACCACACACCGCACGTAATTTCCACCTTTGTCTAAACTTACCGTGCTTATCTTCCCCAGCAATAAGTCTCTTTGCACCTCAAAGTACGTCCGTTTATCATTTGGTTTACTCATGTTATGCTGGTGAGGGTCGATGGGGCTAACGTCAAAACCAAAATAAATAAATCAAAAAGTGTGAAAATCAAACTCCATCTTCCTCCCGTTAGGCACACTTTACCAGCTCCACCATGTCGCTTGCTGATGAGCTCCTCGCTGATCTCGGTTCAGATGATGAAGACCAGGAATTAGGAGTGTCTCCGCCAACAGAAGATGCTGTCATGGAGAATGGCGAAGGTGATAACTCGTATGGTCGGCTAAAAGTCGATCTCGGTGATATAGCATCTGCAAACAACGACGTCACAACCGAAGATCTGGCCAAAAACCTACCTCTAAGCAATATAAACATTTCTTCTATGTCTACTCTGATGGCTGATTTGAACCCTGTTTTGGAGCAGATCGATCAGGTTCCCCCCCAGATTGCTATTCATGAATCAAATGTAGAGAACAATCCTACCTACCAATTATTGGTCAAGGCTAATAATTTTTCCGTGGAAATTGATAACGAAATTTTTGTAATTTATAGAGTTGTCAAGGAGAAGTATTCCAAGAGATTTGATGAGCTGGGCTCTCTTGTTCTACGTCCGATAGACTATGTCAAATCTGTCAAAGCCATTGGAAACAAAGTTAAAGACTTGGCCAGCAACAAGGAGTTTGCTCAACTTCTGCCCAAGGCTACTTCTATGGTCATTTCGATGGCTGCCTTTGAAAGTCAAGGCTCCGAACTGACGGAAACCGAGCTGGCGAATATTTTTCAGGGATGCGATCTAATTCTATCCTTAGACAATGCCAAACATAGAATAACCGATTTCGTCTCTTCGCAGCTTGTCAATTTTGCGCCAAATATTACTGAAATTGTCGGCTCGCATGTCGCCGCTCAATTGATGGGCTTTGCTGGTGGGCTGCATGGTCTGGCAAAAACTCCGTCGGCCAATATTCCTTCTATTGGTGCAAATAGGCAGGTCGGTATTGGATTCGGTCATACGGGCCTAAGGAGACAAGGATTTCTCTATCATAGTGAAGTCATTCAGTCCGTCCCAATTGACAAGCGGACTCAAGCAATGAGAATAGTTGCTGGGCGTTTTGTGCTAGCTGCCAGGGTCGATCTGATGCATGGATCTCAAGATGGCGCTCAGGGCAGAGCCTGGAGAGCAGAGATAGGTACAAGGATAGAGAAGCTTCTTGAGCCACCTACCAATAAGGGCCCCAAAGCCCTTCCCGTTCCAGTTGAGAAATCATCCAAGAAAAGGGGTGGTCGACGTATCCGAAAGTTCAAGGAGCAGTTCCAGCAAACAGAATTGCAAAAGGCAGCTAATAGAATGGCTTTTGGCAAAGAAGAAGAAGAGGTGTTGGCGTATGACGAAACAGTTGGTCTGGGCATGGCTGGTATCAACTCTGGAAGTGTGCGTACTTTGCAGGTGGATGGCAAGACCAGGGCCAAAATGTCGAAAGGGATGTCGACTCGTGTACAAGGTCTCAATCGTACTGCTCAGGAGGCTGTTTCGGATGGTCTTCAATCATCACTGAATTTTGGCTCAAATAGCGGTATTCAGCTGATAGATCCATCCAGAATAGCCTCTTCCACTGCTAGCCAAGATAGGTGGTTCAGTTCTGGTACTTACACTCAGCTGAAAACTAAGCGGGCTCCTGCCCCGGGTGAATTTGTTGTTCCTTCGCCTGGATCAGCTCTGAAGAGAAAGAACTCTGAAAGTAATCCGAACAGTGACCCAAAGAGAACGAAAAACTGAAACTGAAATTATGTATTATTATTATTTATTCATTAATCATGTCATCAAATACTTGCATTGTGCGGATCATCCCACTATGGTATCCGCTGGCCTCCATATGTCCAGTCTATTATCCTGACCAGTGCTTGCCATCATCCACGGCACATTCTGATTCCACGATATGTCGAAGATTTCCCCTGTGTGGCCACCATGAACAAATAGCAGCTCGGGGGGTATCCCAGCATGCTTACTGACACTCCCTTGCTGTGATATGTCCCATATTATCGCTCTCTTGTCTGGTGATGCACTGGCCAGAATCGAAGAATTGTGCGGGCTCCATTCCAATGCTACCACTGCATCGCGATGAGCTTCAAGTGTATGTAATCTCGCTGGCAGTTTTCTTAGGTCCCACAGGGAGATATTGTGATCGGAGCCTCCTGTTGCTACCAAGAACTCGTTTGACTTATTAAAAGACAAAGTATTAAGAGCACTTTGGGGTCCGAGAGTCACGCTCAATTGCTCTCCGTTGGTCCTCATGTCAGTGATAGCCAGTTTACCGGCATCCGATACAGAGCCAAGCTGAGAGTCGCTCAATGGACTGAATTCGACCTCATTGACACACATATCATGAGTACTACTGAACGCCGTCATTGGAGACATTTTCCTATGATCGGCGTCGAATTTTTGAATATCCCATAATGCAATATCGCTATCTGAAGCACCAGTCAACAGCAAACCTTCGCGGTGAGGACTCCATGCAAGGCCATAGCCTTCTTCACTATGGTGCGCAAGAATAGCCTCCGGTTTAAAAACCTCTCCCGGCAGAAGAGGATGCTTTGTTCGGTCGAATATATAAGCTTCACCCGTTGAGCTGAAACTAGCCAAAACGTCCAAATTTTGAGGCATGTATCTCGCTCGATTTACCTCTCCATTATGCAAGATTTTCTGATAGATTTCAAGTTTTCCACCAGCAGCCTTGTATGCTCCAGCTTCTCCAAGATCAGGATCATACTTATTTAGATCCATGAGTGCCTGGCGATCTGGTAGCCTAATATGGGCAACTCTGAGAAATTCATCCCCTTGTCCACAAGTCTGGGTTCCAAGCAGCAGTCTGTACCTGGAATACCCATCACCACAATCTTCAACATCGGGGAACCATTGAGCTGTTAACGAAGGCCACGGTAGAGCCGCGGTAACGACTGTGTCATATAAATACGGGGTATTTTTCTTCCATACCCGATAATCTGATCTCAGGTTTTGTTCGTACTGAGATAATGCTCCGTTTCCTGCAATCTCACCTGTATTCTTGATCGGATCCTCCATCGTCAGCCTGGCCTGGTCAAACGCGATGCTTTCGCGATGCACTTAAAGCTCCACATTTTACCCGGCCTGTGATCTAATCACTGTGCGGCGATCTCTCCAACATGACAAGAGCTACGAATCAAATGTCTGACGAACAGCAAGCATCAACTCCATTAGCTGAGATAGTGATTCAGGAAGAAGCATATATTGAGGAACTTCCTGAATCAAGTAGTGACGATGAGAAATCATCGGAGAAGGCTTTGGTCTCAGCCAGTGTGGCTAGATTGCAAAATATTGTGTCAATTGCGACGGCAACTACGATAAATATGTTTCTGCCATTCATCAATGGCATGTGTTTGGGATTTGGTGAAATATTTGCTCATGAATTGGGCTTTAGATGGGGTTGGTCTGGAGCAAGAGTGAGTATGGCTTGTAGTCTTTTTGGTTGATTTGATATGTTTTTGACTAACCACAGGTATATAAACCCGAAAGACTGGTCAAAGTCGTCAATAACTGAATCATTCAATCTCTGTATTTACACCTGTCTATTGGGCAGCTATTTAAGATATTTTCCGATGCACTGTTCAATTGATGCAGTATTTTGCATAGCATAACTTACAAAATGAATTAATTTCCAAGTTATTTTTCTGGAACCCACGTAAAAGCGTTGCGCATCCTATACATCTTGACCAATCAGTCGAGTTTCCCATGGTCATAACATTATATCCGTTTTGAACTGTACTCACAACTTCCTTAGCGGTGTACGTCATGGCCATGGTTGATTTGTTAGATAGTGCTGAGTAAAATGAATTCGGAACGTAAATCAGTAGCGGAGGGAGACCTTCTCCTTCACCAATATCGTACTGGCTTAAGTCGCATCCGAGGAATAATGGTTTTCTCAAGTGAGAAGGCTGAAAATCTTCATGCTGAGTCAGCTTTACCTCCGATGGAACCATTGGATACTTGACTCCTTTAGACATGTCCGTTTCATGATACCTCCATCTGGGCCTGAAAATGGCACTTCCATTAGGATAGTTGTCGATGTCAGATGTCGAGTCGATAGCTATCACTACATCTAATTGTCTTTCTGGTCGGAATAGCGGCTCCAATGGCAAGTTCTGCCCATCTTCGCCACCATCTGCAAGGTACAGAGTCTCATTCTGAGTATATATATTTTCCATTCCAGGTATCCCATAAAATGGATTTTTATAATATAGAGCAAATTGTCGATAGTAGTCGTTATCTAGCAAACCATATCGATCCAAAAAGTTTCGAAAGCAGTGCAAGGCACTTCCCTGCCCAGTATTCATCGCATTTCTAGCATAGAAGTAAAGTACATCATTGAATAGAGAAGACGAAGTGCCCATCACAAATCCTGCGTTATCGAGACCCTGGAAACATACTGGGGGCGGCGTACTAAGCTCCTCGTCCAAAAAACGATCAGACCTGTCGTTGGACAACCTGTCTGAATCCTCTCTTTCCAATCCTAGCTGACTTTCGGCATCTATATGTGAACCAAGGTACCTCATCTTTGCAAAATGACCAATGGTGGGAGTCCAGCTTCCGAATTCAAATGGAGTAAACTCAACTATAGTACTTGTGGTGCTATTGACATGTTCACCAGGACCTAATGCAACGGCCAACAATATTGGAAATGGCAAAGTATGATTTAAAAAGTAGTCCATTCCTGTGATGTCGCTCCATGTAATGCCGTAGTGGTTGTCAGCATGTATGAGTTTTCTAGTGAGAGCTCTTGACCAATAATCCGTCAGAGAAATCTGAAACCCAGCCTTCTGCTTCAGCTTGACTTCTTCGTGCAATTCAAGATAGTAGTGCAATGTACTTTCAAGGGGGAAGTTCTCGTTTACTACTATATCATCATCGGGTAGCTCTGCCGGAGTCACCAGTTCTACGCTCTCAGCATTTTCCACTATTTTGCTGTGGTCTCCAAAAAAAATATTTGCTTCAAAATTCCAAATCGATTGAGTATCGAGCATCTGAGGAATAGGATTCATTCCGTTGAAAATGAATGAGCCGATGAGCCATGCGCCCCCCGATAAGCCGGATATGTAGCTTGACGACTGAAGGAGACCACCCAAATGAGCATCAGGACACCAAAAATGATCTACACGTTCATCGAGAGCGCTTAGTGCTCCAGCACCGGTAAATAAAGCTCGTAGGCCGCCTCCTGAGAATGCAATCCCGATCTTCGCCAGGGACGCATTGGTGCTCTCAAAAAGATCGTCAGTGTCTAGACCAGGAATGGATAAACGCTTTATAAATTTTTCAAAAGAAGAAGAGGTAGATCTAGATCTCGCTGTCAAGTATTCGGCTTCATCTGGGTCAATTCCGTCTGCCTTTCTCAGCAATGGATGGTTTGGACAGGCTACAACATCTGGAGCATAGAGTATCGCGCTGGAACATGAAAAAGCTGCAAATATGAGAGAAAGTACAAGCATTAGCGTTGAGAAGCTACAAATAATACTGGAATATTTTACATTATATTTATACCTCGACTCGATGCCCACTATGCACGGCCGATTATGGTAATTCGCATAGGGTCTAAGGCATCTGCTAGCCAGCCCATACTCTGTAACGATGCACATAAAAGCAATCTCCGCTTTTCGATTCAAAGAAGCATTGCCAAGTTAATGCATCTTATTCCGAATCTATGATCATGGTTCTATGCGATCTCTCCAATCTACCTAGGAAAACACCTCACGTATACGGCTGTGCGCTCCGCTTATCGGACGGTGAGGCTGGAACAAGGCCAGAATTACACCATACTTACAAGATCAGACTAATCGACCAATTTCCCTTCTAACATACGACAATGCCCCTCTATAGCTATATTTTGTACTGTGAGAAAGGATCTGGAAAGACCGCTAGGGTTGGTCATCTTGAAGGTGATAGTATCTCTGCTCTGAGCTGGCCATCTGGTGCTTATCTGACATCACTGTACGATGTGGTCAATGCTGGGCATCACGATTTTGTAATCACTCATGGCAGCAAGCCAATTGATTTGGCCGATGTGGAAGTATTGGCTCCTTTTGCTGATAGAAACATTTTGGCAGTAGGAAAAAACTATGTTGAGCATGCAAAAGAATTTGTAACCAAAATAGCATATGACATGGGGGATAAAGAGGTTGATCCGGTGCCTACTCATCCAATTATCTTTAATAAGAAAAGAACTAGTATCATTGCTTCAGGACAAGATGTGTATTTGAATCGTGAATTTACTCAAACCGTTGATTATGAAGGTGAGATCGGTGTCATTATTGGTAAACCTGCGTATAAGGTGAAAAAAGAGGACGCTCTGGATTACATCTGGGGCTATACTCTCATCAACGATGTATCCGCACGTGAGCGGCAAAGGCAGCATCAACAGTACTTTATTGGAAAATCCTTGGACGGATTCTCACCCATCGGTCCAGTTTCGGTTCCCAGAGATACTTTTGCTGCGGGCGAAAGTATCAAATTTACCACAAAGGTTAATGGAGAGCTCCGCCAGAATGGAGATACCAAAGACTTGATATTCTCGATTGCTGAGCTAATTGAAACATTATCTGCCGGGTTCACATTGGAGGTTGGTGACGTCATTGCTAGTGGTACCCCAGCTGGTGTCGGAGGGGCCAGGAATCCCCCTCAGTTTCTGCGAGACGGCGACGTTGTAGACATCGAGGCGGAGAAAATAGGAAAGTTGAGCAACAGGTTTGTGGGGAAAAGAGCCCTTGCTGAAGCAAATGAGGGGTTCGAGAAGGGCGATGAGCAAGTGTACATAGACAGTATTGGGGATGAAGATCTCCCGGCCATTGTCTTCATACACGGAATAGGAGAAACCAGTGCGGTGTTCCGGCCAGCCATTGAAAAGTCCAAGCTCTACAAGAGAAACCGAGTGATTCTATATGACTTGGAGGGACATGGTAGGAGCACCACCACTGCAGAGTCAGTGGTCACGATCCAAAGCCTGGTCGATGATCTCAAGACCCTCTACAAGCAACTAGGTCTGACTAAAGCCAGCCTCGTGGGTCACACATTTGGCAGTCTTATTGCAGCCAAGTTTGCGGTGGAGAATCCTGATCTTGTGGAGAAACTTCTGCTATTGGGTATACCAGGATCAGGTGCAACAGATACTCTTCAGCTATTGGCCCAGGAGATCCGGGCACATGGCAGCACTGAGATTGCCATTGCTAATTCTGTGAAAAACAAACCCGCAGATGACAACATAGAGCAACTGGTTGCTCTTGAATTCCAACGGGCACTTCTACGACAGCAAGATTCGGAAGGGGTGGCAAAGCTAATTAGCGCTTTTGTCGAAGGTTCACAGGATGTTGACTATAGTAAGCTGTCCCCTGCGACAGTGATCGTCCATGGCACTACGGATTTGGTAATTCCAAACACCTCCAATAATGATGATGTCAACTTTGGATTGGCTCGAGTCATTGAAGCGGGTCAAGGTAATGAATTGCTCTTATCTGCAGTTTCAGAGGCGGCCAAATTGTTGGAGTGGGTTGATCAAACCGGGGGCTCGTAGAAGGTGCCTGGCTAAATATCCGGGGAAGCTGCGATGTCTGCAAAGCCACGATAGTCGATACACAGCCTAAGTATTACAGATACATATATACAAATATAACGGCTCGGACAATTGTAATAAAACGCCAAGTGCAAGTGTTAGAATAACTGACCAATTCGATTTATTTTTCTTAAACCAAGATCGATCATTTGCCCCTCCCAGGATAGGATTATCGAGTTGGTTTTCTTTTTGAATCGAGGCATTGTATCGATATTCCAAGACCCCCCTCCTACACCGCGTTAGCCTGCAGACAACATGGCGGCTGTTCCAATGAGCGATTATAGATGTACGCCTCGATTGCGCGGTCCGTCCAATGATGTATGATCTACACTGCCCCTCCCCCGGCCTCCTCGGATAGACGCAATGCATTGTACCACTGGCGATAATGTTTAAGATTTGCTAGTGAGGCGTTTCCCCTGGCAGGCAGCATCACTTGGACAGTTGCGGCATGCGGGCAAGGCAAGCAAATGCTATTTGCTTTTTTGGAGCATTTCCATGATAATAATATACAAATGTCATGTTAAACTAATATTACGTTTGATGGTGAGATTTTCGTCCTGGTGATTTCTTTGTTCCGCATCAAGTTATAGCGTAATCTTTCGCGATGGGGGGGTTCAGGTAAGGGTAGCAGGGTGGTATGACTAGCTTTGCTGCTACTCACAACAAACGGGATACAGGGTCAATTCCAGTTAATTGGATCAATTATACACTATAGCTGTTTTAAAATAGCTATCAGCAATTTTGTTGGAGATTCTATGGGTTTCTTTCGATGATATCATGGTTTGCTTTTTGCGCTTAAACGTGGTTACCTCCGCCTGGGGGTCAACGCCTGTTTTACCAAATCGCAACCTATTAGGCTTAAACGTGCTTCCAGGTAACCGGATTATAACTATAAAAGAGCAATGTTTGTCGTTAGATTACTTTCCTTTCTTTAGTCCACTGATTCAATTACAACTATCAATTAATTCACTGAACACAATTCAAAATGGGTCTCTTCTCTCACGAAAACAAGGATAACAAGGATAACAACAACAGCCGGGGTAACTCCGACTCCTACGGTTCTGGTAACACTGATTCCTACAGTAGCCAGCAGGGTGGTAACTCCGACTCGTACGGTTCTTCCAACAAGGGCTCTGACTCTTACGGCTCCTCTGGCCGAGGAGGACAGTCTGGTGGCAACTCCGACTCCTACGGACAGTCTGGTAACACCGACTCTTATGGTTCCTCTGGCCGAGGCGGTAACTCCGACTCTTATGGCTCTTCTGGTCGAGGAGGCAACTCTGATTCCTTTGGACAGTCCGGTGGTAACTCCGACTCGTACGGTTCTTCCAACAAGGGCTCTGACTCTTACGGCTCCTCTGGCCGAGGAGGACAGTCTGGTAACACCGACTCTTATGGCTCTTCTGGCCAGGGTGGAAACTCTGATTCCTACGGATCTTCTGGCCGAGACAGCTCCAATTACTAATCGACACAGTGATGAGTCGAGGCCACGCAGTGTGCCTGTAGTCGTTATATAAATTATTATCATATATATTCTATATGCTGGAATACTAAATTTTTTTTCTACTTAGCGTGGCTGTTGGCGTATTGTGAGTTGTGTGTTTATGCTTGTCTCTTTTCTGGGGTAAAATGTATTGCTGTTTGTTACCCCTGACAATCTCTATTGTGAGCCGAGTATAGTGGAGAGGCTGAAACATCTCGTCTTCTTAATGCAGTTGCTATCATGATACACTCTTCACTTCAAAAGTGAATTTTATTTGCGGGTCGCCGACTACTTTTTCACAATTGACTGGAAATTACATTTTCTGTGATGGAATCGGGCTATATTGCTGCTGTTCCTCGGTGTTGCGTGAAATGCCCCGGCCGGATCTTGGTTTCAACGCTGAAAAAATGAAAAATGAAATAGAGCGGGCCTGGAAACTATGGTACCAGCACCGGTTCAAGCAAGTTTGGCTGGAGCACTTCAACACTTGGACAAATTACATTCTATAGTGCATTTCATTGGGTTTGAGAATAATCGCGGGGTGACGTTATCACGTTTACGTGCTTGGTAAGGAATATGCCTCCATCTGTGGTTTATTTTCTTGTGCTTTATGCGATGACTGGGCAAAAAATGCTCTCAGATAGCAGATCAAACACTATCAAACAAATAATACAGAAAGAAGCAATGCAAATCAGTGCTGTGGACTAGTACTATCATCCTGAATAACTTTTTTATTCTCGGTTGAGGCTTGGCAGGTTGTGCTCGAATTGCAATTTCTGCCATTGCCAGCATCGGCTCTATTGCTTAGTATGCAATTTGTCGCACTCCCCTCACATTGAAAATTGTTCACCAGCCGCCTACAACCCCGACGCAGATTGAGACGGTGGTGCTGAAATAAATAGAATTGGATTCAATGGAATATGGTATCTTAATGTTTGTATAAATCGTTTTTTCAATAGATCGGGTAGATCCGTGATCGGTTTGGCGTCATGCCGCTCTCCCCACTACTTAGTATCGCATGCTATTATGTCTCCTCCTTCCATATCCATTATACTGAAGTGAAGCTACAACACAACGCTCATTAGCCTTTTAGCTCTCGGCCTGTGTTTAGTTCTTTTCATTCTATTTTGCTCTGAAATCCCCGCCCTGTATGATTATTGAACGCTATTAGATTGTGTTTCCAACCTTTTACGCACGTCCCGCTTGTTCGTCATGGGTTTTACAGCGGTCAATCAGGCCAAACAGTCTGGTCCTCTGAACATGGCTCAAAACCCAGAAAACGCCAACACAGCCGATTCAGCGGTACCTTCAGCATCTACTGGTAGCATATCTACTTCGTCTGTATCGCGAACTTTTAGCTCTTCTACAAAGGTGGAATACGATGATTCTGAAAACATAATGAAACTGTCCTCGTTCGCCATAGGACGACTCGCAGACAACTCAGCCGAGCCATCTTTTATTATGGTCAACAATAATGGCCAATCTATCAAGCCTTCTACTCCTTCTTCAGTCAATGCCCATTTTATTAACCCCTTTATCTATCCTCAGAATAGAAGTAGGGCAAATCCTCCGTTGGATTTGAATACTGTGGTTCGCCGAGGAGAATTTGTCAATGAACGCTCGCAATATGACAATCAAAACAAAAGAGTCTTTGAACTACAAGAAGCTCCTACTTATTACCCGACTACTACTGAGTTCCAGGATCCCATGGCTTATGTTCAGAGTATATCCCAAGAAGCCGCCGAATTTGGTATCGCTAAAATTATCCCTCCAAAACAATGGGTTGTCCCCTTCTGCCTGGACACTGAGATGTTTTGGTTCAAAACTCGAAGACAGAACCTTAGCTTGCGGAACGTTGGGCAAAAAGCTGCTAATGACTTCATCGAGTCGTTATATTTCTTTCACAGGCTGGGCAGGAACAATCAGTCTAAACTGCCGAGCATCGATAAACGTCCACTGGACCTATTTCATCTGCATCAATGTGTTCAGCTACGAGGAGGGTTTGAGGAAGTCTGCAAAAGGAAGCTCTGGGCTCAAATTGGTCGTGAGTTGGGATACTCTGGCAAAATCATGACTTCTCTTTCAACCTCGTTAAAGTCTGCCTATCAGAAGCTGCTGTATCCATATGACCTTTACATGTCTAAAGAGGGTGCCGAAGATTTTATTGATGGTATTCATATTCCTGCATTCAACTCACCTTCATACAAAACTGGTAGTCCTGGAGAGAATGAACGAAGCTCCTTAAAAAGAACTTATTCGGAAAGTCAGGAAGAGAAACCTGAGCTGGATAGCGGTAAGCCGCTGGTTAAACTTCCTAACGGTATTGAGGTGACCCTGCAAGCAGATGGGTTCTGTTCTGATGCAGAAAAGGCGAAGAATGTGACGCCCCACGTCACGAGCTCACGGACTATTTTGAGACGAATCAAGCCATTCACCGGTGTACCTTCCATTCCAGAAGACCCTACTATTCCTCCATTCGATAACTGGCATGAGGGCCTTCCTGTCATAGAAGACGATGAGGAGAGCTTTGATTTTAAAGCAGCTCCTTCTTACAATTTGAGACAGTTTCAGCAGAAAGCTGCTATGTTCAAGATGAATTATTTCTCCACCCTTATAAAGGAAACAAGCTCCGCGGTAATATCTCAGCATGCTATTGAAGACGAGTACTGGCGCTTACTAAATGATGCTAGCGAGAATGTGGAAGTTGAGTATGCCCTAGACATGCACTCTTCAGTTCTGGGAACTGCATTCTCCAAACCCGAAGCTAATCTTCACGATCCCAGCATTTTGGACCCATGGAATATCAATGCCCTTCCGTTCAGCCACTTATCTCTTTTCCGCTTCGTTTCATCAGATATACCTTATCTCTCTGAGCCCTGGCTGAATGTTTCCATGATGTTTGCAACAAAAAGCTGGCATTTCGAGGACTTTTTTTCTTATCAAATGCACTACCATCATCTTGGTGATACCAAAACTTGGTACAGTATTCCGGCCGCAGACTTTGATAAGTTCCAGAAGCTGCTTCGAGAGATAATCGGAGAGGAAGAAGTCGAAAAGAACCCTCATCTACTATTAGAGCCTGAATACATGATATCTCCCGCTGTTTTGAAGGAGAAAGGTATTCATTGCTTTGCACTGAATCAAAACCCGGGTGAATTCGTCGTTACCTTTCCGAAGTCTCACCATGCGGAGATGAATCATGGCTTCAATTATAGCGAGCACGTCAATTTTCTTGCGTCAGACAATTGGATAAATCATGGTTTTGAATGCCTCGATATGTACAACAAATACAAAGTGGAGCCACCATTTTCTATTCCTCACATGCTCTTCAACCTGGGAAATAGCAATTCGGCAATAAGCACTACCAATATCTACGCCAATGCGGTGAACACGATGATGGAACGTGAACTTGACTGGAGGCAAAAGCTTCGTTCTAAATACCCTGCCCTAGGAGAGACCAAAATAAGCTTATCCACAGAACGAAAATGCGTTTTATCGAAAGATATTTGCTATCTTTCGGCCGTAACGAAAGTGACTGATCCCGATAACGTAATCTCGCTTAAATCTTTTCTGGAGGCAGATATCCAAGAAGAAGATATTGCAGATTACCAACTAGAATACCAGTACGATGATGAGGAGTTTAAGATACGGTTCAACTCTAATGTACACTCAGGTAGCCAGCCCACTCAGTGGTACAAGAAGCTGAGTGATTTTTTGAGGTCCACTCCACGTCCTGCTTTGGATACTTTGGTAGAATTGGTCAAGGAGGGCGAAGCTGTTCAGCATCCTGTATATGCTCTATATCCGCTGAAGCGGTTTGTGGATAGTGCTTGTGCATGGATTGCTCGAGTCAATCAATTTCTGCGACCCTCTGCGACGAACTCAAAAACTCCTCCGACAGATATTTCCTCACAGGAATTCCAACAGCTATTGGATGAGGCAGGTGCTGTGATGTTTTCGTGCCCCGAAGTCGAGTTGCTGAGACAGCGTGCTGTGGAGATACAGGATTACCGAAAGCATGTGCTGCAACTATTAATGGGTCAAGCGATCCATGCCAAAACGCTTTCCCAGTATGTTGATGTTCTGGACCGAGGTAAAAGCTTTGGCGTTGATCTTCCGGAAACAAGAGAACTAGAAAAGATTGCTTCCAAGATACAATGGGAGGAAAGAGCTGCTGAAATGTCTAAAAGGGTTCTTAACCTGAGCGAAATTAGAGAGCTGGTGATGAATGGTGAAGGACTAGGCATCACACCAGAAAATGATGCGACAATGGCACAGCTCAGTTACAATTTGACCGCCGGTGCCACATTGGAGAGAAGAGCTCAGATGCTGCTTGATAGTGAGACTATGCATATGGACCAGCTTCTATCCATATTGGCGGAGTCGGATAGATACGGTCTTAGTAGCGAGACGCTGACTAAGCTAGAAGAGGTCCGACATCGGTTTGGGATAGTATATGACTCGGCTCGAAAGCTCAATGATCGAACTCAGGAAGTTCACGTGGAGAATAGGCCACTGTACATCGAGGCCAAAACTCTGATCGAAGAAGCAAGATGGTTGAATGATAAGCCAAGTGCTCAATTGATTGAAAAGAATCTACGGTTGGTGGAAGAGTGGATGAGAAAGGGGAAAAGACTGTTCGGAAAAGGCAATGCCCCATTGTACATACTGGGTAGTCACTTGGCCTATGTGTTTGAGCGAGATTCATTGTGCTATTCAATGGAGTTTACATTTGAAAGTGACCCTCAGCAGTTTCCGCGGGGCAAGGCCGTAAAAGACGGAAAGGAGATCAAGGTTGAAGGTACAGATTCCTCAGATACAGAAGATGTAGATATGTCTGAGGCCGATGCCGAGGCTGAGGGAAAAGAAGAAGAGAGAAAGAACCCTCATCTTAAAAAAGAACCGTCAGATGTAACAGAGACGGGCGAACTACAGAAGAGCAAGAAGAGCAATGGCTCCAAGCACTTTTGTATTTGCCGCCAATCCGAATCAGGAGTTATGATTGAATGCGGGGTCTGTCATGAGTGGTATCACACGAGATGTTTGAAGATTGGCCGAGGCAAACACCGGGACGGAGATATGTATGTTTGCCCCATTTGCAATTGGAAGACTGTGATCCCACGGGAGGCAGTACGAGCCCGGCTTGCTGAATTTAAGGCTTGGGTCGACTCTGCAGATAATTTGTCATACCAGCCTGATGAGCTGAAGATGGTAAAACAGATTGTGGTTCTCACTGAAACTTATCAGCAATATCTTAAGGAGAAAGTCCTGCCTGAGGACCGCAAGTTTGAGCCTTCAGACGTCAAAGAAGTGAAGTATTACATAAGGCGACTAGAAGGGGCTGAGACGGTACTAGTGGATGAACTGCAACGACTTCACAAGATCTTGCAGGGGCTAGACTTGGAGAGATACGGTGGGTATGAGCTGCCCCTGGTAGAGACCCAGCCTGGACAATCTGGTGCCAAGGGAGCAAAAGACGGCGAAAGCAATGGAGTTGAGTCTGCAGAAGGTGACAATGTGGACTAGTATGAAATATGTTATGTATAGATACGCACTACAATTTAACGAGCGATGATCAGATTCTCTTACCAATGTTCAGGGGGCCGTTGGGTGGTACCCACTGTTACGGGTGGGCCTGGAACCCAGCCGCAGAGCTTTATTGTCCGCTGGGGCTGGGTCCTCTCCCCTCCCCACCCTTCCAAATTCAAAATGGGTCCCGATTATCAGATTTAGAGATTGGGACACATACGTTAGATTTCTGGACATTGTAGCTTGCCAGAATAGCCTGTTATCGCTAGAGGCACCATAGAATTTAGTAAAAAACTAGCGAAAATGAGCTTATTAGCAGGACTTGGACGGTGGTCGATAGGACGATCTCCGAGCGCGTTTGGAAAATTGCCGAGAAACAACTGGTTCGGGCTGCAGCGGGTCGATCTGGGCTACAGACGCCAAGAAGGCATTAGGGGGTTTCTAACTGTTAGTGTGTTATACCAAGAAGGAGGCAAAACAAATAAGGATAGTTCATTGCATTCTGGATTTTCTCATGGTAACCATTTGCACGGTTCTGATGGTGGTCCACACTCGCACTCCCACAATGCTGCTGGAAGCGTATTCGAACATTCGCATTCTCATTCCACTGAAGACAATGTGTTTTTGCAGGAGAAGGGGGGTCTAAACAATCCAGCTATAAGGATCACATGTATTGGGTTATTGGTGAATGTCGCCATGGCTGTTGGAAAGGGCGTTGGAGGGGTGGTTTTCCATTCTCAAGCCCTGCTCGCTGATTCGGTGCATGCATTGTCAGATTTAGTATCTGATTTCCTTACTCTTGCTACAATATCAATAGGAAGTCGACCAATCTCGCAAACGTTTCCTAATGGATATGGCAAATTTGAGACCCTAGGTTCTCTAGGAGTTTCGACGTTGTTGGTACTTGCCGGGGTATCAATGGGCTGGAGTGGTCTGATCACAATGATGCATCATCTATTTGGTGATAACAGCTGGCTCGAAATGCTCGCAAGTATAGGGGGACATTCTCATTCACATGGAAGTACTGATGGCGAATCGGCTGATCTCAATGCTGCTTGGTTGGCTCTGGCATCTATCGGTGTTAAAGAGTGGCTGTATTCAGCTACCATCAAAGTTGCAGAACAGACCGGATCAAATGTCTTGGTTGCAAATGCTTGGCATCACCGAATCGATAGCCTAGTCTCCATGGTAGCTGTAGCCACCATAGGAGGTGGTTATCTGTTTGGTGTCAATTGGCTGGATCCTTTGGGTGGACTAATTGTCAGCTGTGTTATCGTGAAAGCTGGGTACAGTACCGCAAAGCAGGCTGCATTGGAGTTGGCCGATTCGAATGTCAGTATTACCAAAGGCAAAGCATCTAGACTTTCGGCTCATCAGGATAAAGTAGCTACGGCTCTTGAAAATATCGAATTGCAGCATGTTGGCTTGGGCAAATTCGCCATATCCAAAATTGATGCCATGCCTTCCGGCCCGAATCTTATATCAACAATATTTTTGACTCCAGTGGATTCGAATACTCCTCTAGAAGATTTCCGTAAGGTATCGAGTGTACTAAAGCATGATCTCATGAAAAGTGACAAATTCCTGCGAAGGGTGGTGGTAACTCTGGACGAAGTGAAGGTACATACACCTTGAAGGATCAAAGCCCGGTGAAGGTTAAAGTAAAGTTACATTTGGATCACTATTATTCATTATTACGACTCCTATATACAATGATGACGCAAAATCTAGAAAATAAATAAATTATTTGTTTCTTACTTCTGCTCCGCGACCCAGTCGTTCAAGCCTAAATTGTTTCGGAGAATTTCAATGGCATAAAACTGCATTCGAGGGACGAAAATAGTGTTATCCTCACTATACTCCCTGGAGGCATCTTTTCGGACAAGAGTGCCAAAATTAAAGTCATTGACTTCCTTTTCGCCTTTCTCGTATGTGTTAATAAATGCTCTCCATCTCTTCTTTCCCTCGGGCGATTTCATCCAGTCTTCGTCAATAATCTTGACAATATCCGGGCTTTCAAACTCAGGGAAGTCCTTCATAAGATGGGTGATGATTTCACCATCGAATCGGGTCAACCTCAGCTTGGATCCAGGGACTTTTTCAAGTAAGGACCAATAGGTTTGAAGGTGCTCAACAGCCTTGACTGCGAACTGCTTCTCCATCTATAGAGTTAGATCTGTACTGGTGTTTTTTTACACATCACTGTGGTAAATATTAGCAGCACTTACATCCTCCAAGTTGTCGGGGTTTTCAGCATCAAATGTGGACGACATTATTGTTTCGTTTAGTGTGTACAGATTTTTTCTTCTCAAAATTTAATTTATCTTGTAATTCTTCGGTATATTTATGAGTTGTGCTTATGTTTCCAACATTACCTCCCAGCACAACGGCATCATCGTCTAGAAAGATCCAGATTGCCCTCGAATGATAGCCGTGGGGAAAAAGGTGGTCTCATTTGAATCGTTGGGAAATTATAGGTTTGCTAGTAAAATAATCACTCAGAGGTTTATTAGATTATACACAATAATGGCTTCACCCACCATCCGAACCGGTGCTTGCTTGATAATCGGAGACGAAGTGCTCAATGGAAAGATTCTTGATACCAATTCCAAGTTCTTTGCCAAATATTGCTTTGCTCTAGGAGTAGATGTTCGCCATATGTCAGTAGTTCCTGATGTAGAGGAAGATATTGTGGAGGAGATTCACAGATTAACGTCCAAATACGATTTCATTGTTACTTCCGGGGGTATCGGCCCCACCCATGACGATATCACATATGAGAGCATTGCAAAGGCGGTTGATCTTCCGCTGGCATTCCACCAAGACACTGCTGATAGAATGAAAAGAATCTCCAAATTTGTGCCTAAAGACAATTCGGCCCAGAAAGCTCAGTGGAGAATGGCTACCTTCCCTGAAGGTCCGACCGTTCAGCATCATTATCCATGTGAAGATCTGTGGGTTCCAGTGGTCACAATCGACTCAAAAATCTACATTTTGCCTGGAGTGCCCCATCTTTTTGAAAGGCTTCTTACGGGCCTAACTTCTATAGTTTCACCGAGGGTGGACACGTCTCATCTCCCCCAAAGGTACTTTGTCAATCTCAAAAACCAAGCTGAATCGAACATCGCTTCATTTCTCACAGAATTGCAGCACAAAGCCTCCTCAAAAAATGTGAAAATCGGCTCCTATCCTCACTTAGTTTCAAAGAGTATCACTGTTAGTATTATCGGCCCTAAATCGGAGAGCAATCTCTTGAGACAGCTAGTAAATGATGTTTTGTCTACTCTTGGTGGGACAGAGTTAACGGCCGAGCAGGAGGCTCAACAGAGTTAGGTTACCAGGTTCTTCTCTAAATATTCCAATTATTACCTATTCTATCCTATAGTCTATATGCCTTTTGTTCATGCAAGAAGTAATCATCAATAATCCTAGATCAGTTCATCTACTCTTCCTCATCATCAGTATCAACAGGCTTGGGGGTGCCCTTGGCACTGTTCAGCCATTCTAAGTATCTCAATCTTCGTCTAACTTCTCGAGCCTTGACCTCGTTTCTTGTCAACTTCTTCTTCTTCTTCTTGATCTTAATATTGGCAGGTGAGTCATCAACATCAGTAGTAGCAGCAGGAGTGCTGGCACCACTGTTATTCTCGGAAGAAGCAGCAGAAGATCCGGCAGTAGAATCTTCAAATCGCGCATTGTCAACGGCAGTCTTGCCTTTTTGAACCATCTTACCATTCTCGACAATCCACTGTTCAGGGCACAAGGCACCAACAAACTCATTGTTATGCGAGATCATGACAACACCTCCAGTCCAATCTCTGATAGCAACAGCCAAGCCTCCAAGTGAGTCTCGGTCCAGATAGTTTGTAGGCTCATCAAGAACGAGCAAATGAGGATTGTTCCACATGGCACCTGCAATGACGACCTTGACAAGCTGCCCACCAGACAAGCTACCAAGAGGAGTATGATCAGCAATATCTCCGTCCAATCCAACATCCTCAAAATGCTTTCGAATGACAGGAGGGGTAAGTTCTCGGTAACCAAGACCTTCTCGAGATGCTTCGTGATCATCGAATTCTTGGATGAGCTTTCCGAAACCCTTTTCCAACATAAATTCCCGAGAGAGCATGGAATTAAACTTAGGCAAGAATCCATGCCATTTGACTTCATACTGGAAAGTCTTCTTCAGCTTCTGTCGACCAATAATTACCTCTAGTTTTCGAGGGCCCCATTTATCACCAAGATCGATAGGTTTCTCCATGATGACCTTCTCTTCTTCGCTCATTTTTCGACTCTGCTTCATATGAACTTCACGATCATCACCGTTCTGATATCGCCATTGCAAATACTGGTTAGGTGTCAACTCCTTGTGTAGTTCAACATGAGCCAGAGCATGCTGGGCAATATAGCCAATTCGCAAGTTGGGATGCTTCTCAACTTTACCAACAGTAGGAATTAATTCACCAGTGAGGAGCTTGATAAGAGTAGACTTACCAGCACCGTTGGGGCCCAGAATGGCCACTCGAGAAGAGAGAGACAAACTTGCTGAAACATTGCTCAGAGATGGTTTAGCTGCGCCAGGGTAGCTGAAAGTGACATCTGACATTCGAGCAATAGATCTAGTATTTGATCGAACGCCAGTCAGGATACCGGGAGGAGGAAAGGCCATCTTAACGTTAGAATCAGTGAGAGTATAATAGGATTTGCCCTCAGGTTTAACTTTAACAAATTCCGACAAGTTACCCTTGTAATATACCAGTTTCTTGGACTCATAATGGCAAATGTCAGTACAAACAGCGTCTAGGAAACCAGAGTCGTGCGAAACAATCAAACTTGTGATATCGGGGTGTGAAATAAGATACTCCTCAAGCCACTTGACATTTCCAACATCCAAATGATTTGTAGGTTCATCTAGAAGTAGGATATCAGCTTTCATCAGCATGGCTCTTGCCAGCTCGAGCTTCATCTTCCAGCCACCGGAAAGAGCGCCAACGTTCTGCGCCTGTCGTTCATCATCAAAACCGACTTCAGCCAATGCGCCCGCAATTTCGCTTCTTTCGACGTGGCTCAGTTCTGGATCCTGGGCAATAAAGTCAATAAGAGACAAATCGGCATCGGAACCTTGCAGTTTATGTTCGACGAAGCAAGTTCGCACTTCAGACTTATCGGGGAATCCCTCTAGTTTACCCTCTGCAATAGCTCGCATAAGAGTAGACTTACCAGCACCGTTTCGACCACACAGACCATATCGATGACCTTTGAACAATCTCAGTCGGGTCTTATTCAACAGCATTCGGCCACCATAGGCGAGAGAAAACAGAGCATTGACAACTTCAATACCCTCTTCTCCATCATACGCAACTCCAGAATCTTGAAACATATCTTCGAAGTTACTGACTTTTGCTGCAGCAGATTCTTCAGTCTCACCTGTATACTTCTGGAATACTTCGGTGAGTTTTGCAAACTCTCGGGTATTGACATCGATCTGAACCAAATTGGCAACATACTTCTGGACGACATCGTTGATACTCTCGGAAACAATGGATGCTTCAGCCTCTTCAAGACTAATCTTGGTCTTTTTCTGATTTTCCTCGTCTTGAGCACTCTTCAACACTTGCAGAGCTTTGCCGGCAAGTTCTCGAACTTCGGGTAAAGCAGCGGTGTCAACAACCTTTTGAACACCAGGAAGCAACTCAGGAATGAAATGACGCACCTCACGAGGATCATGAACTAGTCGTGTAAGATTTTCCACAACAATAACAGTAGCTCGGAGGGAATCCTGCGAGGTAGATGTGAGATTCAGAGCCCGGGAAAGAATAGGAACCAGCAAAGACAAAGCTGGCTCAGTGACTTCAGCAACAAATGTGACATGGGAAAATGTCTTGATACATTCGGGGACATTCTTCGGGTCGTTGAGAGTCTTAATAATAATGGGGAGTCGAGGAACAACATCCTGGTTGTCAAGCCTGTTGGCGAAGTCGGTCAAAGTCTTGGTACCAGCCTTGCTCAATTCAGGCTTCATGTCATGCATAATACTAGTGAGGACAGGAATAGAGTCAACAAATCTAGACTCAAGGAAATCAGATGGTACTTCGTTGATGATATCGTCGATGATCTTCAGAGCCGCAATTTTTGACTGCCATTTTGCGGATCCACGGAGGTATTGCAATATCTTGGACAACAACGCTGAAATCTTGGCTTCAGAAGGGAACAACCCATACAAAGAGGTAATAGCAGTCTGAGCAGCTCGCTTAACAGTTCCCTCTTTGTCTGAAATCAAATCAAGAGGTATATTAAAACAAGGGAGAAGAAAAGCCTCGGCAGGTGTTTCGGGTCCAAACTTTCGAGCAATAGTACTCAAAACCAGAGTAGCACCTTCTCGCTGAAATGAACTTCCCTTCGTTTTGATAAGGGAAGCTAAGTGCTGCTGGACGTTGTACTTTTCTATTGATTCAGGACCGTCTTCGTACAGCTTTTCAGCGATACCAGAGGCTGCAGATCTAATAGCAGTCATAGCAGTGGCTCCTCGTATAGTATCAAAATAGTCGCTGATAGGAGATGCTTCGATCTCCTTCAAAGCAGAAGCTAGAGAGGACAAAGAAGCAGTGGAAGAAGCGGCAGCACTTCGACCATTGCCTACTAAGTTAGGGGTACTGTACCCACTGCTCTGCTGAGACTGAGGAGATTGGTACCCATTCTGATATTGCCCATGCTGCTGAAGATATTCAGTCTGCAAGCCAGGAACAAATTTAGTACCAGTAACAGGATTAACCGGCTTTTGTTTAGGGGGTGCCATTCTCCTATGTGGTGTTTTTTAAATTTGATCAAAAAGGCGTGGTAAGAAAAAAAAAATTTTGGCAGTGCGAACAAATTTATTTCACCACCCATCGGAACCACTGTTTAAGATTGTGGAACGTGCTGCGGCGAGCCTCGATTCCCAGCCGCACTTGCCAAAGAAATACTTATATATAACAAGCTTTTTTAAAGTAAATATACTACAACATAAAATATTTTAGAATTCGTCACCTCCTAATACGGCCTGCCAGGTTGACTCTGCATAGCATGCATGAACATTCTTTTGAAGCCGTTGCTCAGCGAAGGAATATCTGCATACACATTACCCATGAGCTCATAGCCATTGGGAATTACCTTGATATTCCATGTCTGTACAGGGCTCTTCTGGGATGTCTTGAAGCATAATAGGAAATAGCCAGGATGTTTGTGATCAAAGCAGAAGGCATAAATAGATCGTCGAGGATTGGCATCTGTATAAGCAGTCAGCCATTTCTCAACATCACTTCTGCTTCCCTTCTGGAACTTATCACTAGCACACATTTCCTCCACCTTTCGTGCCATGGCCTGGATGTGCATAATGATTAATTCATCCAAATCTTGATACGTGGTGTTGCCGATTCGCAACACTTTCGATCCATACTCTCGGGATGGCATCTCCACCACATCCAAATGCTGGTAAATCTGGTCGGTAACTTTCCAGGTTATGGCAATATGATCATGTCCCCGAGAAGATGGCCGAATGACCAAATCTCCTCTTTGCATCTTGGCCAATTCCTCTTCAGCCTGACGGCCATTGAACGGCTTAAACAAGGGATGCTTAATAATTCGACCAGCTTTCTGGGCCGCTTGCTGCTTCTGGGCAACCTTCTTTCGATCCGCATCTTCTGCAGCAAAATTCCACTTTTTAGGGTCATGGTTGCGACGCTTCCGTTCGATAGCCTCTCGGATCATATGCTCTCTGGTACTCAATTCAACAGTGAAATCGCGATAGTTTACACTGATTACCACTGCTCTGACTGTCTGATTGAAATTGAACAGATTCGAAGGTCGAATATCTCGATTGTCGGTGATATTCGGCCCTCCGATATTACCATCAACGCCACAGGCAAGTCGCCCTACCATAAATTTGTCCGTCACCTTTCGGAGAGAAACGGAAACAATGACGCCAGTCTTCAACGTGTCGCTGGTCTCTCCGGTAAGCATCGTAAATACCTGCAGGTCATTAAGAAGTTGCAGGGTAACTCTCTTCTCTCCATAGTTGTCCAAAAGCTCGTCTTTAATCATGTCCAAGGTCATCCTCTTCTTTTGGTTGAACTTCCTTTCAAGCTCATCTGCATACTCAGATAATATAAGTTCGTTCAGTTTTTCTGGATCCTCACTTAGAAGATGTCCTACAACTCCACCGGATGATTCGTAAGATGCAACATCCTCTTCGTCGAGCTCCAAAGCATCGGCTGCCATCTTTCGCGCAAGCTCATAGTCTTCAGGATGGATTCTAGTGGCATCCAAAACATCTACTTCATCATTCTTTCGAGATGCACTATCATAAGGGATCCTCAAGAAACTAGAACAGTTGAAGAAAATATTCTTAGTCGTTATTTCTTTTGTTATCAGCTCGGCTCTATTATTCAAAGAACCGCCCTGTGATTGGATACTCTGTAGAAGCACTTGGGCCTTTCGGGGTCCTAATCCTGCAACATACTCTAGCACTTTGGCAATATATGAGCTTCTAACGGCCTCATTGATATCAACACCAACCATATTAACATAATCAACATAGGTGGTGTCAACCGCATTTTGAAATATCTCCTTAGGAACCAGATCTTGCTGAGGATGGATCTGGATCGCAAATATTTCCTGTCCTAGAGAAGCATATTCAAGCAAAGGCGATTGAAGATATCGTCCAAGAGATAGACAATATCGGCCAAGCGACGATCTGTCAGGAAACTCTGCAATACCTTTTTGAGAATTCTGGAACAGTCTAGCAATCTCGTCTTGAACCCATACAACTTCTAACTTAGCATCACCAGGCTCACCGCCAGGAACGAGGTTTTCTGTTTGTACAATTTCCTCCAGAATTTTGTGGAGCTTGATCGAGTTGGCAGTAAACCCAGCAATACCAATAACATCGGGCACTTGTCTCTTGACGATTTCTGCAATAGCAGCCCTGAACTCGGGGCTATTAGGAGATCCAAGCTTCAATGCTTCCGCTGGCTGGCCACTTTCATCTACAATAATGGCAATAATAGCATCCTTCCCAAAATCGCCCATTCCTGCAGTGACAGCCAAAACTTTAGATGTCGTGCCTACAGCGTAACCAGGGGGCTTGTAAGGAGCCTGGTTGAGCTTCTCAGCAAACTTCCTGCGGAGCTCGAAATACATCTCTTTTGTACAGTCGATCTTGAGGTCTTCTCGAATATTTCTGCAAACCAAAGGAATGATCTTTCTAGAAGCAGCCTTCAAAATTCTTCGTCGACTGTCGTTCCAGGCCACGGCCACATCTGAAACATTGTCAGAGGCAAAAAATCTTGTGAAAATCTTCTCGAATAGAGTCGCTTTATAATTTGGATACGAGACTCTCACCTCGACTAGACCTTCAGCTTCAGCTGCTAGCATTCGCAGGTACAATTCAGGCAAAAGTCGAAGCTCATTGAACGTCCTGTTGATCGCATATTTAAAATCGTAGTACGGGCTCAGTTCATCAATCTTCTTATGACCTTTATCGGTAAGAACGATGTCAATTTTTGCCTCCTTCCAGAAATAGTTCCGGATGCTTCTTCGCATCTTGGGGTCATAGAACAGCTCTTCAGCCAACATTTGTTCAGCAGCTGCAAGAGCCTGTTCTGGTGTGGCATACGCTGGTGAAGAGGCTTCGCCATCAGCTTCAGCATATTTCTGAGCTAGTACAAGCGGCAATTCCGATTTGTCCTCGGCGAAGTTGAGTCTCTGGTCGGCTTCGACATTTTCACCAACCTGCTCAGCCCTCAAGCCAACATCTCGGACGAGCTCATATATCTTTCCTGCTCTAATTCTCTCGTAAACACCAAAGCGGCTGTGCTTTTTGTGCTGGCGGCCATTGCTGGTGGTCTCTTCTCCTTCAATTTCACCACTCTCTTTCTGAGTCAGATCTCGAATCTCAACAGAGAATTTGAACTGCAAATAGTCCATCAAATCCTGATAATCGACGAGGTTTTTTGCTCTCTTCATGCCATCTTCGAACTCAATATCAAATTTCTCCAGGTTTTCGTACAAAGTAGCTGCCGCTTTTCTCTTTTCAATGATACCATGAAATTCCATATCCAACTGAACAATCCTCCACAAATCGTCATGAGTTAATAATGCCTCTGTGATGTAGTTATCTTCTGTAATGTCGGGCTTGGCATCATCTTCGGTTGTCTGGACTGCAATCTTTTTTATATGCACCAGATAATCTCGTCGATGCTGCCATATGAACGCAGGCTCAAGAGCTTCTTTTGCGATGAATTCCAACACTCTGTGAATGGCCGATTTGAAGTGAGGAGCAAGATCAGGCTTCATACTTAAAAATGCAGATCGCTCAGCAGCTAGCTTACCACTGACCCACTCTTGCTCCTCACGGAAATCATTTTCGTGAAGATCGTACTCCAATCGAAGATTTGCACGAAGAAGTTGATATCTCTCAGGCTCATCTTTAGCCCTAATAGCATTATCTTCATCAGTCAATAGACGTGCTTTAAGCTCACCAGGTTCAAATACATCTTTGAGTTCGGGATGTGTGTCCTCTTGTTCTTTCATTTCTTCATCTTCTTCTTCAAGGGCCCAGTCATACTCTTCGCCAGCGCCGAAAATCTCCTCAATTTCAGAGAGCTTTTCACGGTCAATGCCACCAAGATTACCAAAGATGGAAAGACCCTTTCGATTTGATGAGGGACGGGTTCGAATTTCATTTTCTTCTTGTCGTCGACGTTCGTCGTCGGAAAATTCGTCCTCCTCAATGAAATCGTCAAACTCATCACCACGGCCACGCTCACGCTCCTCCTCCTGTTCATCATCAGAGAAAATATTGGTTAGACCACCTTCGTCATCATCACCTTCGCCCTGACGTCGCTTGAGACGTTTAAATCGTTTTTCTTGATCACGTCGGTAAGTCCCTGTGTTTTCCAGTAACAAATCCAGATCATCCTGGTCAAGTTCGTCATCATCAGCAGCAGGCTCCACAGCAGTTTGAGGAGCGACATCCACTGCATCATCATCTTCGGCGTCCAACTCGGGCGCTTCAGATGTCTTTCTTCTTCTCTTCTTCCTTCTAGGTTTGGCAATATCGTCCTCTTCGTCGTCATCAACTATAAAGCCTTCTCTGATCTAAACGGTTAGCTGCGAATAATAGTTGTATATTCATGTCTACGGTTGTCTCTGACTTACTCTAGCAGCCTCTTCCTCGTCGTCGTCGTCTTCTTCTTCCTCGGAGGAGTCCTGAAGGTCGTCGTTATCATCACCATCGGCATTCTCATCGTCGCCGTTTAGATGGTCAACATGGTCGACTATTTGGTCTTCCTCTCTTTCGCGTATCTCGTCACTCATTGGTAGGAACGCACAACAACGCCGAGCGATACTACTAGACGCTTGCCAATGAGAGCCAAAATATGTTTGGTTGGTTGATGTTGGGAGGTTTTGGCACTTTTTTGACACTTTTGGAGTGTGTTGATTTTTTCAGCCAGGCTGAGGTTTAAGCCGCTCGCTTGCTCCAAATCCAAAATTATGTTCAACGATTCGAGACAAACATTAGAAGGAAACTAACAAATCGACAGCACAACAGCAATATGAGCTGTTGGTCGCACAGACTGTTTCACACGTTGCTGTGGGTTTTAGCAACTATGATATTTTTACTAAATATTTATGTTTATCAGTACGACCGGCTACAGGGCAGCAAATGCGAGTGGGTCAAAGGCAGCAAAACACCAATTAGACTGATGGCGTTTGGAGACCCTCAGATAACTGGAACTGATATCAGAACGTCGATTCGCAAACGGCTGGATGTTTTTGGAAATGACCATTACCTAGGACATATATATGATGTGATGACAGCGCATAAAGAGCCTACACATATAGCAGTGATGGGGGATCTGTTCTCGAGCCAGTGGATCGACAACGGGGAGTTTTACAATAGAGTGGAAAGGTACAAGACAAGAATATTCAAAAGTCCTGCTGTGGATATTTTTAATATCAGTGGAAATCACGACATTGGGTATAATGGCGAAATGGGCCCAGAGCGAGTGGATCGGTTCTTGACAGCCTTTGGGTCGCTAAATTTCGAAGTACAGTATGAGACTGAAACGGACCATCCCTGGAGAGTGGTAGTTATCAACAGTCTGAGTTTGGATGGGCCAGGATATGAGCCAAGCTATGCAGATGATACCCGTAACTTTCTACAGGGGCTAAAGGAGAATGGGTTTACTGGAAGCACTGTGCTGCTGCTCCATGTTCCATTAGCAAAAGCCCCAG
The DNA here is from genome assembly GCA_030565365.1 of Zygoascus flipseniorum. Taxonomy (NCBI): domain Eukaryota; kingdom Fungi; phylum Ascomycota; class Dipodascomycetes; order Dipodascales; family Trichomonascaceae; genus Zygoascus; species Zygoascus flipseniorum. The sequence continues at coordinate 275,882 of JAJMBR010000007.1, forward strand.
GTATGTGCTCTGATGAGGCTCTGTTTGTGTACTACGAATGGGGAACGGTTGCAGGGCAAAACCATTTGACTCAAGAATCATCGGAACTCGTCCTCGATTGTGTATTTGGAAGACACAATCCTTATGGTGGAGTGATTTTAACGGGACATGACCACTTTGGCTGTGAATCAGAATACTTGTACGAAGAGGAGCAAGGAACGTGGAAAAACAAGCCAGCCGGGTCAAGCGATGGAGCTATCAAAGAAATAGTTGTCCGATCTATGATGGGTGAATATGGAGGAAGCACCGGCCTGCTGAGTGGTGAACTGACCACCGACGGAGAACTCAAACGGTATTTTTTCACGTTCAGTCTGTGCCAGATTGGGGTCCAGCACATATGGTGGATCACAAAAGTATCAAGCTATTTGTTCGCTCTTGCATTGGCTATCAGCGTGTATTATAGACTATAGCATATATAACAAATACTGCATTTATTCATTGCATGCTGTGGCAGACGGTCATCGAGGGTTCTTTTGGTATTGATCTTGTTCCAGATCGGGCAGATAATACTTTTAGGGGGTGGAGTCGGCTATCAGGGAGGGTTGCGTGCGGTGTTCCACGAATTACTCGCCGATAAGATCACAGCTGGCGGTTGCAAATTTCAACCTTCCAACACCTTCTACTCCCCCGATAGAACCACCAAAAATGAACTCTGCAGTTACGAATTTGATCATCTCGCTTGGCATGATGCAAGTGTCTCGAAAGATTCCCTTTGAGGACGAAAACGTCTTGTTTTACGTTCGTGTGGGCTATGTTTTGAGTAATGTCATCATTGTTGGCATCTATCTGTACACTAGACATCTTGTGCTCAAAAAGAATGGTATGTAACACACAAATACTGTACATTTATTCATGTAAACAAAAGGGTCGTGGCGGACCACTAACTTTGTCCTAGATTTAACTACCTTGAAGTATGTTCAGCCTCCTGCTGCTCTCCAAGGCCAGTCCGAATCCAAGCTCGTCACCACGACAATCAAGCAGTACGATCTGGACCAGGTCAACAGTGCAATCAAGGTAGGTCCTTTGCTCTTGTGATATTTTTGATGGGGGGTTTTTTACTAACTGTTTAGGGCATGTTTTCCGGCGTTGCTATGATGGCTTTCATGCATTTGTACATGAAATACACCAACCCTCTGTTGATCCAATCCATTCTGCCGGTCAAGAGTGCTTTGGAGCAGAAGATTGTTCAACTCCATCTGTTTGGAAAGGCTCCTGCTGGTGACTTGAAGCGACCCTTTAAAGCTGCTAGCATGTTTGGTGCTACCGGTGGAGAAGCTAAGACTGATAAGAAAAGCATCGAGGCTGCTGAAAAAGCTGGCAACGGTGGACTCAAGGAAGATTAAATATGTAGTGGTGAATCAATCAGTCCAGCCATATATGGATATAATAAAGACACTGTATTGGGAGTCCGTTGGTCTGCTGAATGGCATTTATCTGCTTACATGCTGCTATATTATGCCATAATAAATAGGAAAACGAGTGCTGTTTATACTCTCGCCCTGAAAAACTCGATTGTTTTCTGTAAATTCTCAAGCTCCGTATAGCACTCTGGAACGGAGTTCTGCAGCGAGTCCAATCTCTGTTTTAATTCGTTGTACCTTGATTGTAATAGTGACAGTTTAGACAGTTCTTCGCGGGACAAGCCATCAGCATGAGTTTGATTTAATCCGCTTGATTCCGCCTGAATTACTCTGTCAATCACACTATCTCTCCTAGAAACCATTTCCTGTACCAATTTTCGCTCCTCCTCAGGCACTTGTTTCCTAAGCTGGCTAACCTGAAGGGTGGCTGCATCGACTTGACCGTACAAATAACGGAGCTTCCTGTTGAGTTCCTTATCAAAAGGCTCTATACTATCGTCCTGCTTTTCTCCAAGCTGCTTCTGCAGTGAGCTGGTCGTAGACATATCAGTTCCATTAATTATCATAGAATGTCTAGTGGACTCAAACACTTCATCTACAAACTGCTGTAGCAGCTCAGTAACGCGTTCGCGCAGTGGATCGTTTGCAGCTCCTGCCTGCCGTGGGAGATCCCTGTTGAGCTTCAACACGGCCGCTTCCAGCAGTTGTCCCTTCAGGTAGCGAACATCATCTGGAACAAGTGAGAATTTACTGTGTACAGATGTCATTTTTCTAGGCTCTACAAGGTGACTATCATGCACTTTTGATAACGAGCGGTGTGGATCCCCCTCGGGAACTCCCAGCACTCAAATAGTGGAGAACTACTTGAGATGTAAGATCGTCCAACCGATGAGGTTCTTGCATCTTTACTTATACCACTACCCGTACCACTGTATTTGTTTACACTTAAACTTATAGGTAATATCCAGAGACACTCTATTTCGTTACTATATAAAGCGAGCCTACTAGTTTCTACTATCAACAGCTCAATTATCCTTATTTTCTTTCAATTTATTGAATATATATTCTAATCAGTCAAGTAAACATCAAGTAAACTTGTCCATAAACAGAGCTTCGGCTTTAAGATAAATCCTATCAACTCGCGTTTTGTTGGAAAGATCTCCCTTGCTGTATATTTGTGCACCTTAAATTCTTAAGAGTCGGTAGGAACTGGAGAAGGGCCTCCCGATTATTAGCACCATATTGAGAGCACACGTGACAGATCTGACCAGGGGAGTCGATCTTTAAAGTCTGTCCTGAAAAATGAAACTTGTTCCAAAGAGATGTAGCGTATCTCAAAGTAGTTATTTTTTAAGTGTTATCAAATAATGTTCTAATTCTGGCCGTGCATGAGCACCTTCACTATCGGTTAGGTACCTTCAGTCCCTGCCAGTGCATGACAACCTCAAACATTCGAACTATCTTATTCAGGTTGGTCGACTCCACGGGACCCCTTTCTCTTTTCCATACGTACAACTGCAAATAATTTCACTACATAGACTACAGCATCAAATGGCGTCTGTGGTGTTAACTTGGGATGGCTGAATAACTAAGTAACTCATTGCAGAGCTACGGTCTGGTCGGCCGACTGCTTAAACACCAGACTCTCACAAAACCGCTTAGGCCCATTTCTTCATATACCAATTCCGTAACGTATCAATATTATATCTCTCCGAAGTCATCCAGGCTTCTTCCCATTCCATTTGAACAAATGGATCAATGTAAGGAAGACCATACTGTTGAGCATGTTCACCGGCATTTTTCAGGCTATCTACTTTGCTCGGATCCCAGTTCCTGCGGAAGCTTATCAAAGCAAGGTAGGCCCCGTATATTACGGGGAGCTCGTGTTCATCCAGTGAGCTCCAGTGTCTACGGAATTTCTTAAGTGCCTTATCGCATTCGTCGTCACCAGATGTCGAAAATACCCCCATTTCAAGAATTTTCGGCTGTCAATCTACTTAATAGAAAAGACGAAATTGCAGGTGAGGAAGCAAAATTTATAGATGCATGCTTAGGGAGATGTGATAGATCACTAGCTAGCTTGCATTGCTAGCGGGCTAACCTTGGTCTCGTTAATCTCAGAACTAGAGATCTCTAGTGGACCAGCATTTTTATGAAATATTAAGGAATTATTATTTATTTGCCAATATAATAACGTGTGATAATGTTCTTCTCACAGCTTTACATAATGATCATTTCTGACTGTTGCTGGTCCTTCACTGTTAAGTTTGATATGCCTAGTTCGTTGATAGCCTCAAATGCTGAAGTAAATCCTAAATAGCTATCATATAATGGGGAACCCACTGAAGTCAACGACAAAGTCCAACCATATAAAAGGCATGAGAAGTCTCAGATTTAGAAACAAGATTATGTTTTGAAATAAATGTATCGGCAACTGAGAAATTGTAATGTCAGATGAGGAGTTTTGTGCCTTAAACTCCAGTCGCGGCTGTTTGTTTATATTTCCCAAAGCGGACTTTTGCCGGATACTTCATCAACACCCCAGTAATTCACTTCTTCCCAGATAACATACCATTGAAACACGGAATTTCATGTCATACAGACCTGGCATTGAAAACCAGTCGCCGGCAGTTAGGAACACGCCGAAGCATGGCTCTCCTAGAACGCCTAATGCAGCTGCACAACGGTACTTGGAGAACTTAGGAGGAGCGGGTTCTCCCTTATCAGCCAGATCGCCTGCTTTGGTCAACTCAACAGTGGAATTCGATCCTCCTAACCGTGCGGGATCCAGCCGATCTCCCTCTCCTACAAAGATGTTCTTGGATTCTTCTAGCACTGATCTAATGAGGCATTCTTCTACGGCGCATTTTCGAACTCTCGCTCAATCGTCTACCCCAAGCAAATCTGATCCCTCACAGTTCTATATCGCGGGGGTTTCCGACAATACAGAAGAAGTAGCTGGAATGCATGGACGATTGAGACTTCAAAAGAATGAAGACGTTGCTTCCTCACATGCTTCGAAGAACTGGATGGACAAGCAAAGAAAGAGTCTACAGGCTTATGAGTATCTTTGCCATATCGGAGAAGCAAAAGAGTAGGTGACCTTGTCAAATATTGCAGTTACTTTATCACTAACCAATAGATGGATTGAATCTTGTATTCACGAAGAGATCTCGGCCATCGTCAAACTAGATGAAGGTCTTAGAGATGGTGTTGTACTTGCGAAACTCACTAGGCGGTTTGCTCCACATATTGTAAAGAAGATTTTTGAATCTCCTAAGCTACAATTCAGACATACGCAGAATATCAATTATTTCTTCCAGTTTTTGGACGAAGTTGGAATGCCTGAACTTTTCACATTTGAGCTCACTGATCTCTACGATAAGAAGAATATCCCCAAGGTAATTTATTGCATTCATGCTCTTGGATTTATATTAGCTGGCGAAGGGCTTGCTCCTCCTATTGGAGACCTCGTCGGCATGTGTGATTTCACTGAAGAAGAACTCCGAAATACTCAGCGAGGTTTAGATGCAGCAGGTATTTCTCTACCCAACTTTAAAGGCATGAACAAGCATTTCGGCACTGACGAGCCTCAAATATCTGATGAGGAAATCCGCGAGATCGAATTACGAAAATACGAGGACAAAATCGTTCAATTCCAGGCCATTTGTCGTGGTGCTTTGTATCGATTTCAACACAGGGCGGATAGGTATCTTCTCAGCAGGATGGGCTCAACTACCATCACAGACCTTCAAGCTAGATCTCGTGGATTTCTTCTCAGGAAGGATCTGCTCTACAGAAGAGATTGCCTGCAGTACCTTGCTGAACCAGAAATTATTAGACTTCAGGCCCTAGCTAGAGGATGTCTATTACGGTCTCAAACCATTGAAAAGCAGAAGGGAGTTTTACAGCTGGAAATTGGAACACTCGTTGAGATACAATCAATCATTCGTGGCTTTTTTATAAGACAGTCCTTCAATTGCTCCTTGTCGGCTCTTCAAGGATCTATGGATCATATGGTTGAGCTCCAAAGTTTCATTCGTGCCAATAATACCAGGAAGGACGTGGAAAAACTCAAAAATAAGCTGCGCCTTCAAGAGAAGAAAATAGTACTTATCCAATCTTTTGCACGGGGTAGATCGACGAGAGTATCTTTTCAAAGGAATGTCGACTGCTTGCACGACTCTGAGTCTTGGATAAAGAGTGCTCAAGCAAAAATCAGGGGTCTTTTAGTGCGACAGAGAATAGCTCGGCTCAAGAGCGAAATCGTTGCGGGAAGCCGTAATATCTTAGACTTTCAGAGCGAGGCAAGAGGATATATTGCCCGCCGAGGGATTGGTGAGACGCTTGACATTCTTGATGAAGAGGAAAACAGTATTCTCAATATTCAGTCGGCATTCCGAGCTGGAAAAGAAAGAAAGAGGATAGGAAATATGCTGGATACATTGGATTTGGCCGAACCTTCTATTATTCGACTGCAGTCGGCATTTAGAGGTCTCATTTCTCGATATTCTCAAGCTTCACTCTTATACGAGCTTGAAGATGAGACTGATACAATAATAGATCTGCAATCGACCATAAGAGGATATATTTTACGTCGCAAATTCCTTAATAGGATGGCTTACTTCAAGGCCAATATGGAGAGCGTCATTAAAATTCAAAGTTTTGTGAGAGCCAAGAAACAAGGCGACGCCTACAAATCTCTTACCACCGGAAAGAATCCTCCTCTTTCTACGGTGAAGAGTTTCGTGCATCTCCTTAATGACAGTGACCTCGACTTCGAGCAAGAAGTTGAATTGGAACAAATGAGGAAGAGGGTAGTCGATGAGGTTCGAAACAACGAGATGCTCGAACAATTCATACAACAACTTGATGTTAAAATTGCCTTGCTCCTTAAGAACAAAATCACACTGGACGAAGTTATCCGGCATCGCAACAAGGGTATGAGTGGTCACATGGATCTTCAAAATACTGGGGATTCCTTTGATCTCAAGGCGCTGAATAAGACCTCGAGAAAAAGACTAGAACTGTACCAGGGCCTGTTTTATATTCTTCAAACTCAGCCAGCTTATCTCGCACGACTTTTTAGCAGGCTGAAAGAAGATCTGCTATCAGATAAGGAAGCTAAAGATATCGAAAATCTAATGATGACGCTTTTCGGCTATGGACATAAGCCAAGAGAAGAATTCTTCTTGTTACAACTTATTGGAAGATGTATTAAAGAAGATATGTCAGTGGCAGACAGCCCTGATTCATTTATGAGGGGTCACTATCTTTGGTCGAAACTCGTTGCTGCTGTTAATAGAGGAAGTAAAGAAAGAAAACAGCTACGAAATTCCCTCGGCCGTTCAGTTTCTTTGATAGTGGACCAAACCGACTGTGATCTTGAAAGTGATCCTTTGGTGATATACAGAGCTAGCATTAATGCCGAGGAGATAGCTAGTGGAAGAAGGTCGCAACGTGATCCTAATGCATGTGTCGAAGTTGCTATTCAGGATCAAGAGACAAGAACGAAATTTATCCAAAATCTTCAGAAACTGCGAGAATACTCTGGTGAGATCTTCAATGATATTGAAGGTAATATTGAAGCAATACCATACCATATTCGATTTATTGCTCGCGAAATGTACAATCAGGCACGATCAAAGTTTATCGGCAAAGATTATCAAGGGTCGAAGTCTGACAGACGCCACTTGGAAGATAAATTACTTTCAATGATAGGGAATGTAATTTTTCGCAATTACATTAATCCGGCGATAATCGCTGCCGATAATTATGGCATAACCAGCTCAGCACTCAGTCCCCTTCAGACTAAGAATCTTACTGAGATATCCAAGATTCTTTCTCAAATTGCTTCTCTGAAAACTTTTTCTAGACAGGATGTCTTCTTGCAGCCCTTGAATGACTATCTGAAGACAGAAATAGGTAGAATGAGAGAGTGCTGCGCGCGCATAATTGATATCCCTGATCCTGAACAGCAGTTTGGCACTACTGTTTATGACGATCTGACTAGTCATCAGCGGCCAACTCTCTATATTAAGACGGCCGACATTTTCTCCTTTCATACCCTGATTGCACATGAAGTCTCTTATCTTGCACCGAGAAAGGATGATCCGATTAGGGAGATTATTAAAGAGCTGGGCTCTCTTCCTAATGATGCTAGTGAAATTCTTAACATTGCACGCTTTACTGAGATAAAAATAGACCTCAACCCCAGCTATTGCCGAGTGGAATCAGAAGAAGCGGAAATCAACTTACTCTATGTTTCGACGAAGCGCTGCATGATATATGTTCTGCGGGTCCAAAGCGGTACAAACCTGCTGGAGATCTTGGTGTCACCTGTATCGCCCGAACACGAAGACAAATATAAAGCTATCCTGAGGGAAGAAAAGATCGAACGGAAGAAGCGTGGTGAGGCATCAATTCAGGCATATCACGAATCATCCCTTGGTGACCTGTCGAAGATTAGCTATAGAGAGCTCAAACTACTGGCATTAGAAAAGGTAATGGAGCTTGAAGCATATGGAAAGATATCTAGGGAAAACTATTATCAGGATATTTTGAACTCTATTGCATATGACATCCGAACTAAAGGAGATAGACGTATTTCCAGAAGAAAGGAAATGGAGAGTATCCAGCAAACTGTGTCTGGCCTGACAGAGAAGGAGAAGCACCTCCAACAACAGCTTAAAAGCTATAACGATTACATTGAACAGGCTATGAATACCCTGCAAACAAAAAAGGGAAAGAAGAAGGGCTTTGTTTTTCCGTTCAGTAAGCAATACTTTCACATGCGGGACCTACAAAAGTCTGGACGAGTTCCGAAGTTCGGATCTTATAAGTACTCAGCTGCAAATTTGTACGACAAGGGAATTCTTGTTGATCTGCAAGGCTACAACGATCGGCAGTTCTCGCAAGTAACTTTTACATTCTCTTCCGACCAAGTAGGAATTTTCAATGTGGAAGCTGCATATGGATCAATTGCCTTACCAGGTGCTAATTCTGACATCACATTGGACGAACTTCTGTCTGAGCAATATAACAACAAGCAGTATGTTGCGATGTTCGATGAGATGGTCAAGTTCAACACTAATCTTATGCTTCATTTCATCTTCAAAAAATTCTATGGCGATAGTCAGTAAATTTTAATAATTCAATGATATTTAACACGATAATTTACATAAATTTTTACTCATCATCACGAGGATCACCATATTCCCATATTCCAAGATGATTGCTTCGGCAATCGTCTTCCATATCTCGAAGACTTTCCAGCGTTTTGGAGAAGGCAGCAGTTCGAGCCCAAGCTGGCAGCTTCTCTCGAACGAACGCATAGCCGTTGTAAATCAATGAGCTATTAATAGAGTCCTCCGGACCGGATGAGTCCGCTGTGTACAAAGTAATGGAGACCGGAGGGCCATTCGAATCAATATTAGCTACCAGCTTATTGCCAATAATGTTCTTGCCCTCAAAGAAAGCCACATAATCTTCCACATATTCAGGAAGGGAGGGAATATCGACAAAAGAGAGCTCCACGGCAGAAGCAGCAGGAGCCAGGGACTGAAATTGGACAGGGAGCAGTCTTAGTGTAGAGATAGAAACCTGCTTTTCAGCTCCAGTATCAATCAAGACGATTTCAGCAGTATCCCTATCATGGCTAATTGCTCGAGCTCGGTGGTACTTACTTCCATCAACATAAGTAACCAACTGGTTTCTCTTAGGAAGACCTTTTAATGTAAATTGGGCACTATTCGCAGCCGCATTGTTGAAACTGGTAAGTTCGGCTACGAGTTTCTGATAAGCAGCGTTAGAAGCTTGGGAACGATAGGATAGTTGGCCCTTTGAGGAAACATCAGTAATTATAACATCGATGTACTTTTTGACAGCAGAATCAGACGTCAAAGTGGTAGCTGCTTCATGTACATTCGGAGTATCTTCAACAGCGACTTCTTCGACATGATTTTTCCATAATCCTTTCTTTTCCTTTTTAGCTTCATTCTCAGCATCAATCAACTCATCACCATATCCAGAACTCTGTGCTGAGTACTCGTGAACTTCAGCTAGCCCCTCTTTAACAAGAGCTAGAGAAACGGGAGTGTTAGAGGAAGGCAGATACAAATGGCCTATGAAACCTCCAGTTTTGTCAGTATTCAAAACCGTGAAGGAGACATCTCTCTGCCACAGCCGCTTTGAAACAAATTTCAAGGCTGCGTCACCCCCTTCTTCCTGAGGTCGCGGCACGCGAATACCAGTTAAGACCAGAGTGAGAATACAGTTTTCACGAGGAACATGAAGTCTGAACCTACCACCAGAGGAAATATAGTCAACGACAGCGGTTATCTTTCCCTGTCGCTGCAGAGAAGTTAAAAAGCCCTTGGCCTTAGTTATGCTCTCCGAGGCATCGACAGTTCGATCAGACGAGGGACTTTTTTTCGAGTGCATACCTCTATGGGCAGCAATAGCCTCATTCTCCTTTTCAACCAGTTCATCCCAAACAGGAGATCGGTCTGTATCATCCTTTCTATGACGAATTACGGAAGCAAATCCGCTTTCGACAATTTCCAGGGCGATATCACCGTTTTGTAAAGTAATGGAAACAAGTTCTCGCTCGTCAAACTGGTCGGTTTTGGGTCTAATCGCAACCACATTAACATGAACCTTTTTGCCAATAAATTTAGATCTAGAAAACTCCTTGGCGAGTGTCACAAAAGGCTCTTGAGAAGAATCATTCTTTCGGGGAGCCCTAATTGATGCTAGCTGAACAGTGGTCTCATCACCATTTAGCAAGCTGATAAGATAGGTGTCAGGAGACACCACACGTGAGACAACAGCTTCGTAGGACTTAGAGTTTTTAGAGCCGGCAGAGGCAGAATCTTTCCAGATATTAAGGCTTTGGGATTTCGCAGCAGATTCAGCAGCTCGAAGAGCAGCCATTCGCTGGGATCCAAGGAATTGGGACTGCCAGTCGGCAACGGAGGCCAGTCCAGCCTTAAGCAGGAAGTCTGAAATGTCACCAACCGGGTGAACAACGTTGGCAATTGGTACACCGGTGGAGCTTCTTTCAATAAATTGGACCTTCACTGATCGTTGAAGAATTCTGGCTGCAACAAATTGCTTAGATGCTTCGCCAAAAGGCTCTGCAGGAGACTCTGGGCCAGCTGATCTGGGAGCTCTGATGCCAGCGACAAGGACAACGCCAACAAAATGCTTTCTAGCTTTCTGGTCTAAAATCACTCGGACTTGTAGTCTATCACCAGAAATAACCCGTTCGACGATAGAATTATAAAGCTGGGAAGTGGCCCCAAACTTTACAGATTCCGGCAGGACTCCCTCAACGTCAATCGGCTTATTAGAAGCGGCCCATAGACCCACCTGATTGGACTCTGCCTTTTTCTGAGCAGTCTCAAGTTTCTGAGCATACTCGTCGGTATAAGAATCTTTGGCCGAAGCATCGTCTCTTAACTTGACAATACCATTTTCGAGCGCCTTCTCGATCAAAGAGGGGAAGACAGGAGCAATAATGTCACCATATTCTCTATCATTGATGCTATAAAGCACCTCAAACTGAATTTGTTTGTTTATAAGAAATGATCTTAAATACTCCCGAGATTCAAAGCCATATGTTTCATTGGATGACAATCTCGGAGCCGACACAAATGCCAGCGAAAGCTGACGCTCAGCCTGGGAATTGTTCACCGGAGTCAATACTACCGTATCACCCGAAATAACCGATTTAACTTTGGCAGAGAAGAGAGGCATTTTGGAACACTAACGATATTTAACGGTAACAGTCAAAAGTGCAATGGTTTACCCTCACGTATTAGTGTGTAGGTTACGGGAACTGATTTGACAACACCAGGTGCAGATGATCTCACTGAAATTTCAAGCCAGCCGTGTGGGGCTCGTGTTACGCTGTTGGGAGATTCGAGGGGGGGGGGGGCTGACATAAGCTGTGCTCGAAACTACGCGTTATTGCGGGTGGTGGTTTTTCTACCCAATAAAACTTCTTCATCCTTTCTTCCTCACAACTCAACTACCTTATACATAGTTAAGAACTACAGAATGGTTGGTCCTCGTCTCATTCCCCGCATTTCTCGAAATGCGTACCGAACTATGCAATCGAACAGCAGATTGTTCAACCTGGCCCAGCGAAACATGGCCACGGCTGCTGCCACTGCTGGTAAAATCAAGTAAGTGCTGTTTGATTATGGCCGATACAGCCGAGAACCCACTGGTAGAACGATGCAATCGGGACTTCCTCAGTCAAATCAATGCTATTCACAGATGAATTGACTGCTTGGTATCCTAATCTGCTGGCTTTTTTGCCACTCAATGGAGCGTACACGGACAATGAGTATGCTTGTTTGCCGGTGACCGCATTGGTTGGCTCTAAAGCAGCAACGTGCATCTTATTCCATCGACCATCCTCCGCTGCATCAATGAGCCATTATATCTATTTCTGCATGGGAAAAAATTGCTAACACCCTTTAGGACTGTCATTGGTGCCGTTGTAGTAAGTATTTGATTCGCTTTTGTTCTTGAAAAATTCGGAGCTGTTTTTTTCGTTGGTGCTGGTCTTGGGTGCTTGTGAGCCAATCAGCTTTCAGAACACCACACCTCCAATGAAACTTGCAATGAGCATCGTGAAAAGTTGGTTGCAAGCACCAATGATGGAACACCATCCATCGAGAGCTTATGTTGCCGCGATATACCGCATATATTTTTTTATTTTTCGGAATTCGATTACTAACTTAGTGAAAGGATGTCCAGTTCGACCAGGACAGCCTTCCTGCTATTCTGAACGCCCTAACTGTCCAGAGACCCGATGGTTCCAAGCTCGTTCTTGAGGTTGCCCAGCATTTGGGTGAAAATACCGTCCGAACCATTGCTATGGACGGTACTGAAGGTTTGGTCCGAGGCACCGATGTTTCTGACACAGGTGCTCCCATTACCGTACCCGTCGGCCGAGGCACCCTTGGTCGAATTCTCAACGTTATTGGTGAGCCCATTGACGAGAGAGGACCTGTCAAAACCGACAAGTTCCGACCTATTCACGCTGAGCCTCCTTCCTACGAAGAACAGTCCACTTCCGCTGAGGTTTTGGAGACCGGTATCAAGGTTGTCGACTTGCTCGCTCCTTATGCTCGAGGTGGTAAGATTGGTTTGTTCGGTGGTGCCGGTGTCGGTAAGACTGTATTCATCCAGGAGTTGATTAACAACATTGCCAAAGCCCATGGTGGTTTCTCTGTCTTTACTGGTGTCGGTGAGCGAACCCGAGAAGGTAACGATTTGTACCGAGAAATGATCGAGACCGGTGTCATCAACTTGGAAGGCGACTCCAAGGTGACCTTGGTCTTCGGCCAGATGAACGAGCCTCCCGGAGCTCGAGCTCGAGTTGCCTTGACTGGCCTGACCGTTGCTGAATACTTCAGAGATGAAGAAGGTCAGGATGTGTTGTTGTTCGTTGACAACATTTTCCGATTCACCCAGGCCGGTTCTGAGGTATCTGCCTTGTTGGGTCGAATCCCCTCCGCTGTAGGTTACCAGCCTACTTTGGCCACCGATATGGGTGCCTTGCAGGAACGAATTACCACTACTCAGAAGGGTTCCGTCACCTCAGTCCAGGCTGTCTACGTGCCCGCTGATGATTTGACCGATCCCGCCCCTGCCACCACCTTCGCTCATTTGGATGCCACAACTGTGTTGTCTCGATCCATTTCTGAGCTCGGTATCTACCCCGCTGTCGATCCTCTGGATTCCAAGTCCCGATTGTTGGATGCTGCCGTTGTTGGTCAGGAACATTACGATGTTGCCTCTGGTGTTCAGCAGACACTGCAGGCTTACAAGTCCTTGCAGGACATTATTGCCATTTTGGGTATGGATGAATTGTCTGAAGCTGACAAACTCACTGTCGAGCGAGCTCGAAAGATCCAGCGATTTTTGTCTCAGCCTTTCACCGTCGCTGCCGTTTTCACTGGTCTCGAAGGTCGATTGGTCCCTTTGAAGGACACTGTCCGATCCTTCAAGGAAATCCTTGAAGGCAAGCATGATAATCTTCCCGAAGGTGCTTTCTATATGGTTGGTGGCATTGAGGAGGCCATTTCCAAGGGCGCTAAGTTGGCTGAGGCTTAAGCATCTCATCACATGATAAAAATGTAGTTTGACTTAGGACGAGTGTGCAAAGATGCAGTTGGATTGAGTGAGAACTTGATGTAATGTATCTTTCTCGTGCTTTACATAGCAAGTCTAGCTGTCTGATTATAATAGACATATTGTATAACTTTACTCAGTTCATTTACGAGCATCTCAGAAATATGCCGGTCAAATTGTCCATGGCAGGTAAATATTGTGCCCAGCGGTGTCGTAAGCAATAATATCCAGAAGATGTAAAAAATATTGAGCAGGCGGGATTGTGCAGATGCGTTGATGATCATCGGGGTCAGGGACAAATCAATGAGGTGCCCCGGAGAGTTCATGAGGTGATTGCTAGGAAGCCTGATGGAACCAGGAGGCTCGTTGGAGGTTGCATTGCAGAGGAGAAGTAGTAATTTTATCCATAGCCGAACTGTTTTCACGGCGCTGAATATTTTTAGACTTGGCGCTGCCGATGGCAATCACGATCAATATGATGTCAGAACGATGATCAATGTTTGTCCACATGACAATGGGGAAAAAAGCCTAATTCCATTTTTAAAACTCACCCTAATGGAAATTCTCGAGGACACATTTGATGTTATACTAAGAGTAGAATAAAAAAAGGTGTCAATTAAAAGATGGAGAGAAGACTTGCTCGAGGAATATGCTGGGGTGGATTCAATTTTCGCAGACGAACAGAAAGGAGCCATAGCTGCCTTCTGCTGCCTTATGCCATAGAGATTCTAGAATATTTCAGCAGCAACTAAAAACACTGCGGAAGCTTGTTCGGCACCATCTATATTAAGCGTATGACGATGGTGCCGTCTGTCGTAGAGCCGTAGCCAGGACGGAATATTTAAACACCTGGATCGAACCTGATTTTGAGTATCAGATCAATTCGATTGAACACTTTTATCAATACCATAACTCCAACTCTTATTCTAAACCAATTATCACAAAATGAAGCTTTCCACAGTTGTTAGTGTCGCTGCTTCTCTTGCTGCTGTCTCCGCTTTCAGGCTTCGAACCATTTCTGAGAACCCTAACGTTAGCGATGGCGGATTGACTGCCGTTCACGAAGGCGCAGCTATTAGTTGGGTGCAAATAGGATACCCTGGCACAGATGGTGATGACTTTGACTACAGTGAAGATACCAAAGCTGTGAGTTTTTACGGTGGACTGCCTGCCCTGTATAAGCTGGATACTGTGACAACCGGCGGTTTCACTGTCTTGGAATTTCATCCTGGCGAAACCAGCCTCAGCGTTACCTTCAGTGATGATGATATCCTTCAGGTCAATTCTTCCCAGGAAGGCTTTTATGCCGTGAAAAACATTGGTGATCCTTACCGTCTCTCCGAAGATAGCTTCTTTGTAGTATACTCGCCCAACGAGGCTCCTGTCGACGGTAAGCCTATCACCTTGCTGAGATATTAAACCAATTAGGGGTTGAATTCTTGGGCTAGCTACCACTTGTATTAGGAAGCGGGATATTCAAGATAGTCCTCGTTTGATCTTTCGACGGCTCGGCTTTGCTCAAGACATCTGAACATTAGTTAGGATTTATTTAAATCATTTTATTCTATTCCATTTATTATTATTTATAAATATATATTTTTCATCTGACATTTGGCGGAGAAAATGAGCAGTTTTATCCGTTGAGGGTGAGATATACAAATATTTCAAATCTTCGTAGATATTTCAAGGAGTAGGACAGACCCACTGATATTCTGGATACCCTCGGAAACAAGCTCTATTTGCTGTTATTGGTTCTTCAAAGACCCTCCCTCTACCCCGATAATAATGCTATGATGGTATGATTACTCTGAAAGCCATATATCGCAATAGTAAATGCTATGATCGCTATGATTACTCGAAAAGCCGTGCATTGCAACTATCGGGAATGCATAATCCATAGATGCATTGCTGTCTCAATTGATGCTTCGATCACAGTGATGTCCCAATCGGGGAAGAGCATCAGCAAGCATTAACCTCGAATAACAAACGCCTCGAAGTCCAAGAATCCATCAGAATCAGTCGAAAAAAAACAAAGAGATAGTAAGATAACATCGCAGCAAATCAATTTCATGCAATTTCACTACTTGGATACGATGACAATAATGAACATTGCTGATCTATTTTAGGCTGCGCAAGACGACCTGGAATCTAATATTTTATCACCGATTGCCGAGACGGTGCCGTCATAGAAAGAGGCTGCCCCACCGTCTCGAGCTTTAACACCCCAAATTAGCGATCGTCAAATGAGCCGTGCCTTGTGACCACTTTTGCTAATGACATGATTTTTGATGCAACAACGAACCGGCTATTTTTGGCCTAGTGCGGTTATATCGG
Source organism: Zygoascus flipseniorum (assembly GCA_030565365.1). Taxonomy (NCBI): domain Eukaryota; kingdom Fungi; phylum Ascomycota; class Dipodascomycetes; order Dipodascales; family Trichomonascaceae; genus Zygoascus; species Zygoascus flipseniorum. The sequence continues at coordinate 291,766 of JAJMBR010000007.1, forward strand.
GGGGAATGACCCGCAATGCGGGCCTCCAGGGCCCAGCCCTGCTATTTTTAAACTATTATGGTATGAAAAAACCTTGGAAATAAAGTTTAGGGCTACATTTCTCTCGGGGTCCCATATTATGGAATATAAAAGCTGTCCTGTTCGTCCCTAATGTACAATTTTCTTCACATTTTGATAATCCTCACCCATAACACCTAAAATGCAATTTTCTACCCTCGCTATCGCTTCTGCTATCGTTGCCGTTTCTTCTGCTGTTCAGCTGAAGGCTGTCACTGACTTCGCGGAGCTCAAGAATGCAACTGTCTCTTCTATCCATGAAGGTGCTGCGATCAACTACGTCAATGTTCAGGTTGGTAGCAGTGGTGAAGACTATTCCTATGACAAGGGCGCCGGCACCTTGAGTCTCGATCTTGGTGGCCCTTTGACCAACTTGCTTCTTGGTTATGCTGAAGGTGCTGAGTACCCGGTTCTCGAGTTCACTCCCTCTGAGCCTACCTGGAAGCTTAGCTTCGACGGCCAAGGCTATCTCCAGGCAAATGGCTCTTCCTCTGGATTCTGGGCCTGCAAGAATATCAATGACCCCTACCAGTACTCGGAGGATTATTACTTTGTTATCTACTCTGCATCTTCCTTGTCTGGATGTCAATCCATCAAGCTTCAGCAGGCTGGCTCCTCTAACAGTACTTCTACTTCTGCAGTTTCCTCTGCAGTCTCTACTGGAGCTCACACAGGTGCCAGTGTCGTCCCTATTGCCGCTGCCCCTACTGCTGCTATCGGTGCTGGCGTCATTGGTGCCGCTGCCATGGCCCTTTTGTTGTAAACCTGCAAACTTAATATCTATCTTCCAAGCAGGAACAGCTACTAATTTAATTTAAACGGCTGCTAATACTATAAATTTTTTTTGTTGATATTGTTTTGCAGCTATGTATTTTATACTATTATTTCACTTTATAGTAAAAACATCGATCGTTAGCGTTTGACAACTCTGGAAGCGAATTTGAGCAAAACAATATTGCTTGGTGCGCTGGAGGATAGGCATGAATGGAGTATTTCACTGTTTCAGTCTATGGCAGCCACGCTTCCTAACATGCCGGCATTATAATGTCGGTCGTATTTTGAGGTACCGCATACGGTGGCAGATCAGCAATATGCAAGTAGAAATGTACCTCACATCGACCATAAATCTCGCTCAGAGACAATTCAAATTTCTAATAATTAATTTATTATTCTAGTGGTCCATCATCATAAGGCAACCTTATAATGATGGCTGGCCATTCATGGCCCGATTCAAGACAATTAGGCCAAAGACGGTTACTGTAGACCCAGTGCTCCGCTAGAAAAAGAAAACGAGCGAGAAATACCTTATTTAAGTTTGAGAGGGAGCTAACAATGTAGACGTGATAGGAAGAGTTTATCATATGTCAGAGATGCAAGCAATGGATAGCGCTTTCATAAATCATGTTGCTGACTTGGTAAAACTGAGCCTATTTAATTTTACGGAATAGACCTGCTGTACCTGTCTGACTCATTTTGGGTTTGCTATCGAGATGAGGTTTCCACAGAGGTTAACATACTATTGCGTTCCGCCAATCCTTCTTCCCAATACGCGACAAATTGCAACTTAGTCACTGCAACTTGAGCCTTCCACCGACAAATTTTTTTCGAAGCTGATAAGCACGGATTGTTTTTTTCCAAACATCCTGTGGATACTTGATTTAGGCGCCGAAGTTATTTTTTGAGAGGTGAACTTTTATGCTGTTGCGCCCCAGACTTACTCGAGCACATCTGTTATCTCTGAAATTTCCCCCCCTGCTATCTTTAAACTCACGAAACCAAACACGCCGATATTCCAATATGAGTGACGGCTGGACATCTACGAAGGTAAGCTATTTTATCTAGTTAGGTAATTGAGTGAAGCTAACTTATCTTAGGTTCGAGACACTTTTCTCGAATTCTTCAGGGCCAAACAGCACGAGTTTGTGGCATCTTCATCAGTAGTTCCCTATGATGATCCCACTTTGTTATTTGCGAACGCCGGTATGAACCAATTCAAACCTATTTTTTTGGGTACTGTAGATCCCTCCTCGAAGTTTTCTAAATTGAAGCGTTCAGTCAATTCTCAAAAGTGCATTCGAGCAGGCGGCAAGCACAATGATCTAGAAGACGTTGGACGTGATAATTATCACCACACTTTCTTTGAGATGCTTGGAAACTGGTCTTTTGGTGACTACTTCAAGAAAGAAGCTGCCGCTTTCGCATGGGAGCTGTTGACCAAGGTGTATGGCTTGCAAGAGGACCGCATCTACGTCACATACTTTGGTGGACATCCTGAAACTGGCTTAGAGCCTGATCTAGAGGCCAAGCAGATTTGGAAGAATCTGGGAATTCCTGAAGAGCGGATACTGCCTGGTAGTTACAAGGATAATTTCTGGGAAATGGGCGATCAGGGCCCTTGTGGGCCTTGCTCTGAGCTCCACTACGATCGAATCGGTGGACGTCAAGCTGCCCACCTCGTCAATATGGACGATCCTAATGTCTTGGAAATTTGGAATTTGGTGTTTATACAGTACAATAGAGAACCGGATTCTTCTTTGAGGCTGCTTCCTGCCAAGCATATCGATACCGGCATGGGATTTGAGCGATTGGTATCAGTTGTGCAGAATAAAGAGTCCAACTATGACACAGATGTTTTTTCTCCCTTATTTGAGCGAATTCAGGAGTTGACTGGTGCTCCTCCTTATGGAGGTAAATTTGCTGAAGAAGATAAGGATGGTATTGATACTGCTTATCGAGTCGTTGCTGATCACGTCCGAACTCTGACCTTTGCACTAGCCGATGGCGGAGTTCCTAACAATGAAGGCCGAGGTTACGTACTAAGAAGAATTCTTCGTCGGGGCGCCCGCTACGTTCGAAAATATTTCAACTCTCCTATTGGTAACTTTTTCTCTCGCCTTTCTCCTACTCTGATTGAGCAGATGAAGCATATCTTCCCTGAATTGGAGAGAAACACAGAGGATATCTTCCAGATTCTTAACGAGGAAGAGGAGTCTTTTGCTAAAACCCTGGATCGCGGTGAGAAGTTGTTCGAAACGTATGCTACAAATGCCAAGAAGTCTGGTCAGAAGACTTTGAATGGTAAAGATGTCTGGAGATTGTATGACACATATGGCTTCCCAGTTGATCTTACTAGACTTATGGCTGAAGAAGCGGGCCTGGAAATTGATGAAGAAGCATTTGGAAAAGCTCGATTTGCGTCTCTGGAAGCCTCTAAAGGTGGAAAGAAGTCAGCTGGTGCTGAGCTAGTTAAGCTGGATGTTCATGCTCTTGCAACTCTTGAATCTAACAAGGATATTGACCGAACCAATGATGAAGCTAAGTATCTGAGCGGTGACATTAAGTCAAAGGTCATTGCTATCTATGCTGATAAAGCTTTTGCCAATTCGACAGAGGGCGCGAAGGAGAATATCCAAATTGGTATCTTGCTAGATAAGACTAACATGTACGCTGAACAAGGTGGACAGGAATATGATACTGGCAAGATAATTATTGACGGATTATCTGAATTCGAAGTTGAGAACGTCCAAACTTATGGTGGCTATATTTTGCATACTGGTTATGTGAAGTATGGAAAGCTGTCTCTTGGTGACGAGGTAATTGTTGGATATGATGAACTGCGCCGATGGCCCATTAGACATAATCATACTGGTACTCATATTCTCAACTACGCATTGAGAGAAGTTTTGGGTGACGGGGTTGATCAGAAAGGCTCCCTGGTCAATCCTGAGAAGCTAAGATTTGACTTCTCCCATAAAACTGGTGTGAATACCAAAGAGATTGAGAAGATTGAAGACATTTCCAATGACTACATCAAGAAGAACAAGACTGTTTATGCAAAGGAGGTACCTCTAGCTGATGCACAGAAGATAAATGGTCTAAGAGCAGTATTTGGTGAAACATACCCTGATCCTGTCCGAGTTGTGTCTGTCGGAGTCCCTGTCGAAGTCCTGCTTGATGCGCCGGAGAACCAAGAATGGCATGAAGTTTCCGTTGAATTCTGTGGTGGAACCCATGTGAATAAGACCGGTGAAATAAAAGAACTCATTATTGTTGAGGAGTCCGGCATTGCCAAGGGTATTCGAAGAATTGTGGCTGTTACTGGAGTTGCTGCCCGCGACGTCCAAAAGATTGCTTCTGAATTTGGCAGCAAACTAGATTCTTTTGAAGCTTTGGCTTTTGGCCCTGAGAAGGAAGCCCAGAATAAGGCAATTGGCGTTGAATTGAAGCAATTAAGCGTTTCTGTTCTTGACAAGGAAAAACTCACAGCCAGATTCAACAAGATTTCTAAAAAGATTCAAGAAGAAGCCAAGTCACTTCAGAAGAAGGAGTCCAAGGCTGCAGTTGAGCACGTCACCAAAGCTCTTGGAGAAGAGGAATCGCCTGACTTCGCGGTTTTGCATATTTCAGGAATTTCCGCAAACTCAAAGGCTTTGACAGAGGCTTTCAACTATGTCAAGACAAAGCTTCCAGACAAGGCTGTTTATTTGTTTGCCGGCTCCGAATCTGAAGGAAAAGTAGCCCACGGTGGCTTTGTTCCCGACAAGGTCGCTGGAGTTTCCGCTTCTGAACTTGGTAATCTCGCTGCCAAACATGTTGGAGGCCGATCTGGTGGCAAAGGAACTTCTGTCCAGGGAACTGGCGATGTACCTGGAAAGATTGCTTCTGCAGTTGAGGAGATCGAAGCTCTTTTCAAACAGAAGTTTAAGTTGTAAGTATATCTTGATAATCTTGTGTGAAGAGCTATTTATATGCAGGCTCATTTAGAGGTTATTTGTAATTGAGAGGTATATTAATATATGTACGGCATTACACTAGTGGCCATACGATGCTATTGAATGACTTCTCGTTGTCTAGAGAGCATTAAAGTACGCACAGAGTCCCTGGCATGAACCAGATAGATATAAATAGTCTATGACCAGGTTTTCGTTTTTATTTCGCAGCTCTTCCAGTTGGGAAAGATTTGTATTTCTAGGAAGAAATATGCATATATTAGACGTAAATGTTCGGCCGCGATTAACGATGTCGACGACGGACGGATTCGAGGTTGTTATATCCCATTGCGACTGATTTTTATAGTCAAGCCCACCCCAAGGGGGGCTTAAAAAAAGTATGCAGCTGTCACTAAACGGATATGAGTAGTGAAAAAAGTCCATGAGATGGAAATCGATCTTCTGGTCAACTTTGTAGACTGAAGCATTGCACCTGGCCAGTGCAAATGTTTTTGCGTCTATTTCAATATAGATAACCCGCCCGAAGGATTGATTTAGTGCAAACTGAATAGTATTCCCACAAGCACCTCCAAATGCATCTATTACTGTCGTACAACCAGGGTACAGTTGTGCGGCCCTTTTAGCTATATGTTTCGCTACTCTCTCTGGAGTTACGCTGAACCATTGTTGATAGTTCAGTATAATCCCTTCGTCGTAGCGATGGAATAATTTATGCCTTCGAAGATAAAACCTAGTATTAATAAATATCACTAGAAATGAGACTGAACTTATGCCTACCTCTTAAGTTCCAGTGGAACAGCATGCGACTTTTTTTTCCTCGCCATGGATTATTTCTGAAAGGACAGGCGCAAATGGGATTTCTCCCTATTCACCACTGTCCCACATCAAGATCGGACTGAGCACCTTGCGGGAGAATGGTGCGTCTAAAAACACGATATCTCTTATTTGAGATACTCTATCCCTCTGATGCCGAGTATAATGGTGATTCATCAAAATATTCTGTAGATATCCATCAGCCTTCACCGCGTGATATCGATGCTAAAGTTCTCACCAAATTACTCAGAGAGACAATAGAATTGAACTTTGGTGAATGGGGAACAGGGGCTGTAGCTGGTACTATAGCTATAAAATACTTCTCACAGGCTACTTCTACGGGTATAGTAAGAGTAGGACGAGATCATTTCAGACTGGTCTGGGGTGCGCTTAGCTATATATCTGCCATCAACGAACATAAAGTAGTCATACGTGTATCGCGGATATCTGGAACTATCAAAAAATGTGAGCAGGCAGCCATCAAGAAAAATAAGAAGGCAATAGCGTGTAAGGGAGAAAGGGCCCTTGCAGTATTTGAAAGCTCGCTATCTTCACTCAAGGATGATGTCGAAAACGAATCATGACAGACTTTATATATTAATAAATTTGCATACTAAATAAATATTCTACTATACATAGGTGGCATACCGTAGTTTACTCTCTCCTCTGACGTTTGGTACGAGACTCCTCATCCTGCAAACCATACTTTTGCTCCACTTTCGCATCAATGATATTTTCCAAACCAAAGGGATCAGCTTCACGCTCAAATTCCACAGGCCCTTCTCTGACTTCTTCCTTAACAGATTTTGTCTTGCTAGATCCCAAGCCTTCAAATCGATTTTCAGATGTAATTCTGTCCATTTCTTCTTCTCCATCATCGCCAGTCATCCCAACTCTTGGTCTGTATATATTCTGAACAGCTTCTTGAGCAGCAAATAAGCTCTTGTCATAGATCTGGTCTTCATTATATCTCGCAGCTCCTCCACTTGCTTGCGAAAACAATCTTGAGTCGAATTGGGCCTCTCCAGTAGGTTTTGATGGTTTCGCCAGTCCCAGAGCCACCTTTTCCGAAATATCTCGATCCTGCTCTTTTGCCATGAGTTTGATTCTTCTCTCAGCACCCATTCTAGACATTCGTAGCTCCTTTTCAGCTTCTCTTTTTCTTTCTTCCCTCTCTTCTCTGCGCTTTCTTTCAGCTGCAGTCTCATCATCAGAACCCGAATCGGACCCAGAATAATCATCAACAAGTCCTCGGGTGCTTCTGATTGGAACACTCTCTTCCATGGCCCGAGCCCTACTATTCCGCTCTTCTCTTGCCTTCCTTGCCAGCTCCCTCAGTCTGTCTTCTTTAGCAGCATTTTCCTTTTCAGCAAGCTTCTTCTGCATGGCTGCTCGGTCCCTAATTTCCTCCCGAGCTCCCCGTTCCGCAGCATACAACGCCTCTGCTAGTTTTGCCTTATTATCATTGATAGCAATATCTTGGAGTCCGTGGGATCCGCTGGCAAGACGTTTGTCCAATGCGATGGTGTAGCCCTTGGGATTCTTCCAGTTAGAGATCGCTGGGGGAATGTACCAGTCTTCCTGATCAGCAGCCGTCAACTTTCGAGGAGGAGACCTCATCACCGGTGGCGGAGGCGACGGAGGTCCGCGAGGCACTTTCGTTTTCTTGAATTTTGGCGGAGCAAGAGGGTCCTCTGCAACATCCACCATTTTTATAATGCGTTGTTTATGCTTGACATCCGATCCTTCACCCATCTGATTTCCCGGTGTATACCGGACGTAAGTGGCATCACCCGGCTTTTTTGGAATACTGCGAGGTTTAGATGACTCGATTTTTCCACCCAATAGTCTATCTATAGCGGCTTTTGTGGCGTGTGCTGTTTTCTGTGCTTCTTCATCGGTCGGCTTGGCTAAGGAAATCTCGCCATTGTCAACCCTCTGTCTTAATGGAACCAGTTCATCATACGTTGACTGAACTACTCGATTCCCACTATGCCCAGCTCTAGCTATTACGCTGTAATCAACCTGACCATCATTATCTAGTCTTACTGTCAGCGCATTGCTCTTCCTCGAAGGTGCGCTACCCACGGCAACCAACGAAGAAATATCTTGCTGCTCCCTCTCATGGCCATCGTAATCACTTCCATCATCATCATCAAAGCTCCTCCTAGCTGCTGTATTTTTTGGTTTTGGCAGAAAGTCACCTATGGACGACATTTTTGGTTGAAAGTGATGATGAAAAAGTTAAGCCGCTCGCAAAGATGGCTAAACCTAAATCTAAATCCTTCCAACAGTAAAACCTCACTAGTAGCCGTTGAAAAGCCCCCACAATATACGGATACGATTTATTTGCGATTATATCCTAGTATTATGCAATTCATTCAATAATTTTCAATCCACACTGAGGTTCGCTGACTTACAGTTCATCATGGATATCTTCGTCCGCGTCTTCTGCGTCATATTCTGGCGAGCCCTGAACCTCAATAGCTTTGTCGGTCTTCTCAGTCCGTCTCCGTTCAAATTGTTCTGCTACTGCCGTAATTTCATCGTCATAAACAGTCCATTCCGGTATCTGTCGCCTGGCCCTATCCAATTTAGGCTCTTTGGTCAGAGGGTTATTACACAAATCAATCGTCTTTGCTGTTAATAAACTCTCGTCCGAGCACCAAGTTTCACACCACAACCAGTCTTGAGGAAGTGAGAAAATTGGAAGAGTATGCTGTAAATGGTTGGGCAAATCTTGATCAAGATTGGACAACGAACCAGGATCTTGCGATAGCGTTTGATAGTGCTGACGGAGCTTATCACCAGCACCCAGCTCTCTAAATCGCACAAGATCGATGACGTATAAAGCACTTATATGGTAAGGCTTTCCTCGGAGATATGTTTTCCAGTATCCCTGTTTCCAGAACCGGAATCCTTCCATTTCTTCTCGCGAATCCCCCATGGGGGTGTAACCGTACGGAGCACCGTGCAAATCGAGCTCGACCAAATCATACAGGTCTGTGCGCACAATCTGATCAGCATCCACAAATATCACCTTATTAAGTGACTGTGGGAACAAAACATCAAGGAAAAGGATCTTATATCCCCATATGGTACGCTGTTTTTCAGTCTGCTCTCGAAGCCACGAGGGCCATTTGTAAGTAATTAACTCATAGCTGAAGCCATATTTTTCTGCCAAGTGCGGCAAAAACAGCTTGAATGACGGCGACAAGAAGTTTTCGATTAGCCAGAATTTTACAGTGTGATTAGTGTGATTCATCACACTGGCAGTCATAATTGACAAGAATCTTTCGTACAAGTGACCGCTGGCAACAGTGAAAATGTTAATATCCGCCTGTTGTGACTCTGCAGGCTTCGATAGGGACTTCCAGCCATGTTTGAGCCTTCCCAGTATCCCACTAGAATCATAACCAGTGGGCTCTAAAAGGCCCGCTTTTTCCATCCCCTTTTTTCTTTTAAAGATTGGATAGATCACAGTACCCGACATCTTCGTCATCCATATGTTATTCGTTCTATCGCGAGTAGTAAACCCATGAATTCCAGATGATTCTAATTCATAGACTTCGGAGCCTCTGCCCTCTTTTATTTTTAGATACCACATGCCAGGATTAGCTTTCAGCTGAAGATATCCAAGGTTTGCCATAATACTGGTATCAGTAATGCTTTCCTCATTTCCTGTACCTAGTTCAACTGCTAGCCCTCGAGGTGCCTGTTCCGTTAGAAAGTCTCTTGCGTGTCCTTCTAGCAAAATATAGTTCAGTTCGTAGGTTGCTCGTAATGAATCCTCCGCAATATTGTCCAAAATAATATTCTCCAAGTCGTAGTCAGATACAGCGGGAGTAACAATCCACGCAGATGGAACCTTTACATCCATATTTAGCAATGTTTCTGTAGGAAGTCCTTCAAAAGAAATAGCCTTCTTCTCGATATCGCCGTTCGCCTGATAAGAACTTTTTGCAGACAGTGCCGTTCGATAGAATCTCTTCAGAGGTAAAATTCCATCTTTGATTACAGCGGGGGATAAGAAAATTGTTATAGAAGTACCAGGCAATTCTGAAAGAGTATTCAAAATGGTGATGTAGTATTGACCAGTCTCAGAAAGAGGGTCAAGTGTAGCAACAATCCGTACCGAAGCTTCATCGTCTGTTTCTCCAATATGAATGCTGGAGTAATTTCCTATCCACCCAGTAGTGGCAATTCTGGGAGGCATTTGCGAAATGTACATGGAATCTCCGCTGTCATCAAAGTACGTCTTGGAGTACAGAGACACAAACAGGTCTAGGGTCTTGAATTTGTCCTCGGAATCATCAAACTCAACAAATTCGGCACTTGCAGAAATAAGAGGTTGAATCCTATTTTTAATTTCGTAACCAACCAATAAAGATAGCTCCGTTTCCTTAAACAGCTTTGGTGTTTCGACTACTCTTCCACTAACAATGAGTGTCACATCACCAGGGAGCGTTTTCAGTACTCCAGATTCAATCAGGGTTTGTGTGGCCGCTCTACCGATATGAGGAGTTACTTGTGCATGTCCAATAGCTCGTGTTTGGGCCAGCAGAAATTTGCCTGCTGATTCTCGCAGATCTTGCCCAAACGTATTCAAGATGTCGGAAACTATTTTCTCTTCCGTAAGTTCATTTCTATCTCCTTCAGATACAACTGGAATAACAGAGATTCGAATATTTGCTTCTTCTTGCTGGTCAACGTACTTCAAAATATGCACAAGCTGATCCAGGCCGGATTTCTTACCAAGGTCAACAAGAACCCACAAAGTCAAGAAGCTCTTATTAGAGTCAACAACCTTTTCAACATTTGGAAGTTGCAGATGGTCCTGCAATTCATATAAAATAGAAGTATCGCGATAGAGAACTTCTAGCGGCTCCAGAGGAGTAATCAGCTCATTTCTGCTTTTGGAAGCATCTGTTAGAAATTGGTCTCTCAAATTTGTAGCATCATTCACCTCATCGTTGGTGATCCATTGCCGAATCACATCACAGTCTCTGTCCAGAATTATGGATGCTGGGCTAAGCCAATTAGGATTAGAAGTATCAAGTATGATGCCATTCACAAAAACTGTAGGAAGCTTAGGAGAAATGTCAAAATTTTCAAACCACTGTGCGGTCCCTGCAATATTTTCATTGATGCGAGTACTCTCAAAATCGGCCTCTGCAGGAGGAATTCCAGCTAATGCCTCAAAGACATTCGCATGTTTTTGTCCATTGATCAAATTTAACAGATAGGGCGGAATATCAATTTCATTTGCATCCAGATAAAACAGCTCCTTAATTATCTGATCGCATTTTTGGGATGCTCCAAGGAATGGAATGACACCTATTTGGATCGGTAGGCCACGGTAGAGAAGGGAGAGGATGTTTTTGAGCGCTTTGAGGTGATCAGGAGCAGAGAGGTCCACTACAAACACAAGTGAATGAACATTCCGTCTGACAGAGGGAAGCTGGCCCGGTGTGGGCTTCAGATATGCAGAAATTTCTGAAGGCCAGGCTTTGAATCTAGGGTCAGTAGTTATATCATTCACCCAGAACAATCCTTCGTTTCGATAGTCGTATCTATCCTCAGAGGATTCAGAAACAAGCTCTCCAATGATGTTCTTCGCAATTAGATTAGCAGCATGTTTGGTTGCGATGTTAAATCTAGATGACATGCTGGAGACTAGGTCTCTTTCTTTGTCTATACTATCAAGAATTGAGAAGATATTATCGGAATCATGCGAGGCAAGGGGAGCACCATTAACAAAAATCGCATTTTGCCCAGGTCCAAAAAAACCACCTTTAGCATTTGCCTGCATGTCTTTCCATATATCTGGACTGGTCTCAAGATCGGAAAGAGCTGCAGCATATTTTGGAAAGTTCAAGCTGACTTCCTTCAATGCCTGAAAAGGATCGTCTTGAGCCATGATATAACCTGCCGCACGATTGCCGAGCATTTGGAGAGACTTCTTATCGATGGCAGAAGCGTCTAAATTTGCCTTTAAATTGGTAACTTTGGGGGCTGGTGATTCAGTATCACCTTTCTCAAGTTTCAACAGCTCTTCTTCTTCGGACTCTCCAGTTGTCCGATCATCGATAACCAGGTAGTCAGTTCGCTTAACGTAGAGTTCAACACCAAAACCAGCAAGGCTTTCTTTGCCAATTGGTTGTACCGGAGGTTTGTATCTCAAGATGTACTGGACTTTTCCGTCAAGAGCCGAGGAGATCAATGCAGCATGGAACTGCCCAAATGATTCGGTTTCTAGATCACCATAAAGTATTCCAATAGGTGCCTCTGGATTAACTGAAAATACCCGGTCTGTGGGTAAAATTGCTACATCCGATACAGCGTTTGTCTCTAGAGCATAGACTTTTCCGGGGTCGCAGGTAGGAACCCCGTTATAATAGAATAGGTTCTCGCAATCGCTTGGAATTTCTTTATGGAACTTTGGAAAAACTTCAGTTTCATAGTATTGATAATTTGCTTGAATTAAAGCCGAGTATCTCGTAACTGCAGCAGAGAATTCTGCAAATTTCACATCGTCCTCATTCAAGAGGCTAAACTCGAGAATATGCTCCACTAAACGATCATGAAGATCTTTGTCACTCAGTTTACCCTCTAAACTTTCTAACGAAACAAGCTGAGAAACCAAAGGAAAATAAACTGAGGAATTTGCCGCAGCAAATGATTCACTACATCATTAGCGAGGTTATAACATTCGCATTTCTGGCGCTACCTACATCAACTGCAAGCGTTCAGGAGACTTGATCCAATTGCTTTGTAAATCCACTTCAATCGACTTTCCAGAAGCAATACACACCAAGCTGGTCAGTGAGCAGATCAGCCATGACCAACGGAATCCTGTCATGATGGCTGTATGAAAGTCTGATTTTTGCCGAGAAGTGTGGAGATTGACACGTTGGAAGAGCCGCAGGATAGCTGTTGTCACCTAGCGGCTCGATGCAGTCTCGAGCTTCTTAAGAACTAAGGTGAGAAGTACAACACTACGTCTCTTATAACGAACTATTTCATCGTAGTAGCAAGATATCATTTTATAACATAAGACTACTTGGTCGACTGGTTTGTGAGCTCAATCACCGGTAATCTCCCAGTCCTGCTTATCCTGATTTACTTCCCAAAATGGAACAGCCCAGAGTTTGGCACCAACAGATTCAGCAACGGTAGATAAATAATCATAATATATACATAATTTTACAAATGGGCCTATTTTCTCATTGTAATGTTCAATGCCAATGGTGCAACAGAATCTACCATGCATTCCAGTATCGTTCCAACCTCATAAGGCTCGGATTGAACTGCGGGGTCGATCATTAATTGAGCATAAACTCCCCATTCCTTCAAGTAAACTCTTTGAGACTCGAATCCGTTGATAATAGGGGATGAGACAATTGCTACAAAGAGTGGAGGCGTGCCAGCTGACTCTGCCAGGAATTGCTCAATGCGTATCAGAGTCCAATATATAGTTGAGCTTGTCTGTGCGGACTTTATCAGTCTCTGAGAAGACTCAATTCGCTTCATAATAACAAGGAATTGATTGTCATTGAGCAGCCGCCTACTTTTGTGTCCATCTAGTAGGTATGATTCCACTTGCCAGTGAGCCAAAATATCCTGTAGTCTTCTCAGGGGAGAAGTGCTATGACAATAATGAGTAAGGCCGAGAGCAGTATGGAGCCCCGGTTCCATGCTGAGTTGAGCAGGCCTCATAAATTTAATAGCTCGCAAAGCAACATCATCAGGAGCATTGATTAGGTTTGGGTATTCCCCAATAATTTTGCTGTATTCTTTCCTTTCGCTAGGTGTATCGACCCGAATGCTTTGGATGCGGTACATATTGCTGAGTTTGTGCTTGTTAGTGAACTCTGCGGTGATCTTATTAGCCGTAATCATCATTTCAGATACGAGTCGCTCTGCTCGCCCTGCTCCTCCTGACGTAACACTGATATCGATATCGCCAGTATCGATATCGACATCCACCACCTTTTTCGATAGCCTCAACTCGAGAGCATTATTGTCTATCCGCTTTTGCCAAAGTCTGGATGCGATATGATGAAGTAAAAATAGATTCTCAAAGTGTAGCGACTGCGTTTTACCAGAAAGAATTTCCTCTACATTGTCATAAGTAATGGGTACCAGATTCTTGACAAATTGGACAGAAATGTCTGCAGATTCTTCCACTATTTTCTCTTGTTTCACATCATATTTGAAAGAAAGTGAAAAAGTCCTCCTCCCCTGTCCAGGAACCAGACCTAACTTGTTTGTGAACTCTTTCGATAGCATGGGATAAGATCCTGTAGGAAAATAGGCTGTGGCGGTTCGTTGATATGCCTTGCTTAGCATATCTCCAACATGGCCAGTATCGTCAAGATTTGAAAAAATCGATGCTGGGTCTGCAATATGAACTACCACAGTGGCTATATCACCTTCTCTAGAGATAGATATGCCGTCATCAATCTCTTCTGCAGAGGCAGAATCGATACAGTATACTGGGTAATCTGCTGCATCAGTTCTTTTGCTCTCCATAGAGTCGGGAAGGGCTGAGACATCAGAAATTCTTGAAGGAGTATCAAGCTGCGCTTTGGAAAAAAATGAGAACCTTTCCTTATCTATGAATGGACCGACAGTTTGGTCGATAGCCCCCAAGCCAGCCAGTATGCGCAAAGCGTAATGCGGATCAACAACCTGATCTTCGTACTTCTCCATGTTTCTAATCGCCATGATCGCAGCAGACATAGCATCAGCGTCGTCAATATTAATATCCCCCAAAGCATATTTCTTTGCTAGCTTGATTAGGTCACTTTTCGATGCATCTTTCTCTATCTTTACTTCCGCTTTAGCATCCGAAAGCTTTGAAGCAGCTTCTCTTCTAGCCACTTCTTCCTTTGACAGGATCGTCACCGTAAAGCTACCTGTACCCCACGGCCCCAAATCACTAAGAATGCTGCGCGAAAAGTTATGATTGATAGCAGAGTAGACAATGTGAGTAATAGAAGGAGCAACAGAAGTCATGCCGTATTCAGATGAGAAGTTTGAAGGTGGAGGAAACTTCCCAGATAATGCAAGTAGCCCATCTTCGCTAGGTTGCTGACCATTCTTTAACCGCAGCCTGTAGTCCACTTCTCTCACTAGATCAAAGAAGGGGACGTTCACCGATATACTAGACTTTTGCAGGTTTGAAAATATGGAAGAAAGCTCAACAGCGGCAGCCTCGAGCTGGTTATAAGAGTTTTCGATGAACTTCCTAAGAGGTAGATAAAGCGCCCTCTTAACTGGCTGAATCAAATGATCAGATTCTTCACCGTCTGCTACCACCGACCGTATAGAGTTTTCTAACGCATCAGCTTTGACATATTCCCCCAAGGTAAATGAAATTTTTGCTTTAGCAAATGATTTTAGTCTGCCAGAGGCAATGTATAAGATACATTTATCAGGTTCTTGTTCAGTCGGTAAGCGGATAACAACTGATGGTCCAAAACCAACGACCTCTACCAGATCTCCAACTTTAGGTGGGATATCCGTAAATCCACTGGCCAGACTTCTATTTTGAAACACTTGTTCGTGATCTAGTGAAATCCTTCTATCTGCTAGAAGTTGCTGCTGGTAACCGGCTTTATTTATGTTCATTTTATCAATAATTGCGGTGTATCTCGCAGTTAACTCCATGTCTGTCGGCTGGTTCACAGTCGGGGGCCTAGGCTCAGAATTTACAATATGATTACTAGCCCTACGTATCTGAGACCAGACAGCCCAGCGCACACCGGCCCGTTGATAGCAACGGAGCATGCTAAGATATTGATATTGATCTGATGCTGATGAGGAAAATTTCAAGCCGCATCCCTCAAGTGGGAGTTGTGAGGATGTTCTGTGGGTTTTCCAAGATGACCAGATACGTCTATCTTTCCTAACCACAGATACACACCCCCGCTTAAGACAAGTCGGAAATGCTATATCATTTCTGATGCTTAAACCACAAATTATCCTATATATATTAAGAGACATTTCTATCCCGCTTCTCTTTTAACCGATTTCTATTTTTATCGTTATCATTATATATCTGTTATGTTATATATATATCATCCGTCAATTTCACAAGAAGTGTTACTTCGTCCTCAAGACTCCATACTAGGATGCCCTTCCTAGTTAATGTTAGATTGGATATAATCCACCTGCTGTTGGTTTTATCCTCGTTAGACTCCCAAAGAATCTACAGGGCTCTGGACTTTTTAGTTCAGAAGCATTATTCTGATCCAATGGCTACTGATAGGCAATTGGAGCTATCGTCCCGCCTAGCAAAGTGTTCATTGTTGGATAATTTTAAAATATGAAGGGTAAAAATTCCGTTGGCAAACACATCACGAGTCTGAGAGCTAGATATAAATATTCTGTACAGTCTGATGTAATCTATGTATATAGGAGCACTGCTATTTTTTCTTGTCAAAGTCAATCGGGTACTTTATGTAGAGGCAACCGATATCTAGATATTCGGTGATTTCGTAGATAATTTCGGCAATAAAGGAACCGTAAACACCGAGCGAGACACCAAGGCCACCCCACACAGAGCAGATGCTAGTGAATTCAGGATCCCAAGAGAGAAAGTCACCGACGAATACCACTACGATGCCGATAGTAGGCAAAATTAGCAGAGGATTCCAGAATGGAAATGCCTGTTTAGTTACATGAGCAACGATGATTCTGCCAACTGTGAACGCAAAGGAAATGCCAGTAGCGAATGAGAGAGGAAGGAGATGCTTGTGGAGAAGGGAGGGGGACAGGTAGATCCAAAGAATAAGAGAGGCATAGAAACCAACAAAAGGAATAACCCCAGTAATAGCAGATCTCAATGGCAAGTTATTCTTCCTTCTCGCGTTGAACACATTTGCTGCTGCCGCACAAGTATTAAGGCCCAGAGCCACTGTAGCAAAAATCATGTAGAAATCAGTAAAGTTCAGGGATGCCAAAGAATCAGGTAGATCAACAATATGAACGTTGAGGTGGTCGAGAATTGGAGTTTTCCAAATTCCAGGTCCGTAGACGGCAGTGATCAGGTACAAGACCACAACCAACAAGATGCCCTCCACAGGGCCAGAGAAGGTTGACAAATACAGAATACCAGTATGATACTCCTCCCATGTGGACAGGTAGAAATTACACAGAGTTCCAAACTGAGAAGCTACAACGTACCAACCATAGCCCATATTGATGGAAGAAGCAAACAACAGCACTTCGAGAGTGGTATTCAATGCATCTACACAATGGTCGAACATCTCACCCAGAGGACCCGATTGACCAGTCCTACGTGCTTGGATACCATCGCAGGCATCAAACGTTTGGTATAGGAACAAGCCAGCAGCATAGGAGACATAAACCCAACGCGGGGTTTCTTCAGAGAAGGATGGATTGTAGTAGAGCATTGTCGCGAAATTAGCCAACACAAAGGAGAAACCTAGAAGAGTGACAAGATTAGGAGCGAGCCATTGTGGGAATATCAGAGAGAAACGTCTGTAGAACGGCTTCAAAATGTACTTTGATATTGGGGAGTGATCTTCGCCGGCATATCTATTGCGGTTAGATGGTTCAATTGCTTATAAAACAGTCAAAAAAAAATATTTCACTAACTTGTATTGCTTCAATCCCGGAAGAGCAGAGCTAGGTAAGAAAACACCCATGATATAGCTTAGACAATCGCCTTTCTCTGTCGATCCTTAATTGTGATCTGCTTCTGCAAAACTAGCTAGCAAAATGTAGTTTATTTTATTGCTGTGCTGTGCTGTGCTGTGCTGTGGGTTTCTCAGATTCGCTCTAGTTTCGATTCCTCCCGATGACGGCTGTCGATGGGGTGAACCTGTTGCGTTGCTGGGGTGATTGATGGTTGGGAGCTGGGCACACGTGGGTGAGTCTGTGATGCTTCTTTGGTTCATGGAGTTTGGATGTGCCGAACAAAAGCAGCCAACCGTCACCGGGCAGGCAACCTACAAAAATTTTGACTTTGTAACCTTGAACAAAATAACAGATAGATCTGTTGCCCATTCTAGGTATAGTTAGCGACTATCTTGTGATTTCTTTCTAGGAACATACACTCAATTCGATTGTCCAATTGATCGATCCTCCCCTTGTTCGGCTCATATTATCTGGTTTTCTAGCCGCTCGCTCATCATTTGACTCTCCACTGAAGCCGCCATGAAATTTGGTGAACAGCTCAAGTCCTCCTTGATCAAGGACTACTACTACTATTACATCACCTACGATGATCTGAAGCATGAGCTCAAGAAGGGTGTTTCTACTGGCTGGAACGAGGTGCTCGAAGAAGCATTTGTTCGTCGTCTCGAGGCCGAACTGGACAAAGTTTATACTTTTCAAAAGGTCAAGAGCACTGAGATCATACGTCGAATCAAAGATGCTGACAGAGAAGTTAATGCTTTAATTCGAGCTACCGAGTTCGATTCCAGCATTTATACTGAGCAGCAGTATGAAGATCTGGAAGAGGAGTTGTCGGACATCATTGCTGATGTACATGATCTTGCCAAATTTACTCGACTCAACTATACCGGTTTCCAAAAGATTATCAAAAAGCACGATAAGCAGACCAACTGGATTCTCAAACCTATTTTCCTTGTTCGGCTGAATGCCAAGCCGTTTTTCAAAGATAACTATGATCTTCTTGTCGTGAACTTGTCTAAGCTTTACGATCTTGTTCGAACAAGAGGTAATCCCATAACTGGTGATTCTTCTGCCGGCGGTGCTCAGCAAAATTTCGTCCGTCAAACCACGAAGTACTGGGTTCATCCTGATAATATCACTGAGCTGAAGCTCATCATTCTCAAACACCTTCCCGTCTTGGTCTTCAATGCAAATAAGGAGTTTGCCGTGGAAGATTCTGCTATTACTTCTATATACTATGATAATTCTCACCTTGATCTGTACAAGGGTCGACTGGAGAAGACTGAAGGCGCCGAAGCCATTCGTCTAAGATGGTATGGCGATATGTCTTCCGAGCCTATCTTCGTTGAGCGAAAAACGCACAGAGAAGATTGGACTGGTGAGAAATCAGTCAAGGCTCGATTTACGCTCAAGGAGAAGAATGTCAATGACTACATGAAGGGCAAGTATTCCTTTGAGCAAGCGTTTGAGAAGGCTCGACGTGAAGGGAAAAAGTCCTTGAAGGAAATTGAGTCTTTGGAAGCTCTTGCTCGTGAAATTCAATACACCGTCATAAAGAAAAAGCTCAGACCTGTCGTCCGATCATTTTACAACCGAACTGCTTTCCAGCTTCCCGGTGACGCTCGAGTTCGAATCTCTTTGGATACTGAGTTGACCATGGTCCGAGAAGATAACTTTGACGGCCTTGACCGTGCCCACAAAAACTGGAGACGAATGGATATTGGCATTGACTGGCCATTCAACCAGCTTTCTCCCAAAGATGTTGAGAGATTTCCCTATGCCGTCCTTGAAGTCAAACTCCAAACACAACTTGGTCAAGAACCTCCTCAATGGGTCCGGGATTTAGTCTCATCCCACCTTGTTGAAGCTGTTCCTAAGTTCTCTAAGTTCATCCATGGGTGTGCTACTCTCCTCCCTGATCAGGTCAAGCTAATTCCATTTTGGCTTCCTCAAATGGGTACTGATATCAAGAAGCCTGTCAACCCTCAATATGGTATCGAGCATCCTCACAATGACGGTGAACTTGAAGGAGTTCTTGATGAAGAAGAAGGTTTGGGCGGTGATAATGAAAATGGTGGCACTGCCGTTGTGAGATTTGACAATGATGCTACTGCCAGAAATCGGGCTTCTGCCACTGACGACGGGGAACAGACTTCTTTACTGAACCCTAATAGTGAGGCTCCTCTGTCTCGAACGGTCCTCTACAACACCCCTGGATTTTTGCACCCTATTATCAATGCCTATAACGATGCACTTAGCTGGTTCAATGGTGCTTTTGTGGAAGAACTTTCTGTTTCTAATCTTGCTCCAGGAACAGTCTTCATTGAAGATATCAAGGTTCCTGCTGGTAAAATTATATCCGTCCCCGTTCGAATCGAACCTAAAGTATATTTTGCAAACGAGAGAACATTTCTTGCTTGGCTTGAAATTTCTATTCTGCTTGGAACCATTGCTGGCACTCTTCTAAACTTTGGAGGTATTCTTGCCTTGGAAGCCTCTGTCGGTTTCTTCCTTGTTGCTGTTTCTGCAATTATCTACTCCATTGGCATTTACCTCTGGAGAGTTTACAACATTCGACACAAGCGGGCTGTTCGGTACGATGACCCGTATGGTCCTACTGCACTTTGCATTGCTTTGGCGGCTGCTATTGGAGTTAATTTCTTCCTTCAAGCCACCAAATAGTTACTCATAAAACGTTGAACCTCTTAGTTTTGAATATCCTGTATTACCAGTGAAATTGATTTTATGCATATTTTATTTTAAATATCTATAGTAGTAAAATTATGACGAGATTACTTAGTACTTCTCATAACCCACGGTCTCAAGTCTATCAGCCTTGCCGAGAACTTCATTCTCCATGGAGCTGAGATACTCTTCTAGCTTGAGCTGGTACTCTGGTAAGAACACTCCTAGTATTCGAATAGCAAGAAGAGCAGCATTTGTGGAGTTGTTGATAGCTACAGTTGCAACAGGAACACCTCGGGGCATTTGAACAATGGAGTGGAGAGAATCGACGCCATCCAGGGTACTGCCTTTCACCGGAACACCTATAACAGGGAGAGTAGTCATGGCAGCCACCATTCCCGGAAGATGAGCAGCACCACCAGCACCCGCAATGATGGCCTTGACGCCTCTCGCAGCAGCTTCAGTTGCGTATTTGGTCATTCTGAAGGGAGTTCGGTGAGCAGAAACTATTGTAACTTCGAAAGGAACCCCGAACTTCTTGAGAATATTGGCACCCACAGCCATCACAGGAAGATCAGAATCAGAGCCCATGATAACACCAACAAGGGGCTTGGGGGAAGTTCCAGCAATATCACTGGGGGCCGGAGTAGAACTCAACGTAGGAGTCTGGCCCAGGATCTGAGCCAATCTAGTCTCAGCTTCGCCCATGCTACCGGCAACAATGTTAATATGGCCCATTTTCCTTGCTTTCCGTGTTGTCTTGCCATAGAGGTGGACAATACTTCCGGGAGTGTTGAGAGATCTCTTGCAGATTTCAAGCTCGGCATTTGGCACCTCCTCTCCTAGGATATTGAGCATGATAGCATTGGTCGTAGGAGTAGTGAACTCACTGAAACCTTTGGGAAGAGCCAGACCAAGGACTGCTCGAATATGGGCCTCAAATTGCGAAGTGACGCACGCGTCCTGTGTGTAATGACCAGAATTGTGTGGTCGAGGAGCAATTTCATTGATCAGGATTTCACCATCAGGCAAAAGAAACATTTCGACACCAAAGATACCTGCACCTACAAATGTCTTAACCACATTTTCTGCAAGTAGTTTAGCCTTCAATTGGACGGAGTCAGCAACTCTAGCAGGTGCGTACACTAAATGGCAAATGTTCTCTTTGTGTATAGTTTCAACAGTGGGGTAGGAGAACACTTCGCCAGTGACGCTTCGAATAATCATAACGGCAAGCTCTTTCACAAACGGGGCCAATTTCTCAGCGTAAAGAGGCCGGCTGTGCAAAATTTTGAGAGCTTCAGGAATAGAGTCGCTGCTCTTCACCACAAAATTACCTCGACCGTCGTAGGCATTTGTTCTAGATTTTAAAAAGTAAGGATAGCCAAACTTCAGGCCAACTTCTTTAAGTGCTTCCTCAGTAGATTCGACGGCAACGGACTCGGCGGTAGCCAAACCGTGGGAAATCAAATGTTCTTTTTGAAGATACTTATCCTGAATCAATTTGATGGTCCTCGGCGAAGGATGGATTTCTTTGCCAGAATCCTCCAGTTTTTGCAGAACGTCGGCATTTACATGCTCGATTTCAATAGTCAGAACATCGACTCGCTTGGCTAGCTCAACAATAGAATCGGGATCATTGAAAGGACCATTGACATGGTCTCCGGTTGAGTTGATCTGCTTAGCGGGTGACTGTTCTGCATCGAGGATAACAGTCTTGACATTTAATCGGCTAGCAGCCTCTACCATCATTCGGCCGAGTTGGCCGCCGCCTAAAATTCCTATAGTTCGAGAGTCCATTGTTGCTGGAGAGCGGTAGGTGAGTAAATCGAGTTTCTCAGCCGCTCTAAATGTCGGAGAGGAGAAAAAATTTTGGAATTGGTGGGGACACGGCTGAGTATAGTAGGTTTTGGTTGCTGGGATACCGCTGTTACCAAAAAGGAATATACTCAAAAGTAAACAATCTGGCGCACAACTAGACCTCTTCACCGCTTATTTATTCTAATGAACCCGGTTCCTTTTGATTTGTTGGAAGAACATAAGGAGAATATCCAACCTTCCAAGGAGGGAAGGTCGGCCAGTGCGCTCGCGTCGGCCCTTGCCAACGGGCTCGTAGACGGTAGAAGGGAACAGGATACTCAGCGAGAAGTGCTCGAGAAGCGACTTAGCGAGTCCAATGAACTAGATGATCCCTTAGATCCATTTTTGGAGTATATTAAATGGACAAACGTCAATTATCCTATGGGATCGACCTCTGAGAGCGGGCTGGTCTCGCTGCTGGAGAGAACTACGAGCAGATTTAGAGATGATATCATGTACAAGGAGGATCCTCGATTTCTGCGGGTATGGATGCAGTACATTAAGTACTCCGACGCACCGAAGGAAGTTTTCTTATATCTGGCCAAAAAAGAGATTGGAAAGCATCTAGCCACATACTATGAAGAATACGCTGCATATCTCGAAACTTCAGGCAAGCCCGACCAAGCTGCTGAAGTGTATCAAATCGGTATTCATGAGAATGCCAGACCCACAGAAAGACTGAAGCGCAGATACCAGGAGTTCTGCGATCGGTGGGAAAATAGCCCATCGGCTTTAAATGAGCCTCAATCGCCCGTTCTTCCAGTGGTCCGGGCAGCACTTGCATCTCTTGATTCCTCCAGCTCAGCTGGGGGGATCGCTGTGTCAGAATCCACTACGCAGTCAACGTCAAAGAGCAAACTTCAGGTATTTACCGATCTCTCTGAGCCATCTAGTAATGCTGCTCCGAACAATTCTGCCTGGGGGACCATAGGTAGTCTTTCCAGCAGGCGTAAGGAAAATGTCATGGCTGCAACTCCGTGGCAGGGCGAGACCATTCAAATGAGTGATGATTACAAGCAGAGAGTGTCTAGACCAGCTCCGGTATATCGTGACGGGCCTCTTCCTGGCCAGAGAAGAGAGCGAATTGGTGTTGCTGTTCAGTTTCTCAAGGCCGACTCTGGAGAAGAACTATGTTTGGGGGAAATGCTAGCTTTAGCAAGGGGTCTTCTGCATAGACCATTCCCTAGATCTGATGCTCATCAGCCGGCCTTAGTTCGAGAACATGGTGAGTATTCTTTATCTATGTACACTTGTGTCGTTCCGTCAATTATATTAACCGTTACAGACTCCCCGATTCGAAGACCTGCATCTCCAACTATGACTGCTTTCACAAAAGCGGCAACAGATGATGTTTACGATATGTTTAACCAGCCGTTGTCGAAAGATAATAACGCTTCATCTGGCGAGGAAGATGAAGAATCCGACAATTCAGAAGATGAAGACGAAAACTCCGACAATTCTGACGAAGAAATCCACTATGAGTCAGATGATGATACTGGTTCGGCTTCCGCAGGTATGGGAAATCTAATAGAAATGGCCGATGAGCTCTCAGTTAATGACATACAGAGTACCAATAGGGCACAGACAGATGAGCGATCAAAGCATTTACCGTTTATGACCCCTATATCAGAGCAAAGTGAAAGTGAGCATTCGTCATATCATCACAGTAATTTAGCAGGAACTGGTCAAATTACCTATTCTGCGGAACTCGTTAATCCTGTGTCGATCTATGTGAGGCAGCGGTACCTTGATCCAATTCTGAGATTCCTAGATCATTTCCCCTACTCTTCATATCCTGACAAGCGATTTGGTAAGTACCAGGTTTTGAGGTCGTCTTTGCCATTCCGATCGCGAAAGAGTGGCCCGTCTGTATCTGCTATGACAGTAGTAGAATTCGCTGGGCAAGACGATCTATTTTGCTTCAGAAAATGCCTTGGAGCAGGCGGCTACGGCAGTGTATATCTTGCTGAAACGGGACTCGGTGATTTGAAAGCCGTCAAAGTAGAAAACATCAAAGGGGACGAGGCCAAAATACCATGGGAGTTCTACATAATGAAAGCTGCCATGGCCAGACTTGAAGGTGATAGAGACTTGAAATCCATCATTAACGCGGATAAGTATCTTGAATATCAAGATGAGTCCTATCTTATTATGGACTATATGCCGCAGGGAACTAGTCTGGAGATGAGAATAGAGGGGAGCAGTCTGTATGAAGGAAATGGCTTGCCTGAAGTAGCAGTCATGTTCTTTACAGTCGAGTTACTAAGAGTACTAGATTCTCTACATCAAAGAGGTATTATGCATGGTGATATGAAGGCTGACAATGTCATGATCCGGATCAACCCAAAATCACTGAGCTCCAGGACTTACAATAGGGGTGGTAGAGATGGTTGGGCCGATCAAGGGATCGTTTTAATCGATTTCGGCAGAGGGATTGATCTAAATCTCTTTGGCATTGATGTTCAGTTCATATCCGATTGGAAAGTAGACAACGAGGATTGTCAGGAAATGAGAGATGGTCGACCTTGGACTTTTCAAGCTGACTATTATGGTCTGGCCGCTACTATTCACACGTTGTTATTTGGCCAAAAAATATCAACAATCGCCCAGATCGATTCAAGTGGCTCTCAATATTACCGGCTGACGCAAGGTTTCAAGAGATACTGGCAGAAAGAGCTATGGACTGAGCTTTATGACGTCCTTCTAAACCCTGTGCTTTATTGCGAAAAAACGGGGTCAAAGATGCCTCTTTCGAGCGCTCTCAGCGACTGTCGGAGCAAGTTTGAGGATTTCTTGGAAAGCACTTGTGAGACCAATGGAAATTCTCTTTGGAAGTGTCTACAGGATCTGAGCGAGCAAATGTATTTGGCAAAGAAATAGAGAAATCGAATTTAATGACATTTTGTTATAATAAATACAGTAAAACAGATCGGCCTAATCCACTCTATGCGTGATTTGCCTCTTTTCTTCGTATGGGAATGGGCCCCTTGTTAGTTCCTTCTTCTCAAAAATACCTCTCAGAGAACTTTTCATTCCGGCAATAATCTTAGAAAGAGGCCGATCACCTGAAGCTTTTTCGGCCTCTTCTTCCGTGACGATCTTTTTGATTAGAAGGTTGAAAACAGTGCCGAATGATAGAGCCATAACTGTGCAGGTTAGGATGATGACGTTGTACGGCATACTAAAGTCTGGAGTGGGCAGAGATAAAAGTAAAGAGGTAGTTCTTTGATAGAATTTGTTTTCGCCGAGGCTTGCTAGAACAGCAGGTGCGATATTGAAGCCATGATTTGCATCTGGTGGGTATTCTTCGATGAACAGAAGAGACTTGTCAAAATCATAAGACAAAGCAGCCCAAGTTCTAGGAGGAAGACTCATTTGAATTTCAATCTGCATAGGCTGCTGACGATCAATAGCAGGACGAAAAAATATATCCTTTATGATGTCAGCTTTTTCCAGATTTGAGCTTGACGGACTCAGTTCGTCATCGAGTGTTCTAATGTCGACTTCTAGTGTATGGAGATAGACCCTCATGTACCAAGGAATGGTTTCAAAATAGACAAATCCGACAGTGTCAGTTTCTGACGGATTTTGGAAGACACTTCGCAGCCCGCCACGTTGCTGGCCGTGACCAGTGAACGATCTCTCAACAAAAACAGAGGGCGCCTGAACAGGTATGACAGTACTACTATCCTCGGAGGACAGTAACAGATCAAGAGAGACATCAGGTGGTAGAATTAAAGAACGGCCCGAAGAGATATCGATTTCTATGTCCTTGGTTTCCATCTCAGTCGGATTTTCGATATTAGGATGCTCCTCGGTTACTCTTTCAACTAGTTTTGTATTCCAATTTTCTGGAGCCTCTATACTAACATGAACATCATTTTCCGCCAGAGGACAGGATCCTTCGAGGTTTCTGCCGAAAATCTCAGAAATCTTCCAGGAAATATTAGTTTCCCTGCTCTTTGGGAAGCAGTGGAAATTAGAATTGTAAGGCTTAGTATCATCACATCGCAGGCTTTCAAAAGGGATCGGTTTGGCAACTCCAGACTTCCTTCTAGCCAGAGCAGCTTCGACATCAATGACGGCGTCTATATTCTGAATCATCTTGTAGCGGCACGTCCTATCTGAAGAATTGCATTCTGGAAACACATCGATGGACATAGTCTGCCATTGTGTGTCAAAAATGCTGTGGCCATCAAGGAGGGAAGAAATTCCTGCTCTTCCCTTGCAAGGTAGGAGCTTGATAAAGGGAGTAAGATTTTCGGTACAAATGGGCTCACCGGGCAAGGCGCCCCGTAGGAGGTAGACGCCGGTAGACCGTTCATCATTCAATGCAGAGCTGAAAGGCTGAAATGATTTCACAGGGAACGTAGTATGTGCTGAGTCAAGAAAGTTCAACGAAGCACAGAATAAGCCCGATAAGGTATTAGCCAGACTTTTCCACCTAGCTTCTGCTTCTTTCTGACTGCTAGCTTCAATCCAAGCCCACATTTCCACACCAATTCCACCAGCAAAGGTTCCATTATGAGGCAAAGACCCCCATTTCTCCGAATCCCACCAGCCCTGGGCAAATCTTAGGTGAAGCTCGCGAACATGCGTATGCTCAATGATCTGACCCAAAGATCTTGGAAATATAGAGTAATGTGCGTACCTACTGAAAGAGACGTCTTCCTGAGATGAGTAAAATTCGCTTGTCTCAATCGCATCCGATTTGGATTCGAATTCAAAGGATGCTTGCAACAAATTGCCAGGTAACGGCCGCAGTGTCAACTGCTCGGTGTAGTTCTGATCGGCTCCAACCAGGAAATTGGCGCAGGCGCAAAAAAGATAGCAGAGCGTCACTAACAGCCAACTTTTATCCCCCTGCATGGTTGTTGACATGCGCTTACTTGGTGTTCCTCTAAGTGGTGGTTAACAGGTGTACCCAGAAGTGTCAAAAGATGGGGGGTATTCATTTCAGTGGTGCAAATAAACCTGCTCGCCTCTTCCCTTCCTCACACACAATAAACGAAACGCTCGGAACGTTGATACCAGCAACACAAGTACAACTGGTTGAAACAGTGGTGCAGCCGAAATATTTTGTTGAATATTTCTATTAAAATACCTGCATTTGCTATTTATTGGTTCTTTTGTACCTTGCATTGTTACGGTTCTGACATAACGTATTATAACTAGCTAACCACATATTCATGGCTTCTGACGGCGAGGGCGCTGCTAAAGCTCCACGACGCCTGGTCGGCCAATATACTGCATCGAAGGAATTCTACGAAGATGTCGGTGGTCCAGAGGATTTTGATCCTCTAGCTGATCGCCAAAAAGCAAAAACAATTCGTGATCGAGAATCAGACTACCATAAGCGAAAATACGATCGAGCGTTTGCAGCCGAAGGTGAGCGAGACATGTCGGATGAGAAGATCATAGAACTGAGAGAGCTCGAGAGAGAAGAACAGCGCGTGAAAGAACTTCTCGAGACAAGAAAGCAACAGGACAAGAATATCGACCGGCGAGATGGATCGCGAACGCCGCCAATGGATCGCTCCAAAACTCCGCCGCTCGTACATAGAGATACTGCGCCGGTAGAGGAGCTGCCTCCTAAGAAGAAGAGTCGCTGGGATCAAGCACCAGAGCTGCCTGTCCAGAAGAAAAAATCCAGATGGGATCAGAGCCCAGCAGAAGTAACAAAGCCTATAACTGAGGCTGTGAGTTCAGAATCTTCTCCGCCTCGTCAGTATCTGATTACTGATGAAATGCTGAATAAGATACTACCCGAAGAGGGCTATGAACTGCTGCCTACTCCGATAAACTATATACCGCTTCGAACGGCAGCCCATAAGCTAACAGCGGCCCCTTCTAATGAGCATGACGGATACTCCATCCTAGAAGATACCACTCATTTATCTAGAAAACTCGCGCCGGATGTTCCATCTCAGATAACTGGTGTTGGTGAGCTGCAGTACTTCAAGGAATCTGATATGAAGCATTTTGGAAAACTAGTAAAAGGAGGTGACGAATCTAACCTGACTGCAGAGGAACAGAAGGAGCGAAAGGTTCTGAAATTACTTCTGAAAGTTAAAAATGGTGTCCCCGCCGTTCGAAAAAGTGCACTGAGGCAGCTCACTATTGAAGCCAGAGTGTTTGGTCCTCAAGCCCTATTCAATCAGATATTGCCTCTGTTGATGGAGCAAACCTTGGAGGATCAAGAACGATATCTTCTTGTTAAAGTGATTGATCGTGTCTTGTACAAGCTTGGTGACCTCATTCGACCTTTCACCCATAGAATCCTTGTGGTGATCGAACCTCTTTTAATTGATGACGATTTTTATGCCAGAGTGAGCGGGAGGGAAATCATCTCAAATCTTTCAAAAGCCGCAGGCTTGGCGAATATGATCGCTACGATGCGTCCCGATATTGATCACGCCGATGAATATGTCAGAAATACCACAGCTCGAACATTTGCCGTCGTTGCGTCTGCTCTGGGAATCCCAGTACTGCTACCGTTTTTGAAAGCTGTTTGCCATTCAAAGAAGAGCTGGCAAGCCAGACATACCGGTACAAAAATTATTCAACAAATTGCAGTGCTAATGGGATGTGCGGTTTTGCCACACCTCAAAGGTCTGGTGGAATGTGTTGGTAAGGGCTTGACAGATGATCAAACGAAGGTGCGCACGATGTCGGCTCTGGCACTGGCATCTCTTGCAGAAGCTTCAGCCCCTTATGGTATCGAATCATTTGAGAATGTTCTTGAGCCACTTTGGTTGGGCGTTAGAAGGCATCGTGGAAAGACCTTAGCAAACTTTTTGAGGAGCATTGGCTTCATTATTCCGCTTATGGATGTGGAATACGCTAATTATTATACCCGGGAAGTTATGAGTATTCTTCTCAGAGAGTTCAGCTCCCCAGATGAGGATATGAAAAAAGTGGTACTGAAGGTAGTTCAGCAGTGTTCGGCTACTGACGGTGTTACGCCCCAGTATTTACGAGAAAATGTTCTTCCATCATTTTTCAAAAGCTTCTGGGTACGACGAATGGCTTTAGATCGACGAAACCACCGATTGGTTGTTGAAACTACAGTAGAGCTAGCTAATAAGGTAGGTGTCGCTGAAATTGTTGAGAATCTCATTCCTGCAATGAAAGATGAAAGTGAGCCGTTTAGGAGAATGTCTGTCGATAGTGTTGACAAAATAATGACTGCCCTCGGCGCAGCTGATGTTTCTGAACGTCTTGAAGATCGTTTAGTCGATGCAATATTGACAGCATTTCAAGAGCAGACGACGGAGGACCATATAATTCTCCAAGGATTTGGTACTGTTGTTAACTCTCTTGGTCATCGAATCAAGCCCTATATTCCTCAAATTGTAAGTACTATTCTTTTTCGATTGAATAATCAGTCACCTACAGTTCGGCAGCAAGCAGCGGATTTGATAGCCCGAATAGCTATCGCCATGAAGAAATGTGATGAAGATATACTTATGGGTAAACTAGGTAATATCTTATATGAGCAGCTTGGTGAAGAATATCCCGAAGTATTGGGATCGATCTTAGGAGCCCTTCGAAGTATAGTCGCCGTGGTAGGTTTGTCGAATATGCAACCCCCGATAAGAGATTTACTACCGAGACTGACACCGATCTTACGAAATCGGCATGAAAAGGTACAGGAAAATGCTATTGATCTTGTTGGTCGAATCGCAGATAGAGGTGCCGAGTATGTCAGTGCACGAGAGTGGATGCGCATATGTTTTGAACTATTAGACATGCTCAAGGCTCACAAGAAGGGAATCCGAAGGGCAGCTAATAATACTTTTGGTTACATTGCTAAAGCGATTGGTCCTCAGGATGTCCTTGCTACCCTACTGAGTAATCTTCGTGTGCAAGAGAGACAGTCTCGAGTCTGTACTGCCGTCGCTATTGGTATTGTAGCTGAAACATGTGCTCCATTTACAGTTCTTCCAGCAGTTATGAACGAATATCGAGTTCCAGATATGAATGTCCAGAATGGTATCCTGAAGTCATTAACATTTATGTTCGAATATATCGGGGACATGGCAAAGGATTACATTTATACTGTGGTGCCTCTGATTGAAGATGCCCTAACGGATAGAGATACCGTGCATCGTCAAACTGGTGCTACAGTAGTGCGACATTTAGCGTTGAACTGTATGGGTCTTGGGTTGGAAGATGCTATGGTGCACTTTCTGAACTTACTGCTACCTAATATATATGAAACTTCTCCTCACGTCATTGATCGAATTCTTGATGCTATTGATGCGACTCGCAATGCCGTCGGAATGGGAGTTGCCACGAATTATATCTGGGCGGGTTTGTTTCATGCTGCAAGAAAGGTGCGAAATCCATACTGGAGACTATATAATACAGCATACGTGCAAAGCGCTGATGCTATGATTCCGTATTACCCAGAGTTGGAAGGCCAATACCACCGGGATGAGCTGGATGTTTGGATTTAATGACAAGTGTAAGTGTATATATTAATGGAATTGTATGCATGATAAATTACTTTGACTACTCATCTCAGGAGGTTGTAGGATTCATTTTGGTCTTCGTCAGATGAAGCATATTGTCGATGGCTAGCCTCTTGTTGTTCCTCTTCGTCATCATCCTCTTTTTGGCTATTCTCACCATTACCATCCTCTTCCGACTCTTCCGACTCTTCTTCTTCTTCTTCTTCTTCTTCTTCTTCTTCTTCTTCTTCTTCTTCTTCTTCTTCTTCTTCTTCTGAGTCCTCATCCTCTGCATCTTCTGCTTCCTCTTCTGATGATTGCTCTTCTTCTGACGAATCGCTCACTCCTTCTTGGATATCACCGAAAAATTCTTCTAATGATTGCTCGTTCAGCTTTTTTCCTAGTGGGATAACTCCGTGAGATGCAGGCGCATCAAACTTCTTTGCTGAGTTCTTGGAATAGTTCGTATTTGTTATCGCTCGGGTTGCTACACCATTAGTCCTTGAGAATTCCTGGGTGACTTCGGTATTCGTCAATTCGTCTCGAACAGAAGGATCTATCAGTTGGTCCTCCGGAGTCCAACTAGGTAAAGACTGATAACCATCAACAGGAGATCCTAGAAGAAGGCTGCTGGTGCCTATCAAAAGTTCTCCGGGTTTTATAGAAGTCAAGCTTGGAGCCTCATTGTCAGAAGATAGAAATAGCTCAGTGAGTGAGATAACAGGAGAAGGTTTGGGAGCTTGTAGAACAAGCGTGGCTATTTCCTTATTCAAGGAAGACCCCAATAATGATGACAAAAGCCTCGTCCTATCACGGTTATCGTAAGAAGTGTCCAGCTTGCCCCTATGCATTATATAATCGAATAAGAGAGGAACTGGCGAGTGATCAGCTCTAGCCTCTTCCTCGCTGCCACCAAAATCATTCAATAACTGAGAGAAGAGTTTTGCCGCCAGTAGTATGATTTGGTATCGCACAGATTCTTCTTCCTCTAAGAACGACTTAGCACATACACGTAGAACATCAGAAGCTATTCTGGGAATAAGTTGAGAATATTCTCCAACAAGCCAGATGATACTGGCTCTCGCATTGGGATTTCTAGCGTTTCCGAGGCTTCTAGCAACTCTGGCAAGCGTTTTGGAATGGCTATTCACGTCTCGTTGCATAAGGAAACGGATTGTCGTTAGCGCTTCACTAACAAGTGCCGGATTGTCTCCTTTTATTTCCTTGAGGAGCCATCTCAGGGTCTTTTGCTGCCAGATTTCCTTGGCATTCATAACACACCGAGCCATTGCTTGAATAGATGCTGATATAATTTTGGTGTCTGAAGATGTGAGAGCATAGGTACGGAGCTCAGAGAGAACTAGCGAGATGTTGTCGTCATTACATAGTAGAGTGAGTATATCCAATTTAAGAGCAGAGATCTCGGAGCCGTCATCGGGAAATAGGAAGAAAGTGCGAATAAACTCAGTAAATGCATCGGGATATCGCAAGGCGATCACCCTTATATTCATCAACACAATATACTGCACTGATGACTCGGATCTAAGCAGACGTGTAACAAAACCGCCAACCTTGTAGATTGAGAAAGTCTCTTTGGTTCCCAAATAAAAGAACAGCTTTGCAATTGCTAGAACAACTGCGCCATTTTTGGAGTATAATAAAAAAGATGCAGATTTGAAAAGTAGATCCAAGTCCTTGTCCATCTTCAAAACATTTGATTCAACAGAGGCTTCCGGCAAGAACATTCGACCATACTTGGTCAGCAAGTCTAAAGCCATTATTTGAGCCCATTCGTCGAAGTCGCACATCTTGTTGCACAGTTGGCGATAGCAAGGATGGAGAAGATCGATTCTGTCGGGAAAGTGTCTACCAAGAACAACTATGGCTGTTCCCGATACCGCAGGATCTGAATCATGGAGGAACTTGGCTAGTATCTCTATATGGCTGGTAGACATTGAGGGGTCTAATTCCACAACATTGCCAAGAGCCTGAACAGTAGCACGCCTCACAATAGCTGAAGGGTCATGGCTCAGTTGCTTGATTGCCAGGTTGACAATTGGCACAATAACAGGGACCTTAATAGCAGACATGACTCGGATAGCCAAAGAGCGCACAAAAGGGCTCTGGTTGGTTAAAGACTTTTGAATTGTATTTATGGAAAGGAGCGCGAGATCTGGCTGGAATTCTGCATACTTCAGGAGATAGGCATAGACGAGCTTTCGAACCTCCAAGTTTGAGGATGCAATGTTTTTGATGACATCAGGGAAGAATTCACTAGCATCACCCCCTTTAGCATTAATCTGAACTGTTAGAAAAATACGTGATTGAATAATCAGGAATACTTACCGATATTACATGTTTCATGCCTGCCAAGCGCTCACGCTCAGATCGGCTATTGAGCATGAGAGAAACATCCCTCGTTTTCGGGAGTGTGTCGTCCATTAGACGGGCAGACGCCGAGCTGGCAGCCTCAAGCGTCAGCTCTCTAGCAGACTCGAGCATTCCCGCCAGTTTTGATATCGAATCAGCCATGGCAGGGGTGTAGTCGGGCAAGAGAGTGTAGATGGTTAAGTGGGAACGTCCAACAATAACCGTGAAGATGTTCTTGCAAGGACCTGGACCGCTGCTAGTGAGCCGCACCAACAGATCAGCTAGCTCTGTAAAACACTTAGGCCGCTCTTTCGTTACAAATGCTACAAATATGGATTATATTATCATTAACCTATTTATATAAGTAGACATTGATTCGTGGATTATTTCGAAACAGTGAAGCTATAGCTTTAGCTCAGGGGTATCATCCCTTTGAATGTCCACCGGGTTCCGTTCAAGCCAATTGACCCAATAGAGATAGCTTTGTACAACATTTTCTTTATATTAGCCAATACGGTCGAGAAACTTACGGGTTTTAAGTGGAATGCTGATATTGTACCTATACCCTCGCATCTGTTTTCCGTACATTAAATTGGCGTCATTACCTTTACTGGTGAAAATAACAACCAAGCATTAGTTAAAAAGGATCTTCATATGGATCCTCCTCGTCATAGTCATCATCTTTCTCGAATTCATAAATAATAGCCCCTCCAGCTCCTCCGCCATTTCCAACTTCTTGGGCCTGTAGAAATGGCAATGGCACTTGATCTTTTGCTCTCTTCTGTTCCTCAGTAGTTGTCAAATTGAATGTCGCAAATCCCTGTAGCATATTAGGATCCTCGTCTTCTACTGTAATTTGATTTTCATCCTTTGGGACAAAGTATTCGATAGTGTGCTGGTCAGCGTTCACCCTATAATGAGCAGTTACCGACCTTCCAGACCGTCTTCGATGTTCTAATTCGACAAGAAAACTCGATTTGTTACAATTAAGAGGCATGATAAATTGGCCCACTTCGTTGTCTCTTTCTTCCTGTTCCTTATCTGATATAGAGTCTCCAGGCTGTAGGGAAATTTTGGAGGTAGAAAAGAATGAGTAAAGAGACAGAGCAGAGGGGTTATATTGCCTTACAGATGTATCATTTTGATACTCAGCTAGTGTCGTATTAAAAACCCCAATCAAAGTGCAGTTCGGAAGGATCAATGACAGGAGAAACTCTCCAATCTTTTCATTTGATATATGATTTAAGCTGTCGATGAACACAACATTTTTCTTTGAATCAGATAGCAGCTCTTTGAGATTCGCCACTGCTTCACCCACAGATCTGCCATTACATTCCAGAACGTGATCAAAAGGGTCTGACTCAAAATTTTCATACTTCATCAAGATTTTGTTGCAATCTTTCGGCATTCTATGGAGAATTTCTTGAGCAAAATAGTAAGAGGACTGCACCAAACTTTCCAAAATTAGTACAAAGGGGCTTGCATCTTTCAGCGATAATAGTCGTGGCAGCAATATAGATAATTGCTGATGAACCACAGCCATAATTGCCGTTAGCTTATAAGAGAAATCATTTTGGTGGTTCATCATGACAGCTGAAAGCCAGCCGCACCTTGCTACTGTTATCTGCGATAAGCCTTGCTTCATAACTGTCCTAAGTAAGTTCAATAAAGCGTTTTACTTTGTAAAAGAGGCCGATCTGAGTATCATCTGATCAGAATCTATGGGTTTCTGCTGGATACAGTTTGCGCCATTTGAACCCATGGCTGGCCACCAGCCCTTGGCTCAGTAAGTTCTCTGGCCAACAGAACCTGAGACGAGTTGAGCGTAGCACCGTTTTAGAAAAGAAGTCATGAGGAATTTTAGATTTTCAGCCTGCTGTCTGCGCTAATCTAGTTCATAGACGTTTTATTGATGCATGTCGCTTGCACATGCTCCACTCAGATAACGACTTGTAACAGGTACGTCAGCGGTTATCGCTCTCCCCCTTTAGAATTCTGGCCCACCCACAACGGAAGAATAGAATTTGAACGTATTAGTAATAATCACGAACTATGAGTTTATCGGTCATTTTGTATATCTGAGAATAATTTAGTAAGCCACGAAGAAAGTAAATGTGCAGACGACTGAACTCTCGCTATAACCGATAATTAAACTGGACCTCAATTGCTCATGCCCATGCTGTAGTTGTCTTATATTACCACACATTGAAATATAATGAACTATGAACTAGGTGATATTTCACTGCAAAATTTTAGATGTTCACAGAAAGACGTGGAAGCCAAGCCCGGCCCGCCTTCTGTTGTAGCTTATCTTTTCCACCTACATAAATACGACAAGAAAGCCCCAGCCATGGGGGGGCGATATTCTAAAATCTCCATTAGATACAACTTTTAAAGGCTGTGGTGTTTTTTTTCTGTTGGACCCCAATTGTTCATTAACATTGACCATTGCCGTATCTATATCTATCTGTATCTGTTGATTACTTATCCGTATTGAAGAAATGTCAAAATTGACTATACTGAGGGAGCTGCTCTTTGAGATTGTTGTATTCCCTTCTATAACCTACAAATCGGAAGACTATGCGGACCTTACAGGGAAGGTGTATATTGTAACCGGCTCCTCTGGCGGACTTGGCTGGTTTGCTGCTCGAGAGCTTCTGTTGAAAGGTGCGAAGGTCTATTTGGTAGCTAGAACGCAATCCAAGCTCGAAGCCGCCGTTCAATCGCTCATTGAGGACGATAAGATTCCTGCAGATAGAATTGCTAGTATCATTCTCGATTACGCTGACCTGAATACTATCAAACCTGGAATTCAGACCTTTCTTGATAAAGAAACTCGCCTTGATGGCATCATCCATAATGCTGGTGTGAACTCCGCTTTGGATAAGAGAACTGAACAAGGCCATCAATTTGTCATTGGCGTCAATGCGTTTGGCCCGTTTGTTGTTCAAAGTCTGTTAGATGACATTTTGATTAAGACAGCTGCCACTGCTCAAAAAAATAGCGTACGAATCGTTTGGGTCTCTTCGTCTGGACATCATATTGCACCACCTGAAGGAGGCATTGACGTCGAGGATATTGAATATAAAAATGGTGTAGTAGGCTCATTCAAGGCTTACGGTATTTCCAAGGCCTGGAATATTTACGAAGCTGGTCTATGGGCC
This sequence comes from Zygoascus flipseniorum, assembly GCA_030565365.1. Taxonomy (NCBI): domain Eukaryota; kingdom Fungi; phylum Ascomycota; class Dipodascomycetes; order Dipodascales; family Trichomonascaceae; genus Zygoascus; species Zygoascus flipseniorum. The sequence continues at coordinate 327,571 of JAJMBR010000007.1, forward strand.
AAGAAGCATCCCAAATCTGGTGTAGTCTCTGTCTCTGTTCACCCTGGCTTTATTAGCACAGACATCGGCAGGGACCAGCCTAAGGGACGGTTTTCCGCCATTGGAGGTTACTTTCGACATCCTCTTGCAAAAGGTGGCTATACTGTCTTGTATCCGTTCTTGTCACCTAAAGTAACTACTGCTGACAACGGTTCCTACTACAGGCCCTTTGGTGTGAAGGGTACAATCAGACCAGATATCGCAAAAGGTGTCGAGAGTGAGCAAGGTGAAAAAGTATACGATATACTTGAGAATATTGCTAAGGATTTCGTGTAGAGTATTTCCCTCGAGTTCATCATAAGCAGGTCACTATGAACAGCCAATAAATAACATTGCGAATTTCTGCTACTGAAATTACTTCTTTTTCGCTCTCTTTTGGGCATCAGATTCATCAATAAGTTGCTGCATAGCTCTCTTCATTCTTGTAGATCCCGTAATCTCCAACTTCTTCCTCGCTGGCAAAGATGCTTTACCAAAATCCATCATGGATGTCTGAGTGAGTGCTCTTTGCTTCTTGAGCCTCTTATTGATGTCCTGAATTACAGGAACAAGAAGCTCATTAACCTTCTCCAGTGGCCATCCTGTAGCCCCAGTGAGGTATTTCCTCAAAGAATCCAAATCCGGCACACCCCATATGAATGGTGAAGCATCTTCATCAACCGCAGGTCTAAGATACGCTTGTTCAATCATACCATCAGGAAACCCTGACGGCAGGAACAATTTCTTTGAAAACCTCTGTCTAAATTTCTTGCGAAATTCACTTCCTTCTTTCTGTACTTTACCTTTCTGGATTTCATCCCACCACTTTCTAAAATCGAGTAAAGTTTTGTCATCATGGTTAAATTCTGCCAGTAGCTCTACTGCCGTTACCGGTCCAATTCCCGCAAGTCCATCAGTATAATCACTTCCCAGTAACAATGCTAGCTGAATAAGCTTTTTTCTGTCCAAGCCCAGTTCATGTTCAACATCTCTCAGTTCATAACACTCAACATATTTCGACTGATTGAACATATTTTTATACACCTTCTCTCCACCAAATAAGAAGCAATCGCTATCATCGGTAATTATTCCATCGACAAGTCCAAGAGAGATCAGCTCTGCACATTGTGCTTCTGCTTCCATGGGCGCCGTAATGTAAGGAATGCCGAATCGTGTTAGTAGCTCTTGGCATTCACTGACCATTTCTTGAGTGACAGTATCAGAGTCTCTCAGCTGTTTCATTTGATGCCGCTTCAAGTTCCGAATCTCGGTTTCAAAATCACGATTCGACAGCATGCCGTTGTTTAGCGTTTTGGTGAATCTTTCACTTTCTTCCAGTTCTTTTACCATATTTCCTACCAACTCCTCCTCCTCTTCTTCATCAAATTCTTCTTCTGCAATTGCCAATTCCATTTCAATCTGGTCTAACTGACGAGATGGCTCGGCTTCATCGGCGGCACCAATGTCTTCAAGAATTTTAGGAGAAGTGATAAGGCCCGAGGGAGGCTCCGTGTTATCGACATGCACCTCTACAAACTCATCTTCTACCTCAGGATATGATATACGTCCCTCTTGTAATGATTCTGGTTGCAGCATTTTTGTTTCCCTGTAAGTCTCGGTAACCGTAATATTCGGCTCCTCTTCGCTGTCTGAGATGCTCACAACCCCTTTTGTACCTTTCGTCTTCTCGTCCACAATTACCATATCATCCTCACTTTCTTCCTGCTCTTGACGTCGAGATAAAAATTGGTCTATCTTGTCCATAGGGATCAGTTCTTCCTCTTCGTGTTCAGAAGGCTCCGCACGATCATTTGTATCAAAATACTCTCCTACAGCATTTTCATTAATTTCATTTTGACCATTAAACCAAGGAGGAAGTTCCACAGGTGTTGTATTTTTCTGACGTTGTGCTTCTTCCCCCGTTGGCTCACCGCTCTGGCCAGACTTCGCATGCGTGCCGGCTGAACTCTTTTTATCAGTCGCAGAAGAAAAAAGCGGAATGTCCCCGTTAAATGGGTCTTCGGGAATATCACCGTAATCTTTTTGCACCCCACTGCTATCAGTAATTTCCTGTGACGAAGATGGAGGAAATAGTTTGTTCAACAGCTCATCCTCACTTTGTAGAACATACTTATTTCTCAGGTCGGGCTTTTCTCTTGCAATATCAGCATTCCTTTTTTCCTGCCTCTCTCGATATAAGTTTTCTCTCTGCACGTTATCCTCGAATGACATAAGAGTAGTAGGTAAATTAGGTTCATCTACTTTGACACCTTCATTGCTCTGCTCAGTATGTTCTTCGGCTGCAATGGGAATAGACTCCCATAGCTCATCGTCATCGTCAGATTCTTCCTCCTTCACTTCTGCATGTTTTTCTCTATTCGCTTTAGGTTCATCTTCAGTATCAATGGAAATTATACCAGATGAATTATCTGGATTTTGAAGAGCCAAAGTCCAGCCACCACTTGCCGTCTGGTTCTTTTCCAACACATAGCGACCACCTCTCTCACCAGCTATTCTTTGAGATAAATCTTCCTCAAAACCTACCAAGCCAAGAATTTTTTGGGTCAGAAAGTTTCTCTGGGAAACTCTCTGTACTTGGAATTTTGAGAACTCCATCCTATTAGGAAACATTTCACTCAGCTGATCCGCTGAGTATCCCATTCTTAGTCTTGATCTGAGCCTGGCAACATTAAGCAGCTGAAACTGAGTAGTTTTAGGTAAAGTTTGGAACTCGGGAGAATTGAAATCAACCTTAGACGTGTCGTAAAGACCTAGGGTGGCCAATGACTGGAATTCCTTGGCATACTCTTCCAATTCTTCGTCCGTCATTAGCCTCGGATCGTTTTGATCAATATGACGAGGAGTCGTCAATTCTGGTAGATGATATTGATCATGTGGCCTAAAGCTTTTATTTTTGGTGTTGGTGTTCTTGTTCTTGCTCGAATTTGACCGTTGGCTTTCGGATAGAGAGATCTCATCGTAATAGACAGCGTTGGACGGGATTTTGGATTCGGATTCGATCACCGGTTTTGGGGCTCGATTTTTTTCCTCAGCTAATCTTTGTAATTGGACACTGAGTAACTTGGCTGCGGTCTTCTGAGCACTTTCCTCCTTTCCTAGTCTTCGTTCCTGCCGTCTAGCAATAGTCTGTCTCTTGAGCGAGGGAGCTTCGCCGTCAAACACAAAGACCGGCTTGATTCCAAAATACAGCAGCTTGCATATTCGCCTGAAGAATCCAATAATATGGGCATTTCTCAAAACATTTCCATTTGAATCGCGGACTGCCTTGAGAAACTGGTAGATCCAGATGGAGGCATCGACCGCCAGTCGCTTATTAGCGAGCGATTCTAATGTGACGGGCTTAGCAACGGGTCCGACAACCTCCCAGAGGCCGCGAACACCCATTTCGAGGGATATGCAGATCTAGTTTAGGGTGTGTGCGGTTTTGTTGATTGCAGCTGGTGGCAAGAGCCTACTATGTGGGGTTGGAAGTTTAAGCAGTGCGAGTCGGAGTGTCTAACAACAACGACAGATCCACCAGTAAGGCAAATTGGAATGTAGCCAAAAGCTTAAAACGGGCCAGATAAGGGGCTTGTTACTTCAGCATAAGTACTTAACGGTGATGTCAGATAGTAAATTACTATATAGAACGCACCACAGTTTCGTGGGATATAAGAAAATAGCAGGTAACGCAGTATGTTGATGAAGGATTTGCTTTTGGATCTAAGTCTGTTAGGCAGTTATCAGCCAATCTCCCCGCCTATGCCAGGCGCTGAATCACACGCCACTTGGATCCACCATGTCAATATAATATTGTTGGTCTAGCATTGGATGATTGAAACTTTTGCAAATCTACATATGTTTTCAGGGGCGCAGGGGTGTTTGAAATCTGATCCTACCGATCCCACTGAACAGATCTGAAAGCAGAATTTCCCAATGGGGACAATACCGTCTGCATTTGGCAGTACTATCTGAATTGGGTTAGTTATCAGCTGATAGTTAAGCACTTTTATTGAGGGAAAGGCTGTGGTGGGTACGGTGGACCTGGCAGTAAAGGGGAAATAAGTATATTCACGCATTATCATTCATTGTATCGGTGTAGTGTAGTTTACAGATCGCTAGTGTCTCTGATTTCGGCTGACTAGGCTGAGACTAGTCATTGTTCACCATAATGGGCGAGCTATCTGTAACCTTTCGTGATTGTAATTACTCGACTGGAAATGCACCCAACTGCAGCCAATAACATTACTTCGCTATCCAGTACCTACATTGGCTAGCGCATAAACCGTCACGCCTTTGTACAAACGCAAACACGTACTGTAAATAGCGAAAACTGTAGTCCTGGTTTACTTTATCGCGATGCCTTTAAATGTTGCATTCCACCTAAAACTTTGGGCCTGGCCCTGACCAAAGCGGCGCAAATCGCGCAAATCAGGAACGCCAAAAGCCGAATGCTGATGGTCATATCAAGCTCATTTTTACAGCCACTCAACTCTCCTTCCTACTCCAACTACTTGTATTGTTTTCTTTCCTAAGGTCGCTCCTAACTTATACCCTCCTTGCCAATAGCGATCTGGATATCCTTAGACAGGCAAAAGCCATTTAAATTACCGTCTCCCCTACATTACGATACTGCCAACGGCTTATTCCGGAATCTCTCTTGATCTACTCACCGTGTAGTACTGTCTACCCTTAACAAGTCCTTCGGCACTTTCAGCACCAAAGAGCAGCATTCCCTATTAGTATCGAATTTATTCAAGCAACAGTCACTTGTGACATCGCCCGCTTTTGCTTATCTGCTTGGGCTAGTCGCTGTTCCAAGTTAAAGTTCCACTCAGGACCACCATCGTCCTTTGTTGCCTAGAAACTTTTTTGATCCTTTTTCAACCTCTTCCCCACTGTATATTTATTAGCCCACCCTGGGCATACCTGACTTCTTCTCAAATGCCTGCTACTCCGTCTACCGTCTCTGCAGCGGTATTGCGCTCGTGGCTTGATAAGTCGTGTGAATCTCTAGCTGTAGTCGATGTCCGTGACGGAGACTACTTTGGTGTAAGTATTTATTCACTATTACCACCACAACTGAGCGTGTATAACCTTGGTGTCTGACGAGGCGTGATCTGACTTTTGCGTATGCGCTGATCTGTTTTGGCCGGCTCCTCGTTTCAGGTTTCGCCTTAGTCTGATCTTCATGCTGATCTCTGCCTGTTTTGGTGCTGGCTCTTGCTCCTTTCCTGATTTTCTTATGCTAACTGATTGACAGGGTCACATCAAGTCTTGTATCAATGTTCCGTCCAGCTCCTTTTACTCCAAAATGTCCGATTTACAGAAGGCTCTGGCTGGTGCAGAGAAAGTGGTTTTTCATTGTCAGCTTTCTCAACAAAGAGGTCCTTCTTGCGCTGCGGCTTACTGTCGCCATTTGACCTCTAAGGGGATTGAAACCCAGGAAGTTTACGTACTTTCTGGCGGTTTTTCTGAATGGGCTAGAAAGTTTGGAAATGATAGCGGAGTTACAGAAAGCTTTGTCCCTGAGCTTTATCAGTAGATTATTCTAATACCTCAAAGTAAATTTTGGTGTGGATTACTTGGATTTTCTAGTGCGGTATAAGTGGTAATGAATGTTATTATAGAGTTAAAAGGCCATTATAACGGCAGTTTGCTAGTAGCTCATTATGTACGATGAGGATCGTGCTTTGTTTATTCCTACAAAAAGAGTTGTCCATGTATATTATGTGCTGATGCTGATGTTGTTGTGCTTGACAGAGATGATATTTAATAAAAAAAAGAGGAGCGCTAATTGAGCAGTATCGTGGTTAATCTTCATCACTTGTCTCCATTCTACCTTTCACCCACCCTCTAACATTGTTTATCAGCCCACCTCTCTTTCCTCCGCTATACTTTGAAGCAAAATCCGAAATAGGAGATCTCATTCTGGGTCTCTCTGGTGTTTCAAAGGTCTCTTCATCTGAGCTCTTAGCAATACTCTTCATTTTTCTTCCCCTTGAAGATGTCGCTGGGGATGGATTATTGCTCTGTAAGACCCCTGATAAATAGCCCATAAAGTCAGCATAGAGGTCTTTGGATGCAGATTCGAAGTTGGTTTTGAAAGATTCTCGAAACTGATTGACATGACGTTTGATGTCAAGCTCATTCTTCTTGAACCAAGACACATTAAGGTCCTGCCGAGAAGCACCTCTGGCAAAGTTTCTCATGAGATACTTATCGTAGTCTTTGATAATGCGGGTGATGATATCAGACGTACTAATTCCATCTGTTCTCTGGGTTACCAAAAACATTCCTGCTTCTTTGACCGGTTTATATATATCGTCAGAATCTGTAGACGCATAGGGCAGGTCATCATGAGCGACATAATCGATCTTATGTTCAGTGAGAAACTCCGGTGTAACGCACCAAGGAGCATCTTCTATCACTTCATCCACCCATTTGCAATGACGAAGGGACTCATACCGTTGATCTTCGTTGAGTACAGTCAATCCTTTGAGTTTGTGGGTAGTCTCATCATTTGGCGTACCGACCACCAGAGTCACATTGGGAAGGGCCTTCTTGGATTGTTCCAATTGTTTCATGTGCCCAAGATGAAATAAATCAAATACTCCGTCAGCATATATTCGAATGGGTCTGTCTTGCGGCGGAGGATTAAGACGGTAGCCTTGGGGCCGAAACTTGCGGTACTGAAGTTCCAGCTCAGCATCCAAAGCATCTTCCTTGGCCTTTTGAGCAGCTTCATCTTCAGCAATTCTCTTCTTTATGGCAGCTTCCTGTTCAATGCTAACCCTTCTTTGCCTTTTTGACGATTTACGGGACCGGTTCGATCTTATTGATCCTGCATCATCATTGTCCTCTTCATCGCTTAGTTCCTTTCTCTTCTTCATAAGAGGAGATACAAGCGAAAACAAAGATTCAGACCTTTTAATCAAGGGACTTTTCCGAGATGATCCGCTGGCTTTGCTCACAATGCTCTTATTGTCCTCGTCATCTCGTACTCTTGCTCTCCCATTTCCATTTAAAGAAAACAGCGAGGTTAGGGAACTCGAGGATGCCAGTTTTTTCGAGCTTTTGCCATTGACCAGGGATGCAGAACTAGATGCGTCTTGGCTCTTCCTATTAGGCATTTTCTTGGTTGCGAGGAGAGTCTATTTTCCCGGTTTATATGATGCTCGCAAAAAAACACTTGGGCTAAGGTGAGAAGATGAACGTGATTTCCAACAACCAATGAATGGCGCAGAGAGGCCGAAACAAGAGCCCCAGGCTCACCGGAATCAACAAATCATTATTATATGTCCCTAGAGACTTGCAACTGTCTAATTTACAAAGGCTAATTACAAATTGATATGATAATAAATTGGCTGTACCGATGATTGGATGGTCTTTGTCGTACCTGAAAAGAGGCTCCGACGAAAAGGATTCACTGCGGCTCCTCTTCTGCCGACGATCGACAGTAAAATTACCCACAATTCCCTGAAGTGCAATGGCGTAAAAGTGTGGTCATCACGCTATCGTGTATATTGGTGAACTAAAAATGAGTGGGTATATACTATTTTCTGAGAATTGATTGCTGCACTACCGACAGCGGACTATAGGAGCTAATTGGCAACCGGTTTATTTTGGTCGTATTGCTGGCTGGTCCGCTCTGAAAATCGTCCACATTGTGGAAATTTACTGTACTTGTATACAAGGCAGCGGGGGGCATCTGCTCCAGATTTGCAAACCGGCAATACAACATTTCCGAATTCACGGCATCCGGATATTATATGTATCACGGTCATAATTCTACAGCGAGTTCTTATGGCTGTGGCTTTCTTATTGTACATAGATTCCCTGTCTTTTCATGCCGTCCACACAATGAAACAAGGTGTGTGGGGCAGTTTTAAGTCCTGTGCGGGTAGCACAATACTTCATCACAGCGGAATACTGGTAAAACATGAACGAGCAAGCAGATAATCGAGAACAATAATGTCCAGCGGAAACTTCCGACAAAACTGATACTCCCCAGGAAGCGATATCGGACCGCTATTTATCATTGGCCAGAAAATCACTCGGAGTGGGTTCCCGTCCTTATCTTTCACTCCTCACTCCCTCCTCCTTCACCAAAAGTTGTGAGCTCCACTCCACATGCGCCAATAGCCTTGGGCCGCTCCGGGTGCTACCTAGAAGAGCAAGCCGAAACTCGTTGATATGCACAATATATAAACTCACCTTTATCTCTTCGTAGTCTACAATAAAATACGCTACTATGACTGTTTCCAATAATCAACAGACCGTTGCGCTCGCAACCTATTTGTTCAAGCGAATTGAACAGCTGGGCATCGAGAACATCTTTGGTGTCCCTGGTGACTTCAATCTATTGCTCCTGGACTATGTTTATGCCAACCCCAATGTTAACTGGGTGGGATTTTGCAACGAGCTTAATGCTGCCTATGCAGTAGATGGATATTCCCGTGCTAAGGAGATCCCTGGTGTTTTCATTACCACCTATGGTGTAGGTGAACTCTCCGCTCTTAACGGCGTGTCTGGAGCTTTTGCCGAACAAGTGCCAATGATACATATTGTAGGAACAACTTCTCGCCCGGCAATGGATGGTCATACGCTGCTCCACCACACTAAACCAGATGGGACTCTTAATCCTGTTGACCACAAAGTATTCATGGAGACTTCCAAGCCCTATGCATGTGCTCATGAATTCCTTGATGATCCCGAAACGGCTGCCGAGCAGATTGACAGAGTCATTTCTGAAGTCTACAAGAAGTCCCTTCCCGGTTACATTTATATCCCCACCGATATGGTAGCCAAACCGCTCATTAATGGTGCTGCGCGACTATCTAGTTCTCCAGTCGATTTAACGTTCACCTCTACCCCTTCCATCAGTGCCGAAACTGAGTCTAAACTAGCAGATGATATCCTCTCTCTCATTTATGCCTCCGAGAATCCTATCTTCCTGATTGACGCTCTCGCTGATAGGTTCCACCTTCGACCACAGCTTAAGGAGCTCATCACGAAATCCCACATTTGGACCTTTTCCACGGCTCTTGGAAAATCGGTGGCTGATGAGACTCTTCCCGCTTTTGTTGGAATGTATAATGGCAAAATTAGCATGGAAGGTGCTGCCGATGCTGTTGAGAAGAACTCGGATCTGGTTGTTAATTTTGGACCGATCTTGTCTGATGCTAACACTGGTGGTTTCACTCGTGATATTCCTGAAGATAAGCTCGTTATTCTTCACCCCCTTTACATCTCCATCAAGGGTACTCAGTACGTTGGTGCCCATTTTGTTCCGGTGATCAACAAAATTCTGCAAAAGTTTGAGACATCGAAACTCACATTCAGGGCCACCTCTGAGAATAAACCTAAAGTGAAGGCATTCGCAGACCCTTATACCGATCATATCACTCAGACCCAGCTGGTCTCTGCCTTTACCAAGTATGTTAAGCCTAATGACACCTTGTTGGTCGAGTGTGGCTGTTTTCAATATGATTCCGCCTATATCAACTTCCCTGAGAACATCAGATACTGGACTCAAATATTCTATTCTTGCATTGGATATACTCTTCCTGCCTCTATTGGTGCTGCTGTAGCTAAGCGCGAACTGGGCGCTCCTGGTCGAGTAATTCTTGTTGAAGGAGATGGTTCGTCAATGATGACAATACAAGAACTGGGAACCATAGTTAGACTTAGGCTGCCAGTCATCATTTTTCTCATCAACAATTCCGGCTATTCTATTGAGCGTGCAATTTGGGGACCTGAGCAGGGCTACAATGATATCTGTCCAAATTGGAAGTGGACCGAGCTCCTCTCCACTTTTGGCGGAACTGAAAAGACTACTCAGTCGTTTAAAGTTACTAACCGTAAGGAGTTTGACGAAATCCTTGCGTCTGAGCAACTTCAGAACCCAACTAAGGCTACTCTGGTAGAGGTCATTATGGATAAGTTTGACTATTCCTGGACCTTGAAAGAACAGGTTAAAGTTATGAACAGCAAGAATGCCATCGCTGCCAAGGAGTACGCGACTGCAAAAGGTGAAATAGTATAGCTGTTTCTAAAATGAGGAATATTTACTCTATAGCATGAAAAAAGTTCATAGCCACTCAAAATATTATAATTTATTGCTTCAATGATTGTAAACGTATTCATTTGCACTTGATTATGGGCGGTGCCCCTTGGATTAGAACATGATGCTTCTTTCCAATCAACTGGTACCCAGAAGTCGACGCAGGCACATTTGGATATACAATGCGCATCTCAAGGACCTGGTCATCCCCAACTCCTAATTTGTCTTTTGGAATCCATACGCATGGGGTTGCAGATGATACTGCTGGATGCTGCAAATTTCCACCGGACAGGGCTGCGCAGGTATCTGGACTTGCCATATTGCTGGAATCATTTGCAGCTGATCTTATGTACGGCTCCTGTTCATCACCATTCTCCGTCTTGGAATTGGACGTGTGTCTTCTTTTCGGGAGCGCTTTCCCCTCATCCCCTATGTTCTCCAGGAGATCGTTATCTGATACAAAATTCATAGTCTTGAGATAAGGCAAAAAAGCAGCCTCCAATCGGCAATGGAAAATAACTGTGCAGATAAGTACCAATGTCATAAGCACGGCACTTATAGCACAAGGTAAAGAGTGGGTATCTTCGTAACTACTGCAGTACAGCCCGATCATGCATATTTCAAGACAGTAAAGCCCAGAAAAGAGCTGAAACAGTGCTTTAGGATAAAAGAGCCCATTAGACTCCGTATTTGTAACTGAAAGGTTAGTAAATATGCTAGTCGGTTGAAAAGGATTGTCTCACCATTGCAATACATGATGCGATATTTGTAAGAAAAAAATAGTAAGAAAAATGCGAAGGCAGTACATAGCACAATTATGGGTGAGATGATTGAGTATGCAATCGTTATGCTACCGAGATTTGATAGTGTAGCAAAGAGAGGTGCGTAGTCTATAGAGTTAAGATTATTCATGTTCCGCTCATAAATATTCCGCCCAGTTCTAACTTTAGATAGGCGGTGGATAACAAAATGATCTATCAGACGATCAATTCTGAGAATCTCATTACCTGCAATAGTCAGTCCTTGAAGTATTGTGTACGAGCTGAAGAAGTTTGCCGATTTAGGCAGATCTTGAGCTAAGAGTGCTGGAACAGAAGTTGGAAATCTAACAGCTTGATATACAACCCTAGTTATTCCTGTAGACACAGTGAGCACAAGAAATACCTGAATAAATAAAAAGATGAACAAGTTTTTCTGGATATCCAACCCAACAAGAATGCCAACAGGGAAGTTTTTCAGCAGAGCAAATGAATAGAATATCTTAGGAACAAATGAAAAGAGCAGCTGTAATGCAATAGGCGGCAGTATTCCAGATACCGCTTCACAAGTCGTAGGCGACACCTTGTTAATCCAGCCGAGGATCGGAACGAGTTGAATGAGATACTGAAGCTGGGAGACAATGCCAATGAATGCTACAGGAAAGGACCAACCAATAATTACCGCAGCAATAAGTAGGTTAGCAGCACAGTGCCTGAAAAAGGTTACAGCAGGCCCGGTTTTCAGATTGCTCCAAATAATGTCTTGCCAACTTTCGATGTGCATTACCGAAGTGGATGTGAGTGAAAGACTGCTAGACTGAAAGACCCCGCTTCCTTGACTGCAAGCCATTTGCACAGCCGTAGGGCTATTAAATTCCACTATGCAGGAGTTTATCAGCGGGCATAAAATGCTGCTCATCGACTGGTATTTTTCTATTTCCTGGTTTAGTCTCTCCAGTTCGCCCTTATAGACAGGAAGTGCATCTACTCGCGAGAAGACAGATATGTCTTTGAAACCGGTGAGTTTTTGCCACAGATTTAAAGCGGTACATTTGGGCAGTTGATCTGCTTCAATGAAGTAACGCCATCTTCTTCCTGGGACAGTTTGCAAAGCTGTAGCTGTGGAAGAACCATTTATACTTGCCGATGGTACAACTTCTGCATCGCGTGCGGGGGTACTCAGCACTCGCCGTATAAGTCTCAGCTCCGCTTTTTCTAGCTTTTCAATATATTTGTCTCTTTCCTTTGTAAGTTTAACAAGCTCAGAGTAGTCACGGTTCATCCAGATGTGCTTGACACCCCCGGGGTAATGGGCGAAAGCCTTCAGGATCTTCGGCTCAAAAAGGAAAGTAAGTGGAATATGCTTAACCAATATTGCATTTGAATGCGGTAATGGGACCGATTCGATATGTTCATGCCGTATAGTCACGAATACTCGGAGCTCTCGGTAAATATAGAAACAGAGGAACAGTATGACACCAATCCCAACCAGACAGTGAACAAAGAGCCGATTAGGGCTATGACGAGATGAGTTTGTCCAGGATAGGCTATCCAGAGTTGTGTAACTGTCAGACCCTGCAGTCAAATTAAGAGGGACCAAAATGGGAATGATGAGGCAAGATAGAGCTGACCAATAAGCCAGCTGAAAGAGCATGAAGCGAAGAAGGAAATAAGCATCCAACCCCGAAGACTGTGCAACCTCCGCAAGGGGCGTAGAAAATAAAGGTTTTACCCAGGAAAATAGACGAGGAGAGACCTTTTTCACGCGCTGAGCCTTAGGAACCATAAAGGTTCGAGGCTGGTAGATCGATTCAGCTCTGGGTCGCAGTAGGCAAAAGCATATGACCTGCACAACAAAAATAGCCAGTGCAATGCCAATTGCAGAGAAAAATGACTGAATAGAGCGTTCCTGCTGATTCTGAGCAGTGCCAGCGTCGACGGCAGTGAACAGCTCGAGCGTCTGCTCGATTGCGAGCTTACCTGCCATTTCCGACGTTTCTACGTCAGCACCAGCCATTTAATCCGTTTTTCACTATTGCACGGAACTGCTGCGGTAACTTTAATTACAGAGTTTTGATATTTTTCACCTGAACTCTTTTATGTCGGGTGCGCAGTGTCAAGCGAGACAATTTAGACGCAGAGATCGGCAGAGTGGCAGGGTGGCAGGATGAGCCGCACTGCCTCTGCACGTGAGAGGATAAACACGGGTGTTGTCAGGGAGACGATCTATTCAACGCCGTAATCTGAGACATGCCGGTTCAAGCGATTTTAATCTCGTCATGGGGGAAATCGGCAAGACGTAGCCGTCCGGTGATCCCGTCCTAATAATACATGGGGAGTGAGCCCGCGGGAGTATCTATTTCTGGCTCTGAGTGCGTAACTACAGAACCCTCACTCACGTTACGGATCTTCACATTCAGCCCGGTAAATCGTCAGCTACCCACGTAAACCTCATGCGAGCCCTGCTAATTAGCCGCAGTTATATATAATAATTAATTTATTAAACTGCGTTTATCGCACTGATCCTGGGGTGCATTCCGTAAGATCTTCAAAATGGCTGGTTTTTCCAGCCATTTCATATCTGCGCCATCCCACGATCGCCACACCCATTACCCCATCAGTCCCTAGTACGTTTCTGATGAGCCAGATTATCTGTGCTTCATCGTATGGCTCAGCAGCGAGGGTTAAAAATAGTCTATGGAAGCCTGTATAGCCCCACTATAATCAGCTTATTTGAGTTGAGAAGAGCTTTGCAGGACTATGGTAGGCTTTGCTTTTGCAACATTTAGAGTGATCCCGGTAACGATATATATTGTAGAGTGGTCCCCCATGGATTAGTATCATAAAATCATCGCCTAACTACTTTTCTCTATCTGTTACTAGTTATTTCGCCACTCGTTCCTCTGGCACTTCGTGTATTTACAAAAAAGCTATCACGTACTCTTCATCTATCCATCCGTGTTAGTTACAAAAAAATGTACTTCAGCCATCTCGTTTTGATTTCAAGTGCTGTTGCCTGTGCTTATGGCCAGACCTATACTACCTGTGATCCGCTCACGGATACAAGCTGCGATCCTGACAAAGCTTTAGGATCAGCTCTTTCTGTGGATTTCACCCAAGGTGCATCATCCAACTTCACAGCAGTTGATGCTTCCGACCGAATTTCATATACAGATGATGATGGAGCCAAGTTCGTGATCCAGCAATCGGGTGACAATCCTACCATTGAATCCACCTTTTACATTATGTTCGGCAAGGTTGAAACTGTCCTGCAAGCTGCTCCTGGTATAGGTATTGTGTCCTCCTTTGTATTGCAATCGGACGATCTAGACGAAATCGATTGGGAATGGATCGGTGGAGATGCCTATCATGTTCAGACCAATTACTTCTCCAAGGGAAACACCACCACTTATGACAGGGGTGGAATGTCCGATGTCAGCTCCCCTCAAACAAGTTTTCACACGTACACAATCGAGTGGACCGATACCGAAATTGTGTGGTACGTCGATGGTACAGCTATTCGAACTCTGGCGTCCACTAATTCTGAAGGTTACCCTCAGACTCCAATGGCTCTCCGAATTGGCTCATGGGCTGGTGGTGATTCTTCTAATGCCGAAGGTACCATTGAATGGGCTGGTGGTGAGACTGACTATACTCAAGGACCCTTTGATTTCTATGTCAAGAGCATTTATGTCCAGGATTATTCCACCGGCACCGAGTATAAGTATGGAGATCAGTCTGGTGACTGGACCTCCATTCAAGCTGTTGATGGAGAAGTCAATGGAGACGCCAGTGCTGCTTCAAGCTCTTCGTCCGCAAGCTCATCTGCTACTGCCTCCAGTGCTTCAAGCACTTCCAGCACCTCTACCACCTCAACCACCTCTACCACCTCTACCACCTCTACCACCTCTACCACTTCTAGCACTACCACCACCTCCACCAGTTCTACTTTTGTCGTCACAACTTCGAGCCCAAGTACAAGCTCTACTCCTGTTCCCAAATCTAGTTCTACTTTTGCTCCCTCGAGTATTACTATTAGCACCTCAAGCGGCTCAGGCGTGGAACCTGTTACCAGCAAAAGTGTGCTTACTTCACCTACTGCTCTCGCGGATATCGCCAGCTCTGTGAGCACCGGCAACTCGTTGACTGTTCTGGGAGTACTAAGTGCTCCCGCCAGCTTGGCAACCTCGGTAAAGGCTGCTGTTAGTGCTTCTGCTACTGCAAATAGCACTACTACAGCTGTGGCAAGCAACGCTTCCTCTTCTTCCACCATGAACAAAATCGGCTATTTCACTTTGGCCGGAGCTTTCATGGGTTTCCTCCTTCTCTAATGAATGGTGGTATAACAAAACCTTCGCGGCAAGCGTTCCCACGCACTTAACTTATTATTGTAATTGTAAAAACCTTCAATTGGTGATGTGTAATCCATTGTTGGCTGCATCATTGATCAACCAATGCCTATAGGGCATCAGCATAGAGAATAGATAAAAATAGCTTGAAAGAGAATAATCTCATCTTCAGTTTGAGGCGTTGCTAGTCTCCGCCAATTTCTTTCTCCTAGAGGGAGGGACGTATTTCTTGACCGGATCCGGAATCCCTCCACTTCGACTCATATCTTCTATCAGATCTTTGCTATCACTTTCTGCTTGAAGGGTTGGCAATTTATCATCTCTGTTCTTTCCACCAATTGATTTGTTTTTTATTTCCTCAGTCTTCATGCTCAGAGCTGAAAGCATGTCTTCCATTTTCTCCATTTCTCCACTCTCGCCAACCTTTCTCGAATCAACATTTTTCTGTTCTTCGTTCTTGCCAATTACCCCACTTTCGGATTCTGTAGTAATCTGATTTCGTCTGGCTCTAGGAACATACTTGACTATATCCTCCAACGGCGTGAAACCGGGCCGTACTCTTACGGCCTTTCTGACCGTACCATCCCTTCTCATCGATCCTCCAACGTATCGAGATCCATCTTCAGTCACCGTTATGCCGGACGCAGTTATATTATTTCCGTTCATTCTGTGCAGCCTGAAATCCTTAAAAAGCGAGACATCGACTAATAATGTGCAGGTAAAATTCCCCATACAGGTAATATATTCAGCCGTTCAACCTGGACTTCCAGACAGGAACTTGATTACAAGTTCTGCTTACAAGAGCACAAGATCCAGCTTTACGAGATAAAAATGCTTGATAATGCTTTATAAATGCTAATGAGTGGCTAATGATTAACAAGATATTACGATGCCGAAATTATAAAGGTGGCTCTCTGATACGTAGGGTGAAATGCTCAGCACAACTCGGGCATTTGGCAGAGCCTTGTATCTTATGACTGTAACTAGTGTCAGATACATGCTTAATACCTATGCTTCATGGATTGCTCGCTGAGATCCAAAGCTCGCTGGTGTGCTAGGTCTTTCCTTTACCTTGTCTTTCTTCATCTCAAGCGGATTTTGAGGTATAAAGCAGCAGAATACAAATCCCAGGACCCCAAAGCCGATAAGAACGTAAAACGAATATCGGAATGCCTCCATGTAATATTCTCGTGCAATCTTTATGAGTGGCTCTGGAAGGTAGTGTAATGAGCCGACACTTGCGGGAGCTGCTCCGTCCAATAGTTTCTTCAGTAAAACACTGTCGCTCTTCCGAGACAACTGGGAAATCTTATTCTGAAAAACCACGCCTCCAATTGCAATGGACATTGATAAGCCCAGCTGTCTCACATAAAGCATCATGGAAACACTGGTGCCAATATCAGCAACCTTGACTTTTGTCTGCATGGATATGAGAAAACTCTGAAAATTGAATCCCGTCGCAAACCCATACAATGTCGGAAATAAAATCCTTTGTGATAACGGTGAGGAAGGACTCAAAGTCGATAGGAGGCCGATAAAAACTGTGGTAAATGCCAATCCTGCTCTCATCATCTCCGCATAACGTCCAATTTTTGAAATCATCATGCCTCCTGCTGCAGTCGCCGCTCCCATGACCAGTGCCTGCGGTAGGATATACAACGACGCAACAATTGCCGATGTCCCATAAACTGACTGGAACAAAAAGGGTAAAAAATAGACAATACCCATAAATGTCACTGCATGGCAGAAGGCGCCGGCAAACGACATGGATCGGGTTCGGGTCTTGAATAGCCGGGGCGGCATCAGTGGCTCAGGAGCCCAAAACCCTTCATATACGAAGAAAGCGATATATGAAAGGATGGAAAACACAAAAAATAAGATGACCTGGACTGAGTTCCAGGCGTACTTAACTCCGCCCCAATCGAGAGCAAGCAGGAGGAGGGAAGTTGCGAGGATGGAAAGTAAAACTCCAACAAAGTCAATTCTCTTAAGCCCTTCAAGAGCCTTCGTGTCTGGAGATTTGATCTTAAGGATAAAAAAAAGCGCAGTACCCATAATGCCGGCTACAGGGAGGTTGATGTAGAAGCACCATCGCCAGGCTCCTACCGATGCGAAAGCACCACCAATGAGTGGACCAGTGCAACTGGCTACCATCCACACACTGCCAACGGCTGAAATAAATAAACCACGCTCTTTGAGGGGAACCACATCAGATATAATAATGTGAATCAATGACATTATCGTGCCACAGCCGAGACCCTGGATAGTCCTACCAGCAATTAGCATATTCATGCTGACTGTTGCACCGCAAATTGTGCTTCCCAGCAGGAAGAAGCCCACTCCTCCAAGGATAATTGGCTTTCTACCAAATATATCGGAAAGCTTACCAGCAACCGGTAGAACCGAGCATGATGCGAGAAGATACGATGTACCAATCCAGGTGTAACCGTCGGAGGACTTCAGAGCCTCCGAAATTTGCGGGATTGAAGCAGTAATGATGGTCTGTTCCAATGCAACCATAAACAGTGTGACTGAGAGAATCAAAATGAGAGACAACTTTTGCATTTTCGTTAGGGGGGGTATCTCGTTTTCTGTCTCGGGTACAGGCTGTTCTACAGAGTCCTCTGTAGCATAGCCCTTTTCATAATCAAGGTGCTTAGGGTGCTGTGCAACTTTTCCGCCATAACTTAATGTTGAAGGGTTGGAAATCCTTTCTTCTTCAGATTGCTCCTGAGCAGTGGAAGATCCTCTACTATCGCTTTTTAAATAATACGGGCTATCATGGTCCTCGTATCTTTCATGTGTGACATCAATTGAATCAGTAATTGAGTTTGTATCATATGGGTCTTCCTGATAAGGAGAAGAATGGTTTTCGTATGCTGACTTTTGGGAGTGTGTCGACTTGCGATAAGTGTTCTGTTCTACTCTATTCCCCCGTCGATAAGGTGAAGAACTCGTTGCCTGATAAGGGGATGTACCATAAGGATTGGCCGTTGGCGTCCGGTAGGCAGAGGGTGAACCTTTGTCTGACACACCAGCGGAAATATTCTGATATGGTGAAATGTCAGTATCTCGGTCTCCGCCATAGGGAGAACCATTGCCATTGTTAATTTCTCCTTCATGGTGATATCCTCTCTCATAAGGATTTTCGTCCTGTAGAAAAGCTGGACCCAATCCGGAGCCATTATTTTCCACCGAGGGCTGGTATTGGTAAGTACCAATCTGATAGGGATTAGGCTTGTGGTATGGGTAATTAAGCGGGGGCCTCGATGGAGGAGAGCTTTTCGAATAAGGATCCAGATTTGACATGCTGGAGATATAAATTATCTTGCGAAGTAGTTCGCCGCTGATGTGGAACAAGTTAGGATGGAGAAGTAGGAAAACTTGAAGCACACTCAGATTGCTAAGTTATGCAGCTGGTCCAATGGCATCGATCTGTTTAAAAGGCTAAAGCTAATTTGGACAGTACCTTCATTTAACGCTACGCAATATCTAAGACAGTACTCCACAGAGGCGGCGGCGGCGGAGGTTGGATAGTGACGATAGAAAGAAAATAATATAGCTATAAAATGTTGTGTAAGGTCTGGTTTATGAAATTCTAACGAGAAGAAGAACTGGCTGGCTGCTGATGAGGGCAAGTCTTTATTCGAGGTACCTGCATTATATTTATCTGGCGTGATCAAGAAGGGTTCAGAAACGTGACAGAAGAGGAGAGATTTGTCAGCCCTCAAACGATGAGTACCGCTATGTGGAACCAAAATATCAGAGCCGCACCTCATGTCTGCTAATCTGATTGTATGACACTCTTGTCTGGCTGCATGTTTCGCAATTAGCTTGAGAGATTTATTCCGGTGCACAACGGGATTCTACTTCAATTGCTATCGCATGGTCTGCCCACTGAGCCATGAGTTTCGGAGTCGAGAGCAAAAGTAGTTGAACTGAGTGACAAGAAAGAGTCCGGTCTTGCCTTTACAAAAATTGCCGCCAGTTTTCTGGCGGACATAATAGGGTATCAATGGGCTATACACGTGGATTTCGTTTCTGGTTCGCTTGGTTCTGGCTTTTAGTTGATATATAGGGTTGAGCACATCCCCCCTGGGGTGTATCAGAAATACGGTAATTTTTCTACCGGCATATGATCCAAACATCAACTCGCAAATCCCGCCCATATGATAGTCTCACAATTGCAATGTATCAATTACTGGCTATTATTGTCAGAATAAGCTGTCTTGCCCGGTTACACCTTTCCTGCAGATATATAGTCATGCAATAAGGTACTGCACCGTGTCGGCATAACCGTTTTATCTTCAAAGTTTTCTTTAGAGGGAAAGAAAGTTAATTTTAGTGCCTTCTTTGACCTCATTTACGTCTGTTCTTCCAGTTAATAAAATACTAGCCATTATTGAGATTTTCTCACGGGTAAAGAAATGCCGGGGAGATTTCTATCCATTCGGATATTTATTACCGGAAAAAAGCGATTCCCTTAGCCAGAACTTCGTGAAGTATGATTGTAATATTTTATCAAATATGATAGCGTTAGCAGACATTTTTCACACCCCCCAAGACTACGTGCTATAACTAGTGGCATAGGTGCCAGAATAATGTGGCCATAAATGGAGTAATGACTAAGCCAGTTGCAAAGCTTACTGCTCTCCCACCCAATCACATCGTTTCCTTTTCACGAACACAAGCCCATTCAATTTTCAACAACTTGACAACAAGTTGACTAGGAAAATGGTATGTGAAAAGATTCTCAAAGCGAGCAGGCGTAGAACAAAATGAAAAGACTTATATAACTTGATTTTCGAAGATGATTCTTATCTACATTATTTGATTGTTCGAGCCCTATGTCTCGCAATGCTTCACGAAGCTCTGCAAGTGCTAACTTTCAGTCTTTTGCTACAAAGGTTTACAACACCATTTTCAAGCGAAATTCCATCTTCGTCGGCACTATATTTGCCACCGCTTTCTTTTATGACATGTAGGTTTGTCTGCTCACTCATCCATTATCATTGGATTGACTGTGAATAGCTCGGTAGACTAACAGTGCAGTGTTTTCAACAAAACCGTCGATGCTTACTACGACAGTATCAACCAGGGCGTGAGTATTTCTTAAATAAAGTGATCCGTCTAGGTCTATCATAATTAGGCTATATTTTGCTACCGAAGACGGATTGGATCAAACTAGGCAACAAAAACTAACCCTTCAGAAACAATGGAAGGATATCAGACATCGATACATCACCGCTGAAGACGAGGATGACGAATAGATGACAAACCAAGCATAATCTATAGACTACTACATAGGCACAAATACTATACAGTCTGAGTAACCGCAATATTCTGCAACGCTGAGCTTTGCAGTGGAGTCAAATGTTGCATCGTCTGCGATAGATTGGCTGTGCCATGTTGGGTTGTCCCCGGGACTCTGAGCATTGGTGAAGCATGTATTTAGTAGGATATCAGCGAAAAAAACAAAAATCCAATCCTGCTTTGAGTAATCAAACCTTGAATATCGCTCATATCTATAGTCCAAAATCCCAGGGATTGGAAAAACCCTGTTTTCCTTGCTGCTGATCGTCAAACCTCTCACAATCAACTGTAAACTTCACCCTCCCAACCTGAACCGACCTGACCAGATCAGCCCCAACTAGACAAACGCAGAATTGCAACTGGGCAAGATGGCCAGCCGTTTCGAAGATGACCCTGCGTATATCCAGCACTTGAAGACTTTCTTTCTTCTTTTGCCTCAGAGCGTCGAAAGATGCTCTGAAGTGGCGCGGACGATGATCCGAAGAGAGCTATTTCGTGCCGCCTCTGCGAACGGTCGACACATTGGTCTTTTTTTCCCTCATGTACAAGATAAGGAGTTTTTAACTCAGTTTCTGCTGGATGATACGGAAGACGAGTGGCTTTCTGACACTGATAGCTCGCGAAATGCGTCATCGTCCGGCTACGGAGTAAAGTCTGATTTCGACCCTTCCAATTGGGATTGGACTTTGAAACCCCTTTCAAAAGAACTAAAGGATGATCCGTATCACCATGGAAGGCCTTGTGTTAGAAAATTCAAAAGAGGAGAGCCTACCTATCGGTGTTTGTAAGTGTTTTTTTTCCGCCTGTGACTTAGTCGCCTCTAACTAATCTATAGAACCTGTGCACTAGATGAAACTTGCGTACTATGCAAATATTGCTTCGATCCGGAGGATCATGTTGATCACCAGATTTCTGTTAGTATTAGCCAGCGGGATTCTGGAGGAGTTTGCGATTGCGGTGATCCTGAGGCCTGGGTGCGCAAATTCCCCTGCAAATATTACAAAATACCAGACACCAAGCGAGAAGAAATTCCTCGCGAGGCGGTTGAGGCAATTTCAAACACTGTTAATGCCTGTCTAGACTATATGATAGATGTCTTTAATCAGGCTGATATTGGTGTGCATAAATACAAGACTGCCGAAGAGGTCGGGAAGAATCACGCCCTGTCTGAGCTTGCAGAGGAATCATATGGTCAGAAAGATTTATCTGACGCTGGAAAGTATGTATTGTGTTTGTGGAATGATCAGAAGCATTCCTTTTCCGATGCCCTGGAAGCGATCATTCACACTACTCACAAGCACGCTGATTTCGGCAAAATGGTCACAGGACGGGTGGATGCCCATGGAAGAGCCATGGTAGAAATAAGCAAAGATTTGTCTCGGATGATGGCTCATAAAGAAAGCATGGAAAGAACCGGGCTGGATAACACGGTCCGATATTCTGTTGACTTTTTCCGGGAAGAAATGTGCGACTGCATTGCCGAATGGTTGGATGCGATATCGAATATACCTTTGAGCGGTAATCACGAAATTACAAGAGAGGTTATTGGCAGTTCACTTTTACAGCCATGGAAGTACGGTACAAGGGTCTTAGTTCAAAATGACTGGGTATCTGGCAACCCTGATTCATCAAATGATCCAAACGAAGCCTACATCACCTGGCGAGCAAGCTTGAGGGGGCCGTATATTCCTCCACTTGGTTCAGATAATAATTGGGCTCAATACCCTGGAGCTACTGTTGATGGAGAGGACCATGAGTACAAGGATGCAGATCATATTTATTCTTACGACGATTCGGGAACTGACGAAGACGAAGCAACACCTGCAAGTATCCAGTCCGTGTTCACACAGTTTCAAGAGAACAGCTCTAGCAACATGTTTCTGCCGCCCGGATTTGACACTCAGGCTCATCAGCAATTTTGTGATCGCAAAGTAACGCCTTTAGCCGGATTCTGGACCGATGACACTCCGCAGAATGCTCTACAGATGAATAGCCGGATCCAATATCTCATGTTTTTTGACATACGATATTGGAAGCATCTGAGGACTGTCTTACGAGACATATTTATTTCTGTTCTTATATCAACGCCCGATTATAAGAAAATCCTTGGCATGCAATATTCAGAAATATACCCCCAATTATCTGAACTATACATGTTAGCTGATCGGGAGCCCGAATGCTCTATTATTAGCAGTATGTCGACGCAGTTGTTCACAACTCCCACTATTGCTACTGGCATGATTCAGCATGGCGTTTTCACACGGTTTCTAGCTGCTCTGTATACGTTTTTTACTGATGGGCGATTCGGGCCTCCCTCTTCTGTTGATTCCAAACGCCATGTCAGCAGTGATCCTAAAGTATTGAAAAATCATCGTTTCAATCAGATGTTCCATGACCTGGAATATATTCTCAGTCGAAATGGTGAGCCCAATCTGGTTTCCGGCAATGTTCCCAGAGTTACTCAACTCTGCGATTTTGCCATGCTCTTTCAGGGACTTTCACCCCTGCAGCGTCAGAAACACACTCACGTCGAATATGAGTCTGACTTGTGGATCTACTTTTTTAATACGGTTCCGTACGTTTTACAGCTTGGATTTGCCGTGGCCAAGGGGATTTCAGCTTGCTCGCCTGTTGAGGCTCATAGGACAATTTCGCGGGTGGCAAGACTCATAAGTGATTGGGCTCAAGGAGCATACAATGAGCGGCTAATCGATTCAGAGGTTAGGGATATCTCTCAAAAGTTCAAGGTTGTTGGCTGTAGCTTCGGTGGAAGAAGAGTCAGCTCTACGATTGTACAGTTCCGGGTTGACGAAGATAAGGTCAGCCTTCATCATCCCGTTCATGCCTTCTTGTCGTGGATGATTCAATACGGAAAGGTTGAATCTGTAGATGACCTTCGAAGAACCCTGTTGCCGGACAACCATATTCCGGGTGCAGAGATTGAGAATTTGGAACTAATATTTGATCATCCTATCCGAATTTTGGCGTTGCTAAGTCAAATCCAGGTAGGATTGTGGGTTAGAAATGGATACTCTGTCAGAAACCAACTATATCATTATAGGGATTTGACGCTACGTGACTCAGCATTCTTTAGAGACGTTTTTATGGTGCAGACAGCCCTCGTTGTCTTACCACCAGAAACTGCATTTCTAACCCTTCAAGATAGATGGTCGCTGCTCAAATGGCGAGGAGATGAGCTTTACGACGAAACGCAAAGAATGTATTTAATGGAAGATTTCTTACATTTCCTTATTGCTTTCATTGTGGAGAGAAATTACCTTCGCGGTTTGGAAGAAAAGGAGGTGAAGAGAAGGTACATTATCAAAGAGATTATTCAGTATCTTGCTGTGCGAGATTTATCTTTCTCTGATATTTGCAAGGTCATTCCAGAAGTATTGAGTGGGGATGAAATGTTCGAAACCGTTTTGAAAGACATGGCAAATTTCAAGCCTCCCAGTGGATTGAGGGATCATGGTACTTATCAGCTAAATCATGAGTACTTGTATCAGTTTGATACTCATTATATTCATTTTTCATCGGCCAATATTGAGGAGTCTGAATCGATTGTCCGAGGAAACATTGCCAAAATTGCTGGTAAGCCAATTGAAGAAGTTGTGTTAGAACCTCCTTTTGAAGCGATTGAAAGTGGTCCTTTTATGAACCTCTCAGTCTTCACCAGAACGGTCAGCTTTGCTAAGTTCATTTTTGGTATTCTTGGCTTCATTTTGGAAAGCAAATCCGGAACTCAATATGATGGAGTGATCAGTCATATTCTTCAGCTTCTTCATGCTGCGGCTGTTGATGACTTGAACGTTGAAAGGACATTGAATGTCCCACTTTCGGATAGTTTCTGCTTTCTTATGTGTCTTCAGTCTGCGGAAGAAGACGGCAGCAAGTGTATCGTTGAGCTGTTACTAGAGCTCAAAACCAATGCTGATTTCAAGGTCCATGCTGCAAAGATCGAGAGGATCTTTGATTTGCTTAAACAAAGAGATGAAGAGCTGGTTAAGGACAGCTTAGAAAAAGCTGTCTCAGCCAGATCTCTTTTTGCTGCTGAGATACATAGCGGTACAGCGTCCGTCAAAGAAGGCTCCGTTGGTGTTGATTCCGAAGAAGGAGACGAGGAAACTGAAGCAAACCGTCGAAAAAGACTTGGTAAACATCATCGAGAGCGTATCTTTGAAGAAATGCGCAAACAGCAGCGAATGTTTGCCGAAAAAAATGTTGAGAGCGAGCCAGAAGAAGATGTTATGGAAGAAGATACCAATTTAGAGGAAGGGAATGAGGCTTCTGGACCACAAAATGCTGTGTTCCCATCGAGTAATTGTATTCTCTGCCGAATGCCTGACGACAAGACCAGTGTGTTCGGAGTAATGTGCTATGTCATGAAATCTAATGTTGTTAGGCAGGTTCCTTGGGGTGAGAAAGATTGGGTTTATGAGGCATACGGTTGCAACAAAGATCTAGATGATGAAATTCAGGATGGGACATATGAAGAGGTTGGCAATGACAATTGGAAGGAGTATCGAAAGAAATTTAGGACGAGCCATCAAATTGGACCCGGATTTCCCTCGCAGTTTACTTCAAGAAAAATGGTCGTTACAGGCTGTGGCCACGGAATTCATTATCAATGCTATCGAGAGCATGTTAATGCAACGGTTGCACGTGCGGCCCAGGTGAATCGAAATACACCTGAGGACGTTAAGCTTGGTGAATATCTGTGTCCTCTGTGCAAAGCCTTGAACAACACTTTTGTGCCTGTTCTTTGGAGAAACAACAATTACTGCTTGGAAGAAGTAATGATGGTGAACGAGTTTGGAGAAGTGGAATATCCTGATAGTATGAGTGACGAAAACTTCCTCAAGAAATTAGAGAGCTTGTCGTTCAGAGGAAGGGACGAAGGTATAAACCAGGGCCATGCTATCAATACTATGGCAATGCGAACCAACAAGAACCTCTTACCTCACTTTGAGAAAGCTTTTAAAGATCTAGAGTATGCAATGGTCAACTCATCGGCAGTTGAGGGCCTGGCGTATCAACTTCGTGAATCAATGACGAACCCTTTTATGCAATTTGCGTTTGATGATCAATCTTGCGGTAGCTTTGGGCGAACGCAGGCTCAAATATTCCGAATTTCTTCCTGGCTCGCAAATTCCATTACCGACCTGGAGATTTCTTTGAGAGGAAAAAAGCATCCTAATGCGATGGGCGGTTTGCTGCTTGACCAGATACCTTCTCAGTCTATGCAGTTACTGCGTGTGTTCACTGAGTTTGTGCGATGTTATGCAAGATATGCCTTGCTGCCAAATGATTTCGACGAGTATCCGTTTGTAGCACCATATGATCTATTATGGCCAGGTGGCACAAATCCCTTACCTTTTAGAGACTTTACCTTTGGTGCTTTGATAACTGGGCCATGCCTTGGACTGGAGGTTCCGCAAGTTTTGAAAATGAGCTACGTTTCTGGTATCTTGCAAGTCGTAATGTCCTTAGCAGCACAGGTAAATATCGGAGGCGAATGGGTCTCAGACCCGCTTCTGTTTGATCTTCCTCGTGTTCCTGGCTGTGACGATGAAAAGGTTCTAACCGCATTGAGCAATATTGCTGGAGCAGCTAGAATTGTTGTTGAGCAGGATTATTCATCTCCGCAGACTTATGTGTGGAATAACGCTACGTTTGGACAAATCGTTTATACGATGTTGTCGCGACAGATACTACCTTTCCTTCGACAAGCTGCTATCCTTGCTAATCTTCTTGTTGGAAGTGGATATGATCCATATAATTACATGGGATATGACACTGGTTACGAAGGAGATAAGCTTTGTGACTTCCTCGGAGTTCCTCATTTAAATGACATGTTGATTAGGATGTCCACGCAAAATACGCCGGAGAACTACATTGTGAGGAAAATGATAGGCAATAATTTTCAAAAATTCGACAGTGGGCTAGACTATCCTGGTGTTATCAGGTTGTTGCACTTGCCTCATCGATTGGATGAATTTTTCAATGTGTCCAAAAAGGAATTTACTGAGGAATTACCATCAGATCCTGCAGTGTGTCTGTATTGTGGGAAGACTATGGGTGTCCAGACACCTTCAGCACTGGATACCTCATTGGGACAATGCTTTACGCACGGAGCTGAATGTGGAGGGAGATTGGGGATGTTTATTTTGCCTAAGAGGTCATCGTTGCTGTTATTGAATGGTGAACAAGGCTCATTTGCCGAAGGACCGTACCTTGATTTGCATGGCGAGCCAGATGAAACCATGCGGCGAGGAAGGCCGCAGTTTTTGCAGCCAAACCGATACGATCATTTTGGCAGAACCCAGTGGTTGCAACATGGATTAGCTAGTTACATTGCGAGACGATTGGATAGCTTTATTGATAATGGAGGGTGGGAGACATTGTAGTCTTGAGTGCCTGAGTGATGTAGGCTGGTTGTATAGATATAATTTGAATTTTGCATATATTTCCATTACTTCTATCACGGGCTGTGTGTCCTAATTAGTTGAGATTCGTTTCTTCGAGCTTTTGAGCGGCTTCCTCAACCCTGTCTGGGGCAGCACCACCGGGATATCTTGTACCGATCTTCTTTTCCTTCTTCTTCTTCTTACCCTCTTCTTTGATGACAGGATAGGCTAGCTCCTCCAGTTTCTTGAACTCATCGTTGGACAAGGCAGCACGGATAGGCTCGAGTAGTGTGTTGATTCCGTCCGCAACACCGCTCTTCAAGTCTTGCGGAGAAAGCTTTTCAGACGCATAGTCAGTCTTTAACTCTTCAATGGTATTGTAGAAAATGTTACCACCGTACTGCTCGGGTCGGTTGATGCTGAAGCCGCCTTTATCACCATCCTTCAGTTGAGCAATAGGGAGAATGACAAATTCGATGAAAGAAATGAGACCATTACCTTCGACTTCACCAGGAGCAGCATAAGCCTTAGAAATCTTCTTTTGAACTGCTTTAGGATCTTCAGTAAGGTCAATCTTGGAGTTGGGGTCAGAAGCAGACATCTTACCGCCCTGGTTAAGTCCTGGCACCATGGGATTCATTAAATGAGCTCTCTTCTTGTAACCAACAGAAGGCAGATTCTCCTCGGCAAGAACAAAAATCTTTCTCTGATCAACACCGCCGAATTGGGCATCTACATCTAGGTACTGCTCATCAAGAGCCTGCATGAGAGGATAGATGAGACCAGACAACAGAGGATTGTCCACTTGTTTGACAACATCAGCACCAGCACGTTTGGCAGAATTCTGAGAAACGACGTTGGAAAGTCTGAACAGATCAAGAGTGTAGTCAGCAGACAGCTGGTAGGACTTGCCGATGATGAACTTGAGCCGATCAATAGGGACACCAATGCTAGTAAGAATGGCCTTAACCGAGTATTCGTAATATTTCACACGATATTCAACGACTTCCAAAGGAGCCTTCATGTTATCGAGAAAAGCGTGTAGATCAGCAAGAAGAACAATCACTTCACAGCCAGCCTTGAGGAAATGAGCCAATTTAGTCATAGGCACAAAGTAGCCACAGTGCGGTTTTCCGGTGGGTGCAGTTCCCCAGTAGATTTTCAGAGGTCGCCCCGAAGCAATTACATCCTTTATAATCTGCCCGTTGAGGGTCTCCTGGAGATTATTGGTGATCAGCTCGTATTTTTCGTCGTTAGATAGGTCTGCCATGTTGGTTGAGGAGGTGAAAAATGGCCCATCGCCAAAACCCGAAAAAAACATCACCGTAACCAGCATCAAGGGTATATATAGTGTATATATAGACAAAGCATGGACGTAGATGAAGCTGGATCTCAGCAGACAATTGGCATTTTAGGCGCTGGGGAAAAACTAGACGAGGAGTCCGTTCGATCTGACGATGAACAGTTTTATGTGCGATATTATGCTGGGCATCGGGGAAAGTTTGGACATGAATTCCTAGGTAGGTTAGATATTTCGTCATTGTTATGTCATGCCGAGCCGACTGGGCGTATTTTAAATTGACTAATTGACTATAGAATTCGATATAAGGTTAACCGGAGATCATACCTCGGGATTACTGCGCTACGCCAATAACTCGAATTATCGAAATGACAGCATGATCCGAAAAGAAACTCAACTCTCCATGTCAGTGGTAAGAGAGCTGAAGCGAATCATACGTGACAGTGACATTGTACATGAAGACGACAAAGACTGGCCAGAGGCAAACAAAAACGGTAAACAGGAATTGGAGATCCGGCTAGGCAAGTATCATATCTCGTTCGAAACGGCGAAACTGGGCTCTCTCAGCGAGGTACAAGAGAGCGACGATGCAGAGGGTCTAAGGGTATTCCATTATTTGGTTCAGGATCTGAAAGCTATGATCTTATCGTTAATAGCGCTGAATTTCAAGGTAGGTTGGAATTTATTAATCGAGGACGTACATTTACTAACCCTCAGATCAAACCGATATGAGCGAACCACTTCGGCCAGTGATATCACCAGTCGACTTATTTATAATTATTGGTTTATCTTGTATCTAGAATCTTTTTTTTTCCCCCTGTATTTAGTATATTTGATTATATGGTTTCCGTCTCGATTATCTTGTCTGTTGTAATATTCCCCAAGCGCAGATTCACTCACTCCCTATTTCCTGCTTATTTCTAAATACTAGCTACGCTTTATCATATATAATAAAATTGCATGTGTGTATCAATAGTTTATAGTATCCCGGATTC
Source organism: Zygoascus flipseniorum (assembly GCA_030565365.1). NCBI lineage: Eukaryota > Fungi > Ascomycota > Dipodascomycetes > Dipodascales > Trichomonascaceae > Zygoascus > Zygoascus flipseniorum. The sequence goes on from JAJMBR010000007.1 coordinate 356,780, forward strand.
ATGGAACCCTGGGGCCAGTTTTGTTTCTCGGACATTCAAATGACATCTGTTTCAAATCCATTTCTCGATACAAATTTCAGCCACTCGCTCCTTCACGGTAAAATTATCTGCAGGGCATCTCTAGCTGCTCGACCAACGCAGAGCAGTTGACATTTTCTCTTTCTAATAATTTAGTTCAATCCAGCACTCTTCAATCTCCGGGAATCATTTTTGCTTCAATTTAGATTATTTTATCCCTGCCTGTTTCTGATATGTTTGGTAGCGAGCACGTTCCAGGATGGAAGAGACCCCAGACAGACGCGCCTTCGTCACCAAAACCAGAGCCAACTTTACAAGTTCCTGCTAGCCCAAACGGAGTTAACGTCACTGGACAGAAACGTCCGACTTCGGTTTATAGAAGGCCGAATTCGGTAGCTCAGGTCCAGAATGACCCCAAGAGACCCAAGACTGAAAGCCCACCAACTGGTCGTCTTCTTTCACTGTCTGATAGATTTGCCTATAAACCAAGCGTGAACTCTTCTTCTTCTGCGTCTACTGTGTTCAGTCGGTATTCTGCTCTGTTATCGGGCGGTGGATCGTCGAGTGTTGCCGGCTCGTCCCCTTCAGTGCAGACAAAACCTTCTATGGCAAACCCAGTAGGCTCTTCTGCTGCTGCTAAAACTTCAAACGAGAAAATCATCAGTCGGCTTTCTGCTGTTTTCCCCAGTCAGTCCCATGCTGTTCTGCAGTCGGCTGTAAATGTCTATAAGACATTTGACGCTGCCGCAGATTTTCTTTCCAAGCAGGATCAGAAACCTGGCATGACAGCCAAGCGTGAAGTATCTAAACCTTCCATGTCAATTAGGCAGAAGTTCTCCTCTGGAAATCAGCAGAAGCTTCCAGCTGCCTGGAAAACACCGTCTGCAGACAGTGATGAGGAGGATACCAGAGCTGCGAAGCCTTTCAAACGTCTCTTCAAGAAAAGCGATGAAAAGAAGGAGCCCACTCCTCCTCCTCCTCCTGTCAGCCACCAAGACTATTCTGATCAGAGTGAAGATGATGCAGGATATGACTCTGCTGAAGAGGCCGAGTTTGAGGAAAGGGTTCTTGACTTTCTTAACTCCGCTTCAAAGGAAGATATTGCCGATATTGCAGCTTGCGGCGAGGATTATGCCACAGTTATAGTATCCAAGCGGCCATATAATACCCTGTATGCTGTCAGAAAGGTAGAGGCTCCTGTCGATGTCCAAGCAGCTGCCGCTCAAGCCCCCAAGAGAGGACGGAGAGGTCCGAGAAAGACGCTCGGGGAGAAGATTGTTGATGCATGCTCTAGTACCTTACGTGGCTATGAAGCTGTGGATTCATTGATCAAAGACTGTGATGATCTTGGCAAGGAAGTTGCTGGTGATATCAAGAAATGGGGTGTAAGCACTAACGGTGGAGAGTTAGATATGGTGGACGTCAAATCTTCCAGTGACAGCGGCTACTTTACTGAAAAGCCTCACCTTCTATCTGATGATCTAGTATTGAAGGATTATCAACAAGTGGGCATTAATTGGCTGTCATTGCTATATTCACGGAAACTTTCTTGCATTCTGGCTGATGAGATGGGTTTAGGAAAGACTTGCCAAGTAATTTCGTTCATTGCCCACCTTAAGGAGATTGGTGTTAATGGCCCCCACCTTATTGTTGTTCCTGCATCTACACTCGAAAACTGGCTACGGGAATTTCAAAGGTTCTGTCCTGCACTATCTGTTGAGCCTTATTATGGCTCTCAAAATGAACGTGCTGACATTAGAGATGCTCTTTCGGCTGAAGGAGTTAGTTACGATGTTATGGTTACGACATATAATCTTGCATGTGGAGGAAAACAAGATCTAGGTTTCTTGAAATCTAGAGATTTTAATGTATGCGTCTATGATGAAGGTCACATGCTGAAGAATAGCCAGTCGGAACGTTACGCAAAGTTGATGAGGCTGAAAGCAAAGTTTAGACTGCTACTTACGGGAACGCCGCTTCAAAATAATCTTCAGGAACTGGTTTCGTTACTGTCGTTCATGATGCCGAAGATGTTTGAAGAGCGACGGGGAGATCTGGCTATCATTTTCAAGCACAAAGCCAAGGCCAGCGATTCCAGCGACAAAAAAAATCCTTTACTATCTGAACAGAGAATTCAGAAGGCCAAGACTATGATGACGCCGTTTATTCTGAGAAGAAAGAAGGCTCAGGTGTTGCAGCATCTTCCAGGCAAGACCCACGAGGTTATTTATTGTGATATGACGGAATCGCAAGGGGAACTGTATCAAAAGGAATACTCTGAATCGAAAAATGTTGAAACGGGAGGCGAAGTTGATAAGAATGGAAAGAGAAGTGCCACTCCTGGCGCAGCTAGTAAGATTCGAAATGTTCTGATGCAATTGCGAAAAGCGGCAATCCACCCGCTGCTGTTCAGGGAGCAATTTGACAACGACAAATTGAAGAAAATGGCTAGGACTATTATGAAGGAAGAGAGATATGCTACTGCTAATGAGCAATATATCTATGAGGATATGGAGGTCATGAATGACCTGGAATTGACCAGATTGTGCGAACAGTTTCCTGCCACGATAGGAGCTTATGAATTAAACGATAGAGATTGGTTTAATTCTGGAAAGGTTCAAAAGCTTCAGGAGATTGTTCCGTCTATGAAGGAGAATGGGGATCGAATACTGATATTCTCTCAGTTTACCCAAGTGTTAGACATATTAGAACGAAGCTTGGATAAAATGGGAGTGACATTTATTAGATTGGATGGTCAGACACCAGTTGATATGAGACAGGATATGATCGACAAGTATCACAATGAAAAGGATATTACGGTGTTTCTTTTGTCGACCAAGGCTGGTGGATTCGGTATCAACCTAGCTTGTGCCAACAAAGTAATCATTTTTGATTTGTCATTCAATCCTCATGATGATAAGCAAGCTGAAGATCGGGCTCACCGAGTAGGTCAGACTAGGGAGGTGCATGTTATTCGTATGATCACCAGGAATAGCATAGAGGAGAACATCCTGACATTGGCCAACACAAAGTTGGCCTTGGATAGAAGTGTAGCAGAAGGAGCTGTTGACGAAGAAAAGGAAGAGCAAGAGAATGAGTCCAATGTTGCTAAGATGATGGGATTGTTTTGACGATGGGTAGACTACGATGTGGACGTAAATAATTAATAAAGAGCATTTTTTTTTTCGTCATGAGCGTGATATTGATGGTAATATGGAAAGAAAGTTATAACAAAACCACCTCCATTCTAGTTCCCTTTGAACTTTTTCCACTGGAGCTCCTTTTCTTGCTCTCTATAGCCGGCAGGGAGTTCCTGGAAAGAGTCGGGCTTGGTGGCTCGAGGCTCAATGCTTTCTAAATCGGTAATGACGCGGCCAATGGGAACGCCTCGTCGCGGTGCCTCAGGAACAGGCATATTATCGAAGGTCATTGTGTCAGGTTTCCTGCTCGGTGAGAAAAGAACCAGATGACGCTCTGATTCGTTGGCGTTGTCGACAACCTTCTCCCATCGTTGCTTCTCGAACTTTTCTCGAGTAGTTTCTGAGGGCTTGAGAAATGACAAAAACGACTCGATTTTGTCGCCAACAACCGACCGGGAGCCGGCAAGATGCGATTGAGACTGCCTGGAAAGACCGTCATAGTACCACAGTCCAAAGAACACTGAGCCTACGGTAGCCCAAGCTATGGTAGATGCCTTAAGCAACGGTTCCTCGGGGCCAAATTCGGGGCCATGAGCGTAGCCACGTGTGAAAGCTCGTCGGGAGGCGACTTTGGGCAGTGCAATGCGAGAGGTGTGACGAAGCATGTCAGTTGGTGCTATGATGGTCGACGGGGTTGGTGGGATATGCGAAGCTTTTTTTGTTTGACAAAATTGTGTGCAATGTTATTGGTGGGAGCAGTGGATACGGAGTTGCCTGATAGGGTAGTTCCGCGGACTACTTACCATTTTAAGGCAAACCTAAAGCAGCGCATTAGGAGAACAACATTGTTGTGAAGAAATTGGCCAAAATATGTACTGAATGCAAATATACAGGGTGCGAGCTCTTCGTATTTGGTCAGAGCATGGATGACGATGATTGGGCAGACGGCCTTCTGCCGGATAGTTGTTTTAGAAAAGGCGCACCCATTCACTTCATTCGACCAACATCACCTGAACCAAATCTTGGAGCATATTAGCATGTTATTGGCGCTTGGATCCAACGGAAACCATCAGCTCGGACTAGGATCCCACAATAAGGATATTTCTGTGCCAGAAGTGGTCGCTTTTGCACATGAGATTGACATCCAGAACATCTACTCTGGGGGGAATCACACTCTGTTCCTGACTGCCGATGGTCAGTTATTTGGTTGTGGACTGAACTCTCGGCACCAATTGGGTGACGTAACAGATGAGACACATCATCATGTGGTAGATGCAGTGAATATCCCGGGCAAGTACCGAATGGCTGCGACTGGATGGGAATATTCTCTGGTTGTAGATGATCAAGGTGATTTGTATGGAGCTGGATATGGGCCGAAAGGAGAACTGGGCCTGGGCGAAACTATAGAGACGAAAAAATTCGAAAAAATCCGCGGGATCCCCGGACAAATTATAGACATCAAAACTGGCCTAAATCATGTGCTTGTATTGTTGGGCAATGGCTCTGTATATGGTTGGGGGATTTCTCGCAAGGGACAGCTGGGCGATGAGCATGTCGCAACTAAGATGATAAGAACACCGACTTTGCTCTATAATGGAGACTCAAAAGTTACTCATATAGCTTGTGGAAAAGATTACAGTGTCTTGGGTAGTAGTGAAACCGGAATTGTTGCTGTATGGGGTACTGGCAAACTAGCAGCATTGAAACAGGCCCCTGTAGAACTGGCTGGAGCTATTAAACAGCTATGTTCTGGCTGGTCTTCGGTCCATGTTCTTGATAACAAAGGAAACCTGTATTCATGGGGAAATAACAGCCACGGTCAGCTGGAAGGGCCTCGTGATATCAAGATTAAAAGCATTGCGATAGGATCTGAGCATGGTTTGGCTCTTACTGATCAAGGAACCGTCTATGCCTGGGGATGGGGAGAACATGGAAATTGCGGGACGCAGGGTCTTGGAAAAAATTATTGCTATAAATTACAAGAGGGCTCGGCTGCAAAAATATTTGCCGGCCATGCGAATTCGTGGATTCAATTGGATTAACAGGAAAAAAAAAACCGTACATACTCTAACTAACGGGATATCGCAAAGACCTCTTTCCTACAGCATGTCAATCACACAATAAGGTTGATGAAGCAAGAAATATGTATCGCTCTGCATTTGCTCTAGTGCACTAGTATCGAGTGGGCAGTGTGGATGTTAGCACCGTCTGCTCTTTCTTGTGCACATGATGGAAAATCCAAGAAGTTTTGCTGGCTCGGCTATATAGTGAGGTGAGGCGAGGCTGGGACCCTTTCTTTCAAGTACCTCGAAAAGTACCATACGCAATAATGTTCGGAGTGATTTGCGCAGGACGGCCTGTTCAAACTGAAATACACCAGGTTGATGCGAATAAATATATCTTCACTATCAATGATGCTGCCAAGATCAATCACCTGGTGGTGTTCTTGTTGCCGGGGGGTAAGAATGTCCCCACCGTAATATCGTGATCTGAACCAAAAACTAACATCTGTTTTTTACAGCTCAGCTTGATCCAGCCTTAGCTGCCTCTGTTTATTTTCAGCTGCCTGAAAAGGACTTCAAACTGCTGGGAAGGTGAGTGCCAAGAACAATGAATGGTTGTGGTGATAATATGAACATTGAGACTGACGCAGCAATCAGCATATCCAACATCAAGCCGTCGGCAATTTTCAAAATTAATTCGAATACCTCTCAAGGTACTTCGCATGGCGACATTGACGAAATGATGATGCAGGACGATGAGCCTAATGTTGTGTACGACATCAATGTGGGAATTTCCATAGAGCCCATTCAAATGGTGGAGGAAAGCCTTAAACAACAGAGAAGATTGAGTGCGACTACTCCATTACTCCCTCCTCCAATTGTTTCGGCACCTTTTGTTCCGACCAGCCCTTCAGATATTGCTGTTTTGGCCAACAAGATTGTGAAGCATGCCTACAACTTTCTTGGAGGTTTTGTCACACCCGATGGTAAAGTACCAATGAAGGCTTTTGACGAATGGTGGACTAAGTTCAAGAATAAGATCCAAACAAATCCGCGGTTTTTGGATGATTTGGACTAGGTTACAGGGTACTTTTTGAGGTTGTACATCTCATTATGGTCTCCTATACACTCTTAGTAGACTACTAAAAATTCATGCATATTCAGGTCTTCTACCTGTTATAATATACTCCTTGTCTTGTTTATCCGTCTGTGCGTCTTCTTCATTGAGAATTGACTTGAACTTGTGGGGATCTTGTTTGATTTTCAATTCCAAGTCTACTGCCAGTTTTTGCATTGTTTTTATTTCTTTTGCCAACTGACTGTTTCGTTTGAGCAGGTTGCTGTTCAAATTATCGGAATCCAGTGAGCTGTGAATCATGTTGATCAAGTACTTGTAATGCTGATGAGAGTTGGAGGAGTGTGAATAATTTGAAATGGCAGATGCCAGAGCGTCTTGATCCGGGCCCTTTGAGCCACCAGGCTTACGAGACAGCTCGTCCATTTGATATGCAAGTTTTAATAGTTCGTCATCCGATAGTGATGCCACATTATACGACTGAGAAGCGGCCAATTCAGGTCCAACTGATACGGCTAGTCTGTGCTCATTGACGGCAATTTCCTCTCTTGCTACCTGGATTTTCCTTGCAACATGTTCCTGAACCTGCAGAACACAATGACGTATAGTTTGATCGGTAAAAACCTTTTCGCAATAAACTTGTCTTCGGTAGTTGATCTTGTCCAAGGCTTTGAGGACTTGCTGTGGAGAACTTTCAAACAGCAATTTTTCCATCAAATCATCACTGATTCTGAGTTCTGACGAGAGTACATTGATCTCGTTTTCCAGAAACTCTAGAACCGTTGAGTAGATGGTGTCCATTGACTCGGTCGTTAGCTATATAGCAGTTCGCGTTTGGAGTGGTGCGCTAGCTGAAAAGTCAAAGTAACCCTGGCAACCGGTAATTACAGAAGTTCGATTGCCCAGCCAGTAGGCGGCGGCGGCGGCGGCGCGTTGGTGGGGCTGAGGCAGTAGGGAGAAAATCGACAACTTTAGACTATGCATGTACGTTTTGAATGGGTTGGCTCAGTTTGCACCATCACGCACGGCATTTTTACCAATTAAACATGAAAATGAATATGGCGCCTTTTGCTAGGTTATAACCGATGATCCTATGTTTAAACTATTAATTTTTAATATGCCACGGATAGATCAGGGGGGCCGTGCCCAATGAGTTACCGGGATGCTGACTGGGGTGGGGGGGGGGGGGTGATGGGGTGAATTGATTTGGTTTGTTTGTTTTCCCCCCTAAAAAGATGAAAGATATAACGGATTTTCACAACCAAATTAGGGTGTAAACAGGCAAAGAATCGGAGCATGCATGCAATAGAGCAGCAGTCAGATGAAAACCCCCCGGTAAGAACTTGTCATATTCAAGGGCGAGGAAAGCCGACGGTGCCTGGGGATGCAGGTTTCTGTTTCTCTGGGATTCCCTATTATATTTTGTTCCATTCTATATTTATCTCATTTAGGTTCTCCCGTTTAGGCTCGAGTTAAAGCTTGGAGGTTGCATGACTCCAAAAATACTCCTTTAATGAGCCTCACATCACGCCAAAAATGGCCCACCTAGCTTCGTGAAGGGGGTTCAACCAAAATTGAGCAGACTGCAAATAGCCAGATCAAACGCCGGTTAATAGGCTCAGCTTTGATAACAGATTCCGGTATACAAGTCTGAAACCCACACTGCACAAGCCTGCCTGTCCGAGCATTAGTCTGGACCCCCGTTCGAAGATCTGTGCTTGAAGCATGGGGCCTCATGCCATTCAAATTGCTTTTGAACTAGGTGGTGTCCTAAAATCATATAAGGCAGAGTTTTCCGCTCCTTTACTCAATCAACTTTAGTTCATTAATCTCTGGACCTTTTTTTTCCTTTCGTGTGCCAAAAAAATGAGACTATCTAACCTATTGCTTACTGCTGCTACAATAATCGGCTCCGTGCTGGCTGATACAAATCCCCTTTCATTCCCTGCCTGGGGCTCTCAGATCAATGCTGGTCAAACCTACTCTATTACCTGGAGCCCCACTACTTCAGGCAATGTGAACCTGGTGCTTCGATATGGCAATGCCACGGATTTGACTACTCTGTCTACTATTGCTTCTGGTATTACCAATTCTGGTACTTACTCCTGGGCTATTCCTAGTACTCTTGAAACTCGTACTGATTACACTGTGGAGATTGTCGATTCTACTGATACCACTCAAACAAACTACTCTCCCTTTTTTGCCATTCTAGCTACTGGCCAGGGAATCACCGTTTCATCGGGTGCTTCCTCCAATTTAGACGTTATTAGTGGTAGCCTCACCACTTCTGCTTCTGCTTCTGCTTCTGCTTCTACTGTTTCCTCTGCTTCGGCTAGTGCTTCGCCCTCTGCTTCTGCCAGTGCCGGCTCTTCTGGTGCTTCTAGCACTGGTGCATCTTCTGCTCTTGCTTCTGCCTCTGCTTCTACTTCCGCTTCTGCTTCTGGTGCCGCTTCCAATTCTACTTTGTCTTCTACCAAAAAGAGCTCTAGCTCATCCAGCTCTGGACTGCCCACTTCTGCTGCTGCTGCTTCTGCTTCCTCGTCGGCTACCAAAGCTTCTTCTTCGGCATCCTCTGGTGCTGCTACTAGACAAGCTGCTGCTGTTGGTGCTGTTGGTTTTGCTGTCGGAGCCATGATGATGCTGTAAACCGTTGAGGGCTCAAGATGAACATTTTAGGCGTTCAAAATTAAAGTATTTATTAATAGGCCATTTGCCATAGATAGTAATAACTATGTTTATTCAGTTGAATCTGACGTAGCTGACTCTAATGCCTGCAAGACGTCATCAACCAAATCTTGCGTGTCTTCAATGCCAACCGATAGTCGTACAAGGTTGTCAAACACACCAGAAGCTGCCCTATCTTCAACAGGAATGCCAGCATGAGTCATGACAGCAGGGATTTCACATAAAGACTCGATTCCTCCGAGCGATTCCGCTAGAGTGAACAGTTTGCTGTTCTGGCAAAACCGGTCTGCTGCTTGAGCACCACCCTTGACTCGAAGCGAGATCATTCCTCCACCAAGACCGTCTCGGTGCTGTCGTAAAATGACACTTCGTCGAGTGTGCGACTTGAGGCCGGGATAAGAAACTGCTTCAACAAGAGGACTGGCTTCTAGGGCTTCGGCAATGACCTGAGCACTGGTGGAAGCCTGTTGCACTCGCAAGTGAAGAGTCTTTAGACCCCGATGAGCTAGCCAACAATCAAACGGAGAAGGAACGGCACCAATAGCATTCTGCAGAAATCGCAGCTTGTTATGGATCTCCTCTGAGTTGGTAGCGGCCACTCCCATGACTACGTCAGAATGACCATTGATGTACTTTGTAACTGAATGAACCACCAAATCAGCACCGAGAACCAAAGGGTTCTGGATGTAAGGACTCAGAAATGTGTTATCCACAACCAGCCATAGAGGCCGGTGAAACTTTGCCCGAGCAATCTGCACGATTCCGGCCACCTTGGAAATGTCAGTGATGGTCAACGTGGGGTTCGAGGGTGATTCTATCCACACCAAACGGGTGTCTTCGGTGATCAAACTCTCAAGATTTTCCTCGACAGAATTGGAAAATGTAGTACTAACGCCATGGGCGTTTGCTACCTTGGTGAAATATCGATGGGTACCACCGTAAACGTCTCCAATGGACACCACATGAGAGCCCTGGGCCAAACTCTGAAGAACATTAGAGGTTGTAGCCGAGCCAGAAGAGTAGGCCAGAGCAAATCGGGCCTTTTCTAAAGCTGCAATGGCCTCTTCAAATGCGTCTCGATTGGGGTTTGCCGACCGAGAGTACTCGTACGCTCCAACAGGATTCGCTGCACTACTTTGAGCAAACGTAGTCGACAAGGATATGGGCTCGATTACTGCTCCAGTTTCAGCATTCGGAGCTGCTCCGGCGTGCACGGCAAGCGTACCAAACTGCAATTCCTGGTTATTGTTTTCAGTTACCATTATAAAAGCGACTTGGTATTTTTAATGTGTTAATACAAGAGATGATTTTTTAAGGCGATGGGGTCATATATTTATTCCCGGCTGTTGAGGGATCGATTTCTAATTTGTTTGAAATTTCAGGTGACCGCACGGCTGATTCTCTCTCAAGAAAAAAAAAAATATTTTGTTCGACACTAAAAATTTCGACTCGGGCCTAATCCGGAAGTTACGACCACCGACTCCAACAAACATTCTTTGCTCGGCATGCCAAAGCAGAAGAAGGACTTCAACAAGAAGAAGCTCAAGGTCGGAAAGTCTAAGCCGCTCTCCACTACCCATACCGACACCTCCTTCACTGCGCGAGCTATCCATCTACCCAACCAGAGCATTGGATCTTCGTCGGCTAGTGGTAATCAAGACGATTCTTTCAGTCATTATCTTCTGCTGTGCAAGCATCATTCGGCTACTACTAGAAAAGAAGCTGTGTTATATCTTAAATCTCAGGCTCATGCTCATTTGGTCAACATCAAGCCGTTGTTCTCCGCTACTGCTCCTTTGATTGTAGACACTTCTAAAGCCGTCAGAGATGCCGTTCTTGATCTGTATAGCAACTCTCCAGAAGTGAAAGAAAAACTTTCTTCTCATACATCCCTTATCATGCTTTATGTTCACTCTGCGATGACGCACATCACCCCTGAAATTAGAGCTCATTCAACTGCATTCCTCGATGTCCTGCTAGATCTCGATCCCTACCAAGTGGTTAGAAAGTCATGGGTCAAAACTATACAATGCTTTCTTCCTTTGCTTGGCTGGGAATCTTCAAAGTCTGCCTCTAATGTTAACGTTGCTCTATCCTATGGCTCCAATACTAACAAGATTAGAACCGCGCATTTGCAGAGCCTGCAAAAGCTTCTTGGACTCGGACTCAGCGAAGAATACAGGCCCGGTGAAGTCATACGAGGACCTCATCCAAATACCGCGAAATTCCTTCCTCCCAGTACGCCGTTACCTTTTCTGTCCATCGGTCTGTTCAAAACTGTCAATGCTTCAGGTAATACCATTACCGAAGATGAACAGAGCCGTTTGGAGTTACTCAGCGAGTACATTCCTTCAATAAAGAGGGGACTCGAGTTGACTTGCAAAGAGGCTGGTCAAATTGGTAGAACAAGTAAGTCAACAATCGTCTTACTGGAGAGTAAGTCGCTATGACCTACATTATTTAAATGCACCCTGCTCTTTTCAACTACCAGTATCCAAGCTGGCACATAATCAATGCATCCATGTACAACTACCTTAGTGCTTCGTTCATCCTGTAACTGGACCTCAAACGGTTCACATCTAATCTGGTTCTGTGCGTTCCAACGTTATTTAACACTGGCTACAGAGTGTATCTCTAATCAACAATCACGTTTACTACTGCACTCTATATAATCCAACCAAAACACCAATAAAACAAAAAACTTAAAGCAGAAGCAAAAATGCAATTGACGGACCTTAACTGTCTTCTAAAATATCAATTCTCTCAATTCGATCTGTTGGCCGTTTGTATTCTACCCGCGATCCGTACGTCCATCCTTGTATCATCTAGTTTAGTCCCAGAAACATCAAAAAGTGCTCCAATTCCAGTCGGCAGGAATGGATCCGACTCCATCTAAATTGCCTGTTCCCTTAACTACACTTTGGCTGATGGGAGGGCCACCAACCTGAGCGGCGGCTCCAGGAGCAACTACAGCAATAATAGAAGTAGCGCGCGTATTATTTACCGAATCAGAACCAACCAGAGCGGTACCAGATACAGTATTAGCTTTGTGAAGAGAGCCATCTTGCGCCGGTTGCTGCTTCAAAGGAAGCTGCTGCTTGTACGTCGTGTAATCGGTCCAGCAACTGTGGCAGCTTCGGGAAGGATATCCCAAAGTATCAAATGCCAGAAAATGATCGAGATAAATTGTATATCGAGTGTCGTTTGCACAGAATATGTCACCACACCTTCTACAGTGATGTCGCCGGTCAAAAAACGTAAATGCTTTGTTGCAGTCTCTGCATGCATCCCTCTCTTGGTCCAGTTTCCAGTGGTGCCTGGTAGGTGGAGCAAAATCGGAACTAGCAGAAAGTTTTCTTGGAGATGCAAATGGAGAATATGATGCACGGGATTCAGGCGGTGAAGCAGCAGTATTCCTTCGCAGTACCGCAGGAACGTATAAGGGTGTCTTTGGCTCCCTGATCTGCTTGGGAGGAGAAGATACCTGATCGGAACGTCGGCCAACTCTTCGCTGAGAAAGTTTCTGAGCTACCGAATCAACGCTAAGGGTTCTAACAATTCTGGAATTTTCTGCAGTGACCTTAGTAGGAGTGGTTTGACCTGGTGTAGAGGATGTGGATTTGATTGCACTACTTTTGAAAGAAGAAGGCAACGAGTTGCTATTATCAACCTCTGTTCGCAACCCAATATATGGGAATTTAAGAGCAGTCTGTGGAGTCTTGAGTCTGTTCATGACCATGAAATCTGTAGTTTCCTCAGGTTTAGTCTCATCCATCGACTGCTTTCTGGTGAGCTGCTCAGAAGGCATAACGGCCACAGCAGGTACATATCTGCTGTTTCGGTTGGTATACCGTTCCTGGACACGAGGGGGCTCGTAGATAGTAGGCGGATCAACCGGCTTGATAGGAGATTCGGGGCTATTGCCCGCAGAAGGCTCGAAAGGCTGGTGCATACCAATTTTCTCTTCTGAAGGAGTGACCAGAGGCGGCCTTGATGCAGGAGTTTGAATCCGGGACTTATTAGAGATCTGAGGCTGGGCCATAGCAGGAGGAGAGCTGCAATCGCACGAGGTGCCCAGAATAGACTCGTCTACCACCACTTCTGGATCATCCAGCTGGCCATTGGCCTGATGACGGTGTCTGTGCTTGTATGTGCGGTTGTGATGGGAGTGATTATGGTTATTGTTGTTATTTTGATGAGGGGTATTCACCGACGAAAAGGAAGAAAAGGCCGAAGTCATGCTGTTTGTTTTGGAAATGGCCTTCTTTGTGAAAAGCATCTTGTCGGCATCCTTTCCAGAGCCATCTCCGGCTTCGCTGGAGGATTGAGAGATATCCGAGGCATTCGACCTGGATTCAGAATTAGAATTGGAACCGACATGGTCATTTGTGTCCGATGCTGGTGTGATGGTAGTCGGTGACACCACCACCATGTTGGAGCTGGAATTGGGCACTTGCATGGTTTGATGAGCCAAACCCGCAGTTTGGGGCCCTTCGGCCGAACTGTATGAGCTCTGAGATGACGACTGAATAGCAGTTGTCACCGTCATGGGCATATCCGAACTATCACCATTCAGCCCTTCTCTCAGCGTCTCCTGTTCGACACCAGAGTCTGTGGTTGTACCGTTGTCGGCCATGACTTTGATGGAATCCTTGCAAGGGGCAGCAGCAGCCACCGTGCCAGACAGATCCATCTCTTGCCGTTGGATGGGGCTGGTATGGGCTGTGGAAGGCGAGGAAGCTATCGACGTGGGCGAGGATGAGCTACTTCGCATCAGGGAAGAGAACAGCCTTATTGGAAACAGGTGAAGTGGGATGGATGGGGGTGGAGGAATGAAGTGAAAGCTATCGGTAATCTGGTGGGACGGTTTGTGCGTGGTGCAAGCCCTAACCCACAGATAATGATAAAAATCGGCCGCACGCTGATTGGCTGCTCGGCACCGGAACCTTAGGAATGGCTTGGGGGGGGGGGATTTTTTGGCTACAAAAAACTTTAAACTAAAAGAGGCAATATATTGAATCTGACATAAAATAATCGGAAAAGGCTGTCTTTTCTTAAAATTCCGGGTGCAGTGTAGTACATTTCAGTGGTGTCGCTGTTGAAACTGTTGGCCAAACTTGAAGTGGGTATTTCCCTGCTGGAACTGGAACCCTCCACCAGGGAAACCTCCTTGGGCGAATGGGTTGAATCCCGGCTGGGGCGATGATTGGTCATTAGGGTCGTGGCCAGCATCGTACTGGGTTTTGAGCTCGGGATCGCTAAGCACCTCGTAGGCTTCATTGATCTCGGCCATTTTCTTGTGTGCTGCGTCTTCGTCCACTCCCTTGACCTTGTCGGGGTGATATACTTTGCTGAGTTTTCGGTATGCTGCCTTGATCTCCTTATCACTGGCTGATTTACCTACATCTAAAACCTTGTAGTAGTCCTTGGACTTGGCCCGCTTCAGATTGATTTGGATCTGCTTGTATAACTCCCCTAGGTGCGGCTTGTGCTTTTGAGCGGCATTGGAGATGGCTTGTAGAGCCTGTTCGTATTGCTCCTCCTCATTCAGGTGGTTTACTTCCACGAGAATCTTGTATAGCCCTGCGTCATCGTACTCGGTGTCGGGGTCGCCGTCCTGTTTCTCTATCTCCACTACATTTGCACAGTGTTTGGGGTCGTAGTGTTTGGTGCGGTATGCACTTTCACACTCCACCACGTACAAATGTTGGGCCAATAGACTTTCACCAATAGCGGTTTCGATCCCCAGGCGTTTCTGTGCATCTGCAATTGATTCAATGGCACTTTCTAATTGACCCTCCGCCACGAGCTGCGTATAAATTTTGTTCCAGTCTCTCATCTTGCCCTTTTGCAGCTTGAAGCTCTTCAAGCCTTTATTGGAGCCTCGAGTAGACTTATGGGCCTTCTTGCATCTTTCCTCATCCTGATCGAACTGCAGACATCTTCGCAACTGGCCCATTGCTAGCTCGTATTCGTCTAGAAGATAATAATAGATATCGGCATTCTTAACATATAACTCCGGTCTAAACCCACTGTCGCCTTTTTCAGCACGACTATAGTCATTGGCTGCTTCAAAATAATCATGCTGGCCAAGTCTACAGTCTCCACGCAGTATTCTGACCTCCACAGACAGCGGACTTATGGACAGAATCGTATTTGCCTGGCCGATACATTCTCCGTAGTCCTTCTTGGACAGCGCCATCTCAGCTGCTTTTCTAGCCTGTTTGGCCAGCTTTATATCTTCTTTATCCTCTCTTTCAGCCTCTTCCAGCGCTTCTTCATAACGTCCCATCTTGATTCTAAGCTTGGTTCTTTGCTGTCTAGCAGCAGTCATAGACGGATGCAATTCCACGACGCGGTCGAAATCAGCCAGCGCTTTTGGTTCCCGCCCAAGAGACATATACAATGCTCCTCGCTTGAAGCGAGCAAGAAAATCTCCGGGATTTTCTTTGATAATGCTGTCATATAACCCGAGCGCCGAATCCAGCTCCCCGGCCCGCAGCAAACTATCAGCATCTGCGATAGAATACTCCGCCAGAGCACCACAGATCATCAGCAGAAACACCAAGATATGCGTCCGTATCATCGTCCTGAACAGATGACTGTTATTCTGTAGTATGTAGTGGTTAGAGAGAAGAACAAGCTGAACGATGATGCTGGCATTTTTCCAGCCGCATGCAATGGGGGAAGGGTTGTAGTCACGGGACCACATCTCTATTACTTGAAATCACTATTGTTAAGAACTAGCTTTCTTTCATTAAGTGGAGAATATGGAGAGTATATAGACTGTTATAAGGCGCATCTTAGCTCCTTGTCACACTAATGCTTCGGCGAGTGACGCTACTACTGCTGCTCCTCCTCTGTCTTCGTGCTCTCATGGGGTCGATCTGGTCTTTGCCAGCATGCCTGGCCAGCAGAGACAGCACGTCGGTGAGCGAAACAACCCCGATGAGCTTCTGGTCCAAGGCTCCAGCTGTTGGAGATGTGGGTCCGATTGATGTAGTGGGAAGCACGGTGCTGTCTATGGTAGCTTTGGGCTTGGGAGCTTGGACCACCCACAGTCGATGTGCATTGGTAGCAACCAGTTTGGCAATGGTTCGACCAAAGGTGGAAGATGGGGTCACATAGAATATTGGAAAGGCGTCTTGACCATCCTGCAGGCCTCTTTTTGACAGAATGACTCCCAGAAACTGCTTGCATGTGTGTCTAAGCAGCGGAGACTGAGAAGTCTTGGTCAACAACCTTACGTCGACGATGGAGATGTTGCCCAGCAGGTTCTTGTGGGTATCTATGACTGCTACCGATGAAATGCCTTCGGTGTGCATGAGAAGAAGAGCTTCGATTACAAGATCGTCGCCATTGACCGTGGAAATATCCTTGGATGTGCCAATGTTGAGCTCACTGATTGGAGTCTGGAATAGTTGCTCCAGAGCCTTGAATCGGCGGCCATTTTCCCAAATATACCGCACCATCCGTCTTTGGGACAGAATTCCCACGATTTCATTGGCATCCCTGGCATCAGACACTGCTATTCGGTGTACTCCGCTGCCGAGGATTTCAGCAGCCGTCGACAGCAAGCTATTGCTAGGCACCACCACAAACGGGTCTGTAACCCCCAGATTGGCAACAAAGTGCACAGGAACCGGCTGTCCAGAACGAGCTCGATTGACATACTCTTGGACTTTTTCATTTGTAGTGCTGTCTTTGGGTTCGATGCGGTCCAAAACAAGCAACAGATAGGCATTCAAGTCGGCATAATCAAACATATACCACACACCACCAGCTACGGCAGTAATTCCCTGAGTTTTCTGCAGCAAGTGTATTTTGCTGTGCTCGTCTCGAACAGGCAGAGACGTGAAATGATGGTTATCAAGCGTTTCAAACGCCTTCTCCACCGAAGTTTCGGAATCGACAAATACCAGCTTATCTTTGCTGACAAGCTGGCCAATGGGAATTTCTCCCCAATCAGCACCCTGCCCGGTAGTGACAGCCGAAGCCGACGATGACACCGAAGACACATCGTCGTCAATCGATGCTGTGGAAGGGCGTCTGGCACTGGCACTTGTAAGGTAGTCCGGGGCTGCAGATTGGTTCAATGGGGGCGGAGTAGACAGCAGGTCTGCAATTGAGCTTTGCCTCTGGTGGCTATTGGAAGTGTTTGACCCACTAGAAGGGGTTCTCTGAGGAGTGGCCGTAGCCTCTGGCCGGGGAGATGCTGGCGCTCTACTCATGATGGACTGCGGTGGAGGAGGGTGGGAGGTTTGGGAAGGCTAACAAGGAAAGTATTGAAAGGAACCACGAGATGGGGGGAGAATGGGGAAGAGGGGAACACAGCTATTATAGCCGCTAATAACGCCTGGAATTGCGAGATGTGCACATTAGATGCATTATGAAGCAGGACCGTTTTTGTATCGGTTCTCGTTTCTCAATGCGTTCAAAGTGTTTTGACTGCCAGCTCCAATTTTAGCGAGGGGCTGACAGGCCTGGCATGTTCTGGGCCGCACAGTGTGCGGCCAGCAGTCACAATCCCAGACTCCCCGCGGTCGGCCGGTCCCCAAATTACACAGGCCCCCGTCTAGTTTATTCAACACCCACTCTGGACGTTTTTTCATTCTCACACTCACCACTCAACAACACACATTCAATATGGTTCTTGCTGAAGATTTGTTGCACCCCTCCCCTCAGACCGAGCTTCGAAAGCACAAGCTCAAGCAGCTCGTGGCTTCTCCTCGATCTTTTTTCATGGACGTCAAGTGCCCTGGCTGCCTCAGCATCACCACTGTCTTCTCGCATGCGCAGACCGTTGTCACCTGTGGCTCCTGCGCCACTGTGCTGTGCCAGCCCACTGGTGGTAAGGCCAAGTTGACCGAAGGTACTTCTTTCCGAAGAAAGTAAACGGAATGGACTTTCGGTTCTCAAAAAGCTTCACGACCTAAATTATCACTCAAAAAGCGACTTCAAACCAAAAAAAAATAACTACCCACCCAAAATCTGATGGCATGCGGAAAAATCACTCCTGAGGAATCATCGTTAGAGGGGGATAATGATCACCTGTATGTATTCCTATTACTATAATATAGTAACTAAGCGATAAAAAAGCGACTGATGCTGTTGTGCTCAGCTCGCTCTGTACCCCCTTGTAAATCCCACAATCCCAGCCTGTCCGGTTTTGGTACACCTGTAGTCTTGTAATCTACCCGGGTGAGGTTTCTAGATTATTTTTCAATTGTAAAATCAATTTATTTTTGTGGTTTGGTTTGCCACACAATCTATTGGTTACTCCTGCTTCTAAATTTGAGTTCGCCACGGTGAAAAAATTTGTAGCCGTTAATGAGCAGAAGACCAGTATCTACTTTGGGAAGATAATGGATGCATGGAGGACCGCCATTTATGCTGTATGGAAAGAAGTACTGCGTATTCGTTTCTTATTATTATTTAAGTTGTATATTGTTTCTGGCACATATATCTGGGTAAAACGATGCTTTCGTTACAGAGCCACAGACAGGGTGCTGTAGCTGGCCGGTGAGATCATTTTGGAAATATTCAGATCATTTCGCAAAATACCAGCTATAAGGATTTGGGCCAAAAATATGCGTGCGTAAAGTAGATAAGAATTATAGTTGATCTTGATAATACTTGTAATTCATTTATCTTCAAAAATAAAGAACTTCGGAATAAATGACGGTAGCTTCAGTCAAGATGGAAGGAAGAGACCTTCAAGTGAAGTAGAGACGGTCAAGGCGGTAGAGACGGTAACGAAAGTCAGCAAGAAAACTTCAGCCAAGCATCAAAGCAAGTTAGCAAATACCACAATTGCATGTCCATCTACTGTAACTTACTCCTTTAATCTCCTTGTTATTATTATGGCCAGCTCCAATAGATAAAGTGGTTATTCAGCTTTAATTGCAGCTAATGGTCCATCAAATATGCTTAAGCTTTTTCATCCTTATTTTGTGGGGTTTTGCCAACCTTTTGGTTCCCACCGAGAAACCCGCGTTTCGTTTCGACACGTAAGGCCCAAATCTGGCTGTTTGACTTCTCTTCCACCTACATTCAACATCATCGTGATGGCTCGATTATCTCTCATCTACACCGCAATCTTCACCTTATTTATACATCTGGCTGCTGCTCATAACGAGCTTCTTCGTCCATGGGGCAAGTCGTGCTATTTTGAGGAAATGAAGAAGGGAGATGAACTGGCAGTGTCGTTCCAGGTCGGCAACCGAGACCCCAACTCAGCCGACCAGCTCGAGGTGGACTTTTGGATCGCGGACCATTCTGGAAATAAACTCAGAACTCTTTCCAAGATAGCCGATGGAGACGTTCGGGTTGATATCACTCAAAATGGTCGGTATGAATACTGCTTCAGCAATGAATTTTCATCGGTTGGAACTAAGGACGTTACATTCCACATTCACGGGGTGGTATATGTTGACGGAGAGAACATTGCTCCTGATTCGCTGGATGCTGAGGTTAAGGCTCTGGGACGGTTGGTTCAGGAAGTCAAGAACGAACAGGGATATATTGTGATTCGAGAACGTGTCCACCGAAACACTGCCGAATCCACCAATGCTCGAGTCAAATGGTGGTCCATTTTCCAGCTGCTGGTAGTAGCTGCCAACAGCATTTTCCAAATCTACTATCTCAAGAGATTCTTTGAGGTTAAAACGAATGTATAGGATATACCTAGGTATGAAAGAAAATAAAACCAAAACTAATTTGAAATTTGCTATCTGCAGCTTTGGTGATTCAACTATTTGACGAAGCATTAAAGATTACTACTTTGTTGAAACTGATAACGTTTCGTTTCATCTGTATTAACGCAATGCACGGCATTCATAAAATAAAATGTTCGAGACCCTGCTCATAGGGGTGAAAAAGACATCATCTGGACAGAAATAGCCTTGTATTACCGCAGTGACGGCAGAATTATTAGATAGGTTAGCTCTCTTCACATGAGATCCAGCTCGCTTACTACCGTTGCATCCGTTCATCTGTCTTCATTCAATAAATCAAACATCTGGCTACACAACTCCATGAATTTCACCTTCTTCGATGCTCCGCGCATATCCGCGGCTGTTTTGATGATTCCTTCAGCAATTTGATCGTCACCATCCATTTCTGCTTCGCTAAGAGCTGCATCTTCAGGGTCCTCGTACCCATCCTCAGCTTCGTCCACCTCCTCGATCAAATTGTCTTCTAATGATCTGGACCGATTGTGGGACGACAAATCACCCCAACTATGACGCTGCGGGGGGAGTTTGGCAGTCTGAGGGGCTTGCAAAGATGCAACTCTCAACGATGAGGGTGGAGACAGCCGTCGAGCTGCAAATCGCGGCGAGCTACCAGTCCTCGGCGTGAAATATGGATGGTACAGTGGAGCAGAGTTGATTCGGGGCTTTTGTACCTTGTGTGCAGGAATAATATGGATATTGTCTGGACGAGACTTTCGGCCAGGAGTCCTGGCTGGGGTAGTCACGGCAAATCGCTGCTCTGTGGACGTTAGCCGTTGAGCTATGATTTTTCTCTGCTCCTGTTCAACGGTCCGAGCCATCAGGATTGCATCGCTGGTCATAAAGGACGGAATTCCCGGGCTGACGCATTGAATGGCAATATCATTTGCCAGCTCTTTTGGCGTTCTCAGGGCCCCAAGCGACGCCGTGTTAGGCCCACTCGGTGCCTCGCCAGCTCCGTCCAGCTCCAGCTTAGGCGGACGTTTTTTCTCCTTGCGCACAGGATCCGCTGCAGACACGGGAGATGTCATTGGAAATCAGTCGATTATACCACAAGATATACTGGGGTAGTGGCAGGAGGCCAGGATTTGTAGTAAACTGTGATGTACGTAAATGTTTAATGAGGTGTTTGAGTTGAAACAGTTTCAGGTTTCAGGCACGTAAACCACGTGAGGAGTGGGGGCCAAAACAAGCTGCAATCCAGGGAATCGGCGACGGAGGGCTCAGGAGTGCGGCAAATGGTATCAATATAAGAGATGGGATATGCACGGCTTGAATCGATTGACCGTGCCCACAGGAGTTGTTCGGTAAAAGTGGTGGTTTTGGATAGTCGTTTACTGTTAGCTTTGGTTCGGTTTAACTTGGTTTGGTTATTAGTGATCGGGTTTGTACCTGATTAGATGCCCCCCCTTTTCCACTTCCAGATAGATGTGTCTCTGTATCCAATAAACAACAAGTACCGTCTCTTGCATTTCAGCATAGCTCCATATTATATATTCCACGTATCCAAATTGGGCTTGGACCGTGTTAAAGTTTACTTTCGGATAAGCTTTTTTGACCAATAAAAGCAAGCCCGACTGATAAAGTGCGACATGCCCAAAGTCCTGTCTTGTCTCGGGGTATAGCATTAATTCATGCAAAACCTCCATATTTTTAGTCTGGGATACCTGGTATTTCCTCAGTTAAACTACAATGTCTTTGGATAGCCTGGGCTTCATGTCTACTGCTCTTTCGCTCCAATACCCTCTGTGAGCCTCACCCCCACGATCTTCAACTTTATTTCAAACATCATGGTACCAAACAGGAATAATTGGGCTCATCAAACAGAATCGCATATATATTACTCCAGCGGCTTGTTCAATATGCAAACCGCCATGTATTCTGTTCGTCAGGGCCACGCAATATTAAATTGGACGGTAGATCTCACCTGGTCTATCCGCTTCATCATGCTGGTAGCCCATGTGTCTTGCTAACATCCACCTGTCTTTTACTCTTCCCCACATTCCTTGTCTATCACTATGGATACGTCTGTATAGCATGGCACGAACCCTTGTATTTTATTATATCCTGTGTACTGCTTACCTTTTTAAGTAAACTCTACAGCCCTACTGCAGGAACTGATCAGATGTTCACGCATAATCTACAATCCGTGGCTGACAAAAACTCTAACATTTCATAATCATTCTATCTACATCATTATATTCATTTCATTACTGCGCATTAAATTACGCTTTTTGTACCTGGCTCGTTAATTTCGCCTTGTCCTCCGGTGTAGCTCCCCCATTGTTCGTTGCAGCTGCTTCCCGTGCCTGAACCATCTTTTGCAAATTGAGCAGCTGCTGCTGTCGAGCTTGATAGGCTTCACGATAGCTTTCATAAGCCTTGGACAACAGCATAGATCCAAATCTTATACTCTGAGTAGCATCTGATATATTGTTCAGCATGGAAGGGTCGCTGCACGAGAATTCCATATTGTCCGTATGCAGTTCATCATCGTACTTGTACCGTTCGGAAACCCTCTCTGAATATTCAGAACCGCTGGGCAATCGCATGAGTCCACGGCGATCAATAAACATGCGGCCTCCACGGCCGCGTCGCTTTCGTAACGACACTGCAGAATTTCTTTGAACTTGTACACTACTCTGTAGTTCCTTCTCTTTGGTCTGGGACACTACCGATAAATTGCCGCTCTCTCCATCAAGAGATGCTCGCAAAATAACTGGGGAAACATCCACTCTGGTTGCGTATGAAGATCCCAGCGATGAGGCCAATGGTAGTTTAAGTGCTACATTTGAAGAGGGTGGGTACGGGGACGCAATTGATGAATAAGCTGCATGCTTGCCATCAATAATACGCAAATATTCACGTTGATCCTCATCAAAGTAGTCACAGTAAGGCACGAACGGATTGTCGGTGTAGTTAACCCAATCTCGATCATTTTGCTGTCGTGCCTTGAGCTTACCCTTGACTGCATTGCGGATCATTACCTCCTTCTCATGCAATACTTGCTCAATAGTTAGCATTTCAAGGTCCGGAATTTTAGACGCGGGGAGTCGGACATTGGGAGGTATAATTGCACTTTCGTCCTTGCCGATGACGCCTGCGGAATTGACAGCCATGGGTCCAGAAACACTGTTCTCGGCCTGGGCCGCAACTGTGGGAGAGGATCCTCTGGCTTCTTTGCCATGCTTGGAAGTGACTCCGGTAACCACTGCCTGTTCTTCGGGAGAGATCTTCTTCTTCTTGTGATTGACAAGATCTTCATCGTCTCCTTTGATTCCAAGCTGACGCTTGAGAGATTTGACTTTGCTTCTCTTGTCAAATACCTCCCATTCAGTTTGTAGAGCTTCTTTACGTAGCTCCTCACGTTTCACTACCATTGCGACGAGTCTTCGAGCAGCCTCCATTTCGGACTGGAGCTTTCGCAGTCGTTCTGACGACTGCTGGTCAGCACGTCGAGTTTTTCGCACCTGGCGAACCTCTCGACGTCGGAAACAGACATAGGGGTCGTTATCATTATCCTTTTCGGATGCATTTTGGTCCTCGAATTTGAGGGAAGGGAACACCGGCTTGCCGTGCCGCTCAAGGCGGCGCTGTTTCCAGTGGGGATAAATCAGAGGGCTAAATTTTTGGAATGATGCAACATAGTTTCTTCCATTTGTGTCGAGCTGTCTACCAATGGGTGCATAGATAGATAGGGCACGATTATTGATTTTCGATAGGAGGAATTCCGGGGATGTGGGGTCATTTTCTGCTTTTTGCATGGCATCAATGATAGCAGCGCTCATTTCTTCAAGCGAGCTGATATTGGAGGGGTCTACCGAAAGAAACGGTTGCTTCTCATTTGTGTAGTTTTCAAATTTATCGCAAATCAGCTCAAACTCGTCCTCGGTGCACTTCTCTACAGCACTAGTAAATTTCGAATTCAGCTCATTGAGCATCTGTTCATCTCTCTCGTCGAGACAGTACTGGGTACCACAAGTGTCTTCTATAGTGGCTGATCCCCGAATATAAGTAGACGGTGGAACAAACTTGCCCTTATAGAAGAGCTTGTATTCCGGCCATACCTTGGAAGCATCTGGAGTGGGGATATACACCTGCTCGACCTTGACGCCTGTAGAAGCAGCTTGGTTGGCATTGATGACCTGCTGAAGGTGGTGTTCTTCCTCTTCACCCTTTTCCACACCGGTTTCGATTTCCTGAACATCCCTCTGTTGGTCCTCTTCCAAATCGGGAAGGTCTCGTTGCCATAGCACCGACAGAGTCTGCTTAACGGAGATTTTCCTCTGGCGGAAACGCGTGGAGGAAAGCGACATGGTTTGTTTAGCAGATGAGGAGACAAGTGGCCGTATTAACCGAGCTGTTCATAGTGGGCCTCCGTACAGTGCTTGCAAGGCTTGTGCTGCTCCAGCAGCAAAGGGTTGGTTGTTAATGGTGAGGTGGACGTGAAAATTTGCGGTGGCGCGGCCTGTGATTGGTCGGCTGTCAAGAGGCGCAAGATACAATCCCCGTCTACTGCTAGGTTCCAAAGCTCGACACGGCGTGAGCTATCTGGTCAAAGCTAGTAATGGACAGAATACACAGAGCCGCGGGAATAATATCGCTGTCGTGAGAGCCTTCGGAACGACGTCGGCGCGGGTTGTTTTGTTGTGTTACGGTGGCGAACTGTAAAACAAAAACCAAAATCCCTGGTAAGGAGGCGGGGGGGGGGGGGGGAGTTCTGTGGTTATGT